>JAMZAV010000446.1:0-346647 GCA_024449915.1 Sweltsa coloradensis
TAAGATCACAAACACACCTAAAAACCGAAAAAAAGTTAGGGGATAAATTTTAAAACAAATTCGGTTCCAAACGAAATGATTTTACGAAAGGCAGAGGGAGTTGGGGAAAACAACCTCCTGACCCCCACCCCATCTTGCAGGGGTACCTAAACTCGCAAAACAAAGCCAAAATAGCAGAGATCGAGATAGGAACGGTGGGCTCGCTTTTCTAAACAAGACCCTTTTATAAAAAAAAAAAAAAAAAAAAAAAAAAAAAAAAAAAAAAAAAAAAAAAAAAAAAAAAAAAAAAAAAAAAAAAAAAAAAAAAGGCAGGTTATTATCGTTGCGTCAGGCCTGCCATTCTGAATGACTTAACATTCTCACTGGAGTGAGTATTTAAAAGTCAGGATGGCGTGCCGGTTTCGGTCAGTAAACCGACAAAACCCCGGTAAAGGGGGGTTTGCATGGTCCGACAACAAAAGGTAGGCAATTTTGTTCGACCACGTCGGTCGCTAAACTGCAAAATGCATAAAAGTAGATTGCACCCTCGGGGACTCCCACAAAGGCTCTCCCTAAGCAGGGGTCGGAAACCTAAATCCCGACACAAAGGTCGGGCCCTTGCACTGGCTGTCGTATGCATAAACCTTTACAAAGCAGAGAGTTTTCACCGGGCCCGGACTCCGACAACCCAGCCCACCAAGCAGGGGTCGCACCCTAAATTTCCCGACAACAAAGAGTGGGCACACTAGACCGGTGGGCTGCCTAAAAACAACCTATCCAAGCAAGTATTGGGGCGTTCGGTGCGCCTCAAGATAAAACAATGTCTATTAAGTGTGAGTTACCTTTCCAAGGGGAGGGAAGTAAGGTGAAGACGCGGGGGGACAAGGGGGATGGGACGGCCTGTGCTGGTCAGAACAGCCACAAGCGTATGGAGGGGGGGCCCCCTGGGTGTTTCCCCACCCCGTGGTGTTTCGCCCACGGGTCATCATTTTTCGGTGTCATTGTCGTCGCCTCGGAGAGGTAGTAAAAGGGAAAGGGAAAAGTTCCCGACGACGACCAAAGCTCGCATTAGTTTCAGGGAGTGGAACTTCCTGCTCACGGGCCCAAACCACGAGAAGGTCCCGAGGGGATTTTGATGCAGGGAGTCGAAACCCTGTACTCCCGACAACAAAGAGTGGGGCACACTTGACACGGACGGGGAGCTCGCTATCAGACACTGGCTGAGACGGAGATTGATGATGATATAAATCATGGTCGCATCTCGCCTCAAAGTAAAGCAAAAGTGGCCTTCCACGACGGGTTGGGTGTTCTCCCATGAGTATGACCAGCACCGAGTCCCGAGTGGGATCGATCTCGCAAATCCAGTGTAGAAACACGTGCGACCTGATGCAGTGAATGTGTTTGCTCCGAGTCTGCCCTTCATATCACACATTCTCAGTCACTCGATAAAACAAGGATGCACAGATCACAAGTGACCTTCATACCCACACATTCTCAGTCACTCGATAAACAACGATGCACAGAAACAGATCACGAGACAAGTAGGGAGTCCACGTGTCGTCGTATTATATAGACAATTGAGACGAGCGTTTTGCTTTATACTAATCAAAGTAAAAAACTAACCCGCTATTTCACGATTTTAAATTCGATAAAAATGATCTTTGTGTTATTAGTTCTAAATTAAGGTTTTTTTATCACAGTATCATAATCTGTAACGATTTTGACTTCTTGATTTTCAATCTTTGTGTTCCCATTTTCTACTCATTGAACTTCAATCATATGACTATCGAAGATGGGTGCGAATAATGGTAGTTTTTTTACCCAGAGCTTATTTTATGTTATTACAACTTTTTTAAAATGAAAATGTGAACAAGTACGTTTGAAAATAAAATTTTAAACTCTTTTCCTAATTGAATATGGCCATAGGTTCAGAGTACTGTCTTTTTGTTTAATGGTTTGAGGGAGCAGTGATGTAGGCCTACTAACTTAATTGGAGGGAGTTGGGGGGGGGCAGTGTCCCCGACATGCCAAGTGAGGAAAAGTGAGCACCAAGAAAAAATATGTTAATGTAGCCTTCTTTTTTTATCTCTTAGGGTTCGTTGCCAAACTGAAGAGCGCTAGATTAGCGGGACTTTTCCTAGATAGGCAAGTCATGCAACCGCCGCGACAAAATGGGCGGGGGGGGGAAAATATGGTAATTAAAAGGTGTTAGTCACGTGACTAGTTAGTAGTTTCTTATTATCACATCCAGGATCAAACAGCGAAATGTTTGAGAAACCCACGAGCTCAGAATATTTTGTAACTAATTGGGCCTAGTAATCGAAGTTTGAAATATTTCAAAGTAATATTTCGGTTCAAATATTTCAAATAAATAAATAAATAAATTTAAATTGTATTTAGAGTCTACCCACTCAGTTATATAACTGATTTTCAGTGGGAATTTTCAAATCATTTCAATTTTTCAATTTCAATTTTTAAATTCAAACTAAGTCTTTATTTAAATAGTGATATGGTTGCATTTGAAATTAACATTACAAGCTTCCGGTATGCTCCAGAATTTCAAGTCTTCTCAATTTTTGACACTTAAATGGTTGAATTTGCAATAAGCATTTTGTTAATGCCATAGGTCTACGGTACTGTGTATTTTTAGTTGAGGGCAGTAGGTAGAATTTTGACTCCTAGACGTTACTGTAAAAGTAGGCTAACCTTAAATGAGCCTCCGTTTATGCCATTGTTCGATTAAACTATTGCCTCTGAGGTACAAATTACAACTTTTTGATCATTAAAAATATTTCGTGAATTATTTCACGAATTATTTCATGAATTTTCAAGATAAAATAATTTCATGAAATTTTTAAACATTATAAACTAATTAATCCTTAAAAAAGTTGAAAACTTCTGGAGCATGTTACCGAAAAAACTTGAATAGTACCCATAGCTTGGTCGTGCATCATTCATCGAGTGCGTGTATATAATAAGGGCCGTGAGAAGTCCCAAAGGGACGTGGGCGTGTTGCGAGACGACACGTGATAACACGTTGCGCTCTACCCCGTTACAGGTGTACAATATACACCCCCAGTGCGGGTAAAAACTAAAGCGACGATAATGGAGCGGCGTCAACAATAAAAGGGGTTCGCAGTCGGACAGATAGGGATAATATAAAATAATCACAAGAGGGTATCTTTTAAAATTTACACGATGTGACATTTTACGTTCGATTGGCCGAGCGGTAAACGCGAGTGACAAACTGTTTTTTGATGGCCAAACTGTATCCAGGCAACGACGTGTTTACCGCGCCGTGGCAAACAGACACGCCTTCTTCCAGAACAACCCCCCCCCCCCCCCCCAGTAACAGGTGGACAGATAATTCGAGCACGAGGGAAATAGCCAACATGGTAGGCAGGGACTCGGATAAGACATGCGCTTTTTTAAGTAATTAATTGGTATAATTGAATGGCAAGGGGGAGAACAGAACGTTAAATTTACTTTGTGGACTACATTTTTTTGGTGCATTATCTGTAGCGTACTTGCAATGAGTCATATAATTATTGTTGGATTTCATTAGGCATGAATAATTTCTTTTGTAGCTATTGATTAATTCACTACAACAGTGACCGCACCATCAGGGATTAACACAGAATTTAATTAGGTTCTATACGTATATTACTCAATTATCGCGGATACAGGAAGCCAAGTATCAGATTTTATGGAAGTGTGTTATTTACTTGGCTGGTTAGGACTATAAAACACAATTAAAAGTAGCGTAGGTACCCCTTTCCCTATACCATTAGGTTAGACTTGAATGGGGTTTATAAAACAGAAAACAGAATACAAAGTGTAGGCCCCTACAAACTATTTTCCACGGTTATAGCATGGCTGCGGTTCCAAAAAGTTTGTAATAAGAGTCCATTCAGAAGCAAAATCAAAACCTTCGTTGTTGGACAAGCACTTTGAAATGCCTGGCAAAAACTGAGGCTGGTTTATCGCCTCTGATGGACCTTGTTCACCACGGGCCGGTTGTTTGTAACTAATTCACCCACACATATCACTGTGCAATAATCTCAATGTTTTTTTAAAAATACGGCGGATAATAAAATTTAACATCGAGGATGCTCGGGGAACTAACCCCAGCCCGGTCGGGGCCAGTGGGCACCACTGCCACGGGTGCTAAATCGCAAGAACCAGTAAATTATATCCAATAAAAATTATTTGATTTATCACATAATTTACATTGTTGTAAAATCAGTACGAACCACAATAAAAAATAACAAAAACAAAAAACAAATAATTTGGGGCATTTAGGAAAAACTAAAATATTAACTTTGAAATAGGCCTATTTTTTAAAAATCCAATTATTTTCTATAGCTCTATAGCCTATAAGGCTACCTGTTAAATAAAGTAGCCCAAATCCAAGCACTATCTTGACATTTTGTTTGTTGTTGTGTGTTTTGGGTGTGTACGTACGCTTTTGTTCAATTGAATATCAAACAACTATAACTTGCAAATTTATAAGAATAAAAAAGTCATGGCAATGGAAACTAGGGCCCACTAGGTATCCAGTTAGGCCCTAAACCCAAATAACCAATTGAACGGTGGGTAGTTTCCATGGCCCAAAAACTATTCACCTGTAAAAGTGAGCAAAATGTTTACTTCTTCATCAAGCATTAAAAAATCAAGCAAAAGCAACCAACATTTTTTTTGATTTTGCTGTCCCTTCGTTCAAACAATTATTTCTTTTGTACTAGTTTTGCTAGCCCCCCAATCCAATTTTGTACTTACATGGTGATGTCTTTCCCAAAACAAGTTTTTTTGTTATTTTAATCTAGGCCTATGTAATTAATTTTTAATTTGCATTTTGGGGGATGGTTTCATTTTTAAACCCAAATTTTGATTACTAGTTGTAGCCACTAATTGTCTTTTTATTGTTAGGCCCACACTGTCGTATATTATTTATTTAAAAATTTGGGAAAAGGCGGCTAGGTGCAGTTGATTATTTTGTGTGCATTTTATTGTCCAGTAGTTTTATTTACCCCACTATTGTTCACCTTACACCCATTTGTTTTATTTAGGCCTAATTAACTAATAAATTTAAGAATGAATAAGATGAATAAATCGTTAAAAAATAAATGTCAGGACAAATCTAAGAAAAAAAGGGTACAGAACGAGGTCAAACCCAAACATAGTGCGGTTGCGACCGCGAATCAAACGCATAATTTAAACCCGTTGAAAATGAATGAGATATTTTCTCTCAAAGGGCCCCCAAAGTCGCAAGCCGCCAGGGAAAAATGCCTGGTTATTAACATTTATAAATTGTAATTTTGGGACCGGTACCCCAAAAGCAGATCTATTACATGTCATACTGCCGACACAGCCATGGACACCCTACCACCTGGCACACAGAGCGCCGATAAAAGGTTTTAGACTTAAAAACCTTTTAACTAACACCGTAGTTCACATAGCTTGGTCATTTTCCAATTTTTACAGGCAATTAAACAACAGAAATAAGAAACAGAAAAAAAATTAGGCCGGCACAGCTCCACGAAATAGTAGTTACCCGGCTAAAGATGATCCATAGGTTTGATTTAGGCTAGGCATAGTTATTTTTCATCACGGGGGAGGGCTTTATCAATCACCATAGCATAGCCTATTATTGAAATTTTATATTTTTTAGGTCTTTTTAAATTCTTTGGCAAGGGACAGGGCGAGCAACCAAAAATTTAAATTTAAATATTTGGCCAAATGCCCAACTCTTAAAATTGCTTGTTGGCCGCAGGCTGCAGCTGACAAAAATTCCCAAATCAAAACAAATTAGCCCAAGAAAATAGTAGGGCTATAACCGGTAACACCAATTGAGCCAAAAGCGTGCATTCGTCGTGAGGAGGGCCTACATCATTTTCAACCCAACTTGCCTAAAATGAGTAGGTAGGTTAGCTAAACAATAGAAAAAACCGCTAAAATGCGGTAGGCCTACCTAACTAACAGTATTTTAATCTGGATGAATTTTGAAGGAAGTCCTTTCAAACTTTGTAGTACATCTTTTCAAAAAAACCCGGGTTTTTATCAACATGCCACGATGTAACTTAGATTTTGGGTAGTACAATCAAAAAAATAGGCCTATCTCAAGCCATTTCTTAACGAGGGTCATGACCTCGCCAACCCCGCCACTTCTATGAATTAGTAGCGTTTTCTGAGGCGTGTTTAGGTTGCTCTGCAATAATTTCCGTCAGTAAAAAAAAATTCAAAGAGACCGTCTCGAGAACTAGAAATAAAAGTAAACACTAAACAGAAATTATATTTTTAACGAATCTAGCCCATCGTCATGGTAATGTTTGTGTAGGTAGGGGCCCGAGTGTTCTTAGGGAAACATCTAAGGGCCTGGCCTACAAAAAAATAGTAAGCAAGACCTAAAACATGTCTAAACTAAAAAAACCCAATAGCTCATCAAAAACAAAATTTTGTAAATATAAAGTGAAAATTTGTAGTTTCCATCAATTAGGCCTTACTCAAACGGCTTTTTAAACATACAACACTGTTAGCCTAAATTACATTCCATGGAATAAACATAAATAGGATTTGGCACCAAATCGAATGTTAGATGCAGAGGCCCCGGGGGCGCTAGTCACAACATGGGGTGGCGTAATTGTGATTGTATGGAGCCCTATATGGCGCTAAGTGTGTAGTTCGCGCCGGTTATGCAATTCGGGGATATTTCGATCGTTCATAACAATTACCTTTTTTCGCACACGCTTAAAATAAGATGTAAAATTTTCATCTATGGTTGCAATTTGTTAGCTCTATACAACCACAAGTAGGCCTAATTGCGAGGTAGGCCAACTATAGCCAAAATTGAACCTTCCCATCTATATTTCTGAAGGAAAAGGGGGAAATGAAATTTATATAATAATATCATCATAATAGTTGGGTATATAATTTTTGTTAGAGCGTAAAGGAATTTCCAGAAAATAATTCATAAGCAGATTATTATCTATTATTTAATTACTACTTAAGTAAAGTTGCCCGCCCAAATTGGTATTGGGGCCAAGGAATTTTTACCCAAAAATTTAATTTAGAATGCTAAGTTTTTGAAGTGAAACGGAGTTTTTTGTTGTATCAAAAAATATTTTGCAACAAATTGATATAACACTGAAGAACAGTGAAGTGCAAGGCAATATTTTTAGTTTTCCGCGATAATGTAATAACCAATAAATAGTCCAACTTGGGAAAAAATTTCACATATTCCTGAAAATGTTTAATAAAATTAGGCCTACATTATGTTTAAAAATCGAATGTTGTCAATTTTATAAACAATCGACAAAGGTGATTTATTCAGAACAGACGAAACTTCTAAAAATACTTTGGGTGCAGAAATTGGTATTTATTATGAAAAATGTTAATTGAAAACGTTTTTCCGAATTTATTACTATTACATAGGCCAACTTTTATGTTGTTTATAAAAACGCACTACAGTGTAGTAATTTTGGGGAGCCATCACATTTCGAAAACAAAATTTAATGTAGCCCGTATGTGTAAACAATTGGGAAACGGTGTGATAGCCTATTGGGATAAAACATGAATTAAAATTTTGGGCTGAAATTGTAAAACGCGATTTAATACGAGTGTCAGTGAGGGTAAAAAAACAAAAGTATATTAGCCTATTAAAAATGAACATAAAAAATAATAAATATATCAAACACAACGGGAAAAACTCAGTGGGCGGGAACAATACTGCATTGACTATATGGTTTTCGGACTTTACCCAAGAATAATGTTTTATAAGAGTGGGGGGCCCACCGAAATTTAAATGAGATCACGATAAATTTTAAAAATTGGTATTTAATTTAAAGAGTTGTATTTAAAAGAAAATTTTAGGCCAATGCTTAACAAATTTGGACATAACCCTTGGTCAGGTGTCCACTTATGGCAGTACAGGGCCCGATCTTTCATTTAATTTGTTTTCTTGTGATAAACCATAGCAAATATGTCTTTATTTTTATTTCTAACGTTCAACATCCGTAAACAAAAACGTATCACGCCCCCCCCGGAAAAATCAACTTTTTAGTTACATTTTCACGTTCTTCCACGTTTTTTGCCGCTGGGGTCTACCTGAGTGATCACTACTGCAGAGGTTCTACGTTCTGCCAACAGGGCCGCGCTAGTGTGCTTTTTTGGGGCCGAATAGCATACATAGGCGTACGGTAGGCCTAGGCCTACGGGCCCCGTTTATCACACGAGCTGAGTCCGGACTGAAACATACAAACTGATTTTAGTCCAAATGAAATCACCTGCTAAACACCTCAGTCCAGACTGAGTCCAGCTCGGTAATGAAGCTGAAACTAGCTCGGTCTTGGCGGGCTGAAAATGGGTGATAAACGCAAGAAACTCAAATAGGCCCTAGGCCTACATGTACATGCTAGGCTCGGGCTATCTTTCTGTAATCATTTCCCAAACACAGGGTTCATTCCAGTCTGGACTTTGGACTGAGCTCGTACCATACAGTCCGGACTGACGGCGTGTGATACCCAAAAGTTATTATAGTGTTGCCAACGTATAATTTCAACATCGATATTGGCGCCTTTGACGATATCGTATCGCGATCGAATCTAAAAACAAAATCGATACGCGAAATCGATTTTTTTTCGACTGCAAAACAAACCAACCAACTTTTTAAAGGCATACAACTATGACGAATAAGCCCATCAAGCAGGGCAGCATGATATGTAAAGAATCACAACTTTAGTCTCATGGGGCATGGACCATCACAGATATAAACACATGTTAGTGTAATAAAAAAGTTATCTGTGGCGACTGGCCCAAATGCGTTGCTGAAATATTATTTCCAGGGTTTTTCTATGATATCGCTTAAACGAATCGCGATATTTCCGATAAGAGAAGGATATCGATATCGAAAAGGGGTTTTATTTTTCCGCGATATCGATATCGTTGGGCAACACTAGTTATTAGTATTAGTTTTAGGGCGCTTTAACAGCAAAGATTATTTGCGCCTCCAAGATAGCCTATTTGTTTATTATGCTTAGGAGTTAATAAACAAAAATACTTCTTTCCAAGGGGAGGAACGTAAGGGGGGACGCGGGGTGGACAGGCCTGTGCTGGTCAGAACCTCCACAAGCGATAACAATGTTATTACCACTGTGCTTTGCGCGAACCTAACTAACTAGGCCTACCTAGCTAGGCCTAGGCCTACAAAGGAAGCTGGAAAACCTTGTAGACTACCTATGAAAAAGTGTAGGCCTAGGCTAGGTAGGGCTAGCGCCAGCGGAATAAGGACTCCTAGGCTAGGCTAGGCCAGTATTCGGTTGGTATGGACAGTTTTTTTTAGTGTAGGCCTACCTACAAAACCTTTAACGTCGCTATTTTAAATCTAAAGTACCTACAAAACCTTTAATGTCGCTATTTTAAATCCTACCTACAAAACCTTTAACGTCGCTATTTTAAATCTACGCAGTGGATATTCGTACGGACAGCCGTACGACTAGTGCAAAATTATTCGTACGATCAGCCGTACGATACCACCTAACTAGGCCAATAGCCTCAAATATCAGTGTATTGTGGCAGAGTGGTAGCGCGTCCGAATTCTATGCGAAAGGTCGGCGGTTCAAATTTTCGTTTGGTCGTTTTTTTTTTACCATTCTATTTGGGTCCATGTTTTTTCTGCAAATGATTTCACTACATTCGGCCCCGTCGCAAACACAATTCTAGATGATAAAAGCGTTTAAAAAGTGCTACGCCTAGGCCTATTTTAAGGAAAAGCAGGCGCGTAGGAACTCCTTTTCGAGTGGGGGGGGAATAACAAATCTGCTGCCAAGTACGGGGGGTTTGGGGGGCGGAGCCCCCTAACTACAGCGCCGCAGGCGAAAATTTAGAAAATTTGGTTTTTAAAGTGTGTTTGGTGCGTTCTAGAAAAAAATCGTGGGCTGAATGCAATACCACATTTATGTATTTTTTGTACAGTAAAAACTATAAAACTATAAATAAAATTGGAATATGCTACAATCCATTGAATACATAGAATGAATGAATGCATAGGCTTATCATTGATCACGTCCAACAATAATCGGATTGTCGAAATTGTTGGTCATAAGGTAAGCGAAAGGGAAGTGGAGAATACACTGCAGACGTGCCAAAACAAGTCATTATCAGTAAGTATAATGGATTAAAATCACTTTTAATAGTCTTATCACTTAAGGTTCGTTATTCAGAATTTGTTTCCGTGCGTATTTTCGGCGAGACTGAAGTTCTAAGATTCTGAAGTGGGGGGGTCACGGTAGAAAGTGGGGGGGGGAAAATTCCCCCCCCTCCCCCCCCCTTCCTACGCGCCTGAGGAAAAGCCTTATCTCTACACCTCGACGTGTAGGTATAGGCAGCCTAAAAAGGACTTTTGTTTAAAATAGAAACGTTAAAGGTCTTGGAAGGTTTTTTGTTGTTAATAAAACAGCAAAAAAGGACGACGACAACCAAAAAAGGACTTTCGTTTAAAATAGCAACGTTAAAGGTCTTGGAAGATTTTTTTGTTGTCACCAAAACAGCAAAAAAGGACGACGGAAGGATGACACTTTTATCACGGCGCGCCTTTATCCAATCAGATCATTGACCGTACGAATAATTTTGCACTGGTCGTACGGCTGATCGTACGAATATCCACAGCCTTAAATCTAAAGTAGGCCCTAGGCCCTCCTACTGATCAAAAACTGTCCATACCAACCGAAAGAGTTCCGGCTAGGCCTACAACGACATAGGCCCTAGGCCTAGCCCTTGGTAGGATCTTGGTAAGGCTAGGGCTAGGGCTAGGGCCTAGGCCTAGCCTAGCAAGAAACAGTACAAAATCCGTGTTGTAGGCCTAGACCTAGCCTCTCTACCGGTAGGTCTAGGGCCTAGGTAGGCCTAGGCCCTAGCCTTATTTAAAATTTAAGAACGAGGGCCTAGGTAGTAGGCTAGGTAGCGGCTACATAGACGTAAGATGTCATCGTGCACGTACGCCTAGGGCTAAGCCTTTGTGTATTAAATATAAGCTTAGGGGAAGCTAGGATCTAGGCTTATGCCCACATGGCCTTGCCGGGGCCCCTAGCTGCTTCGCTTGTTTAGCGGCAAGTGCGATAGGCCGAAGCCTAGGCCCCCAATCAATAAAGAATCGGAGAAATTGTGCCGATGTCAAATAGGTGAATGTATTCTTAAATATTTGTACGCTCTTAGGTAATAAATTACAGTTAACAATTTAATACAGCGTTTAGCTTACCTTCAGAAATAATTCAGCGAAATTGGAGTAGAAACACAGCGTTAATTCGTGAAGAAACCTTGAGGCAGTCCAAACAATATGGCGGCAGCGCACGGCGAGAATATTTTATTGGACAAGACGAAAAGAAGCGCTAAACGTAATATCGACAAGGGTTCAGTTACAGAGGCGTGTCATCATTATTTTTTACCCAAAACTGTACGATTTCAAGATTAAATAATGATATTTTATGCTACCATTGGAAATGGATAATCAAAAACAATATAAAAGAATAAAAAGCCTTTTATTACGATAATATCAGTGTGGGAATGAATCGAAGCTGTGACCTTAGTCTCGTGCGTTATCTCTGAGCCGCTTCTCTTCATTTTTGAGTGCTTTGTAAAACGAACGTCGAATTCCTTTGTAACTTCTTGTTGTTTACTTCAAAATATAAGCGGCAAACTTAAATTGTTTGGTCATGTTTAATTAAATATTTAATTTTGAAATAACAGTAGGTGAAACTATTTTAAAATGTAAGAAATACCAAACAAAAAAAATACTTATTACAAAATACTTATAACCAAATTGGAAAATCTAGGAATTCGAGGATTAGCGCTGGACATTTTTCGTAGCTTCTTAAACAATAGAAAACAAAGGGTAAAAGTAGGCAATCATTACAGTGACTATAAATCAGTTGAAATTGGAGTTCCACAGGGTACTGTCCTTGGACCAATACTGTTTACTATTTATATAAACGATCTATGTAATCTGAAATTTAATGGAACTATCATATCATATGCTGATGACACCGTAATCATACTATCAATGAACACCTGGAATGAGGTCTATAAACTAGCAAACCAGGTGATAAATAACACCTTTCAATGGCTAAATGAACATTTACTGACTCTAAATGAAACTAAGACCGTCTATATAACATTCTCACCCACTCTAGTTACTCAACCTAAAAATGTGAACCTCAATATCAAACTTCATTCTTCTCCTTGTGTTTATAGGCCTACTCAAGATACTAATTTCCAATGTAGTTGTTATGAGATTAAACAAGTTAGTATGACTAAATACTTGGGACTAAAAATCGATCTTCATCTAAAATGGAATGATCATATACTTACTCTATGTAATAAAGCAAAAAATCTAATGTATGTTTTTTACAGATTAAGAAAC
Source organism: Sweltsa coloradensis (assembly GCA_024449915.1). Taxonomy (NCBI): domain Eukaryota; kingdom Metazoa; phylum Arthropoda; class Insecta; order Plecoptera; family Chloroperlidae; genus Sweltsa; species Sweltsa coloradensis. Next base: position 12,392 of record JAMZAV010000446.1, read on the forward strand.
ATTTTTGAACTCAATGTTCTTAGAACCATCTATTTTGCATTACTCCAGTCTTGCCTTGAATATGGCATTATTGGATGGGGTGGTGTGCAAAATGTATATCTCAACCCCCTGTTAATTATTCAAAAATTAGCCCTAAAAACCATGTTAAAAAAGCCAAAAGATTTCTCTTCCAAAAGTACCTTTAAACAAGCAAAAGTGCTTGACATTAGACAGTTATATGTTAGAAATATACTACTTTTTATTCATAAATACAATTCAGAATTTCAACAGCCGTCTATGCACACACGTACTAACACTAGACTTTCAACCCGGCATGGATTGTTCCTGCCTAGGAAAAACACACGCCTGGGTCAAAGACATATCTCCTTTCTTGGGCCCCTAATTCATAATGCCTTACCTGAAAATATGTTCTCTTCTTCTTTCTACACTTTTAAAAAGAATGTAAAGAGGTGGCTCCTCGAAAAAGGATTTAACAGTAATCAGAATGCCCAATCAGTTTTAACTTATTATTTGCAGTAATAGTTTAGTTTTTAAGTTTAGTTTTTAAGTCTATAGTTTTTAGGTCTCTAGCTTTAGGAACCTTTGTAACCTATGAGTTACAGGGTAGGCTTGAAAATGTGAATTAATATTAAGGATTAGGGTAACCATTCACATTTGCTTCCTTGCACATACTTTTTTCTTCTCTATTTAAACTAAAGTAAATTACTCTAGCCATCATCTTGTTGATTATGAACAATGTATTTAATATGTCCTGTAATTGCCCACACACGAGCATTATGCTTATGTGGGCTTCTCAAATGATAATGCATTTATAGAATTTTATTTCATTACTATTGTCATTTCACTCATAGATTATTTTGTTTCATCATTCATTATTGTTATTATTTTGACCTCAACTATGAGCTTTTATTGTACTGATTAACTTGTGTTATAAATAAGCCATGTAACCAATGTAATAAGCATTTTCTTGTAAATAAACATTTTTCTGATTGATTGAATTTTGGTTGTGCCGTACACAAACTATCACAACTACTGTAATTTTGAACTACAGTTCATTATCTTTGATTATTGGATGAGCGTAGCGAAGCCTTCAATATCATTCATTACCATGTGAAAAATAGCTTGGGTGTTTTTTGTTTACCAGACATACAGCTACTCCAATATTAATAAAATTTTGAAGGGACCTTCGAAACCTGCCGCAATTTCGGGTACAATCGAAGAAATGTTTCTCATGATGTTGTGGTTTTACGATTTTTTCGTGATATTTGGGCCTCCACCGGGCTACTTTGTTCAGGATTAAACTTTACGGTTAAAGGAAATTTATCTATTATCAAATGCAAGAAATGAAACTTATAAGCCAGTAAGTGGCATGCTTAGCTGCTTTCTTTTCTTGCACGAGATTGTGACATTATTGTGTGCATAATAGAGGTCAACATTCGCCTGGAATATGACAGGGAAATGAAAATGTAAAATCAGAGTATCTATCAGAGGGCCTATTCACAACTCACTTTTATTTTGTTTACTAATACTAAATTATATAAAGACTTGTAATTATATAAATTGTGTACATACCTTATAAATACAAAATATAAAGTTCTAAAACGTAACTCGTTGGTCTTGTGGTTAGCGAATCTGCTTCCAATGCAGAAGGTCCAGGGTTCGATTCCCGTCAAAGTCAGAAGTTTTTTAACTTCTGATTTGGACTTCAGTCCATCAGTTCTTGTCTTAGGAGTTTGTAAACGGTGACTTTGGAGCCGTCCTAGCAACGAAGCACATAATAAATTTCAGAGTTGTGCTGAATCGGCCTTGTTGATTCTGGCGTTGATTCGCGGTTGTTCGCACTGTCCATACCACTGATTGCTATATTTCCTATTAAAAATATCGATCTTTGGTTGGTTATCGCTCACTCGTCGATTGCGTCGGGGCCTGCAGGGTTGGCTTGGTCGCTTTGATTTAAAGTCCCCCACTGAAAATCAGTTAAATAACTGAGTGGGTAGACTCTAAATAAAATTTATTTATTTATTTATTTAAATATATTTTTGGTTGAGCGCAGCGAAGACTTCCAATTTTGCTACCCTGAGAAAAATACCTCCGGTGTTTTTTGTCTGTTTGTTGGCACTCTACTAGGCAAATGGCTATTCCAATTGTGCTGTAAGCCTGTAACTGTTAGGGGACCTTCAAAATCTCTGAACTTAGACCTGCCACGTTTTTGTGTAGAATCAAAGAAATATTTTCACAGAGAAAGAAATATATCATCCATCAACGTGACTGGAGTAAGTGTTCCCGAAGTGCCCTAGTGATAGAAACTTACAATTAAATTATAACATATTTATGTAGGCCCTATGGTAAACACTGATAAGCCCTTCTAAACGTTTTCATTATCTTTATTTTGGCGCCCTGTGCGAGGGTACAGGTCGCACACCCCTAAATCCGTCCCTGACTCTGAGAGCTCGTTCAATATGACCTCGCCGCCCCACACCTCTCCACGGCTGTCACGACGAGGCGTGTGCCAGTTCACTGTCCCTCACTAACTTGCAGTTGGTCACGTTGCATTATTGAAAACAGACATGGTTCACGCTTGCTCTTGTCTTCACGTAACCAAAACATGTTACAAAACAAAACATAACACTTCTTAGTTCTTGGCATGGAGATCACAGCGGTGCAAAATCTAGCGTTCTTGCACGTATCTCAAATCAAAAAACAAAAGACAATGATAAGTAAAGGAAAGACAGATACAGGAGACAATGATAAAGAATGGGATGATATTGGTGCAAACAAGAAAAGGAAAATTGGAAATGCAGAACGTTAACAATAATAAGAGTAATGTTTTGATTAAATACATGGCTTGATTTGGCATCGTCATACAAGTAGAATTAGTACTAATTGAATGAATTGTTCAGAATGTGAATGGGAGAATGCAGGACATACAGCACTAACTTTCATGTAATACACTGTACAGGGTTGAAGGAAGTGGCGAAATGCCTGAGGAAGCGTAGCCTTTCTATACTGGACGGTTAGACAGATGATTGACAAATGTATTTTAGCGATTATAGGCAACCATCGAGTAACGGCCGCACCAATATTTAGACCACTCAAATTAAAAAAGTATGCAATAAATACCATTGACAAATGGCTGCACATCCCACCTGTCAAAACTTTATATTTTTAAATATAGGTCCTAGGTACGGACCTGTGGCCAATATTTGCATAACTATAATGTAAATGTGGTTTGCGTAGGTAGGTATAGACGAGGCCTAAATGGTTAGCCGCGAGGATAATTAAACTGGGAACATGACTCAACATGTTTCAGTGGGGGAAAGGTATAGAAGGACGACAGCTTACCTTAACCCGAGAGTAGTCGCGCCCCTGTTTGTAACGTTAGTAGTCGCGCGCGGTCCTTTTGACCGCATTATTTATTATGGGCTAATAACTTTAGGATGACGTTTTGATTACGAATATAAGGTAATTTATCATATATGTGACAGCATACATGGTTATATTAATCAATTATCAATCAAAAATCAATAAATAATCAATCAATAATCAATCAAACACAGAATGTTGCAAACCTACAAAAAAGTATAAAAATATGTTTTGAAACACCCTGTAGTTTGAATTATTAGTAAACCAAGACAGTAATATTATGCCAACACTGTATGTTGAAGAATAATCAACCTACAATAACGAAATACATGTCTCATAATAGTGATTGAGTATGCATAGCGGTCGAATAGACCCAGCAACCGAACATGACCTCTTATCTTAGATGAAGTTCTGCAGAACACTGAATCGCGTTTTGCACACTGACTTCACAAAGATATTTTGGGAAGGTAGGCGGAACTAGACAAGCCACGCATGCGCGCTGTACAAACAAATACCAACTGTTGAACAAAAAGGCGGTCTAAAAGACCACACCCGACTACTCTCGGGTTAAAAAAGTTAAGTAGGTTGCACATACACAAATAGATGAACAGATGTGGGAATAAGAAAACAACAGTACTAGTAGTACCGTAAGTAGGGTAGTGAAAACAGATCATTAATGAAATAACATTATTTTTATTATCAATGTCATTGTCCTTCCAAATCTTGTAAGTTGTACTTAATTAATATGCCTACTTTGTATTTACTATTTTTAAAGGTATCAAATGGGAATTAATTAATCATTCATTATTCATAATCATTAATCATTCATTACTTTTCAGTAAAAAATAAGCATGTACTTAAACCCTGTTTATAGTTCAAACTTGGCTACCAATTTAAACTAGTGATTTAAACCCCCACAGATGGTTTTAGTGGTTGATGAAAATTCATGTTAATTTTGAAATTTTCAATTCATCCGCCTGATGAGTCCCAGAAGGACGAAACGCGCCATGGATTAAAGTAGTAAACAACTTAAAACTAGCTGCAGTCGTCATCAGCAGGTGAAAGGTTTTGTCATCCCCAGCCCTTCAGCTTTATGTTGTTCTATTCTTTCCCAACCTGTCAACCCATCTCCAATCTAAACTTCAATTCAAATGGGTATTTTTAGCGTCACTTGGATTTGAATTACAGACGGTTTTTGTATTTTATTTTGGTTGAAAAAGTGTTGAAACTTGGAATACCAAGTAGTAAAATAATATTTAGCCACCTATATAAAGCCTCATAGAGATATCGTCAACATGTAGTTAATCATTGTCACTCTCGAGACACTACATGGAAATAAAGAAATATAATTGATTTTCCCTTTGTTGATGTGTTAGTGTAACATGTCCTTACACTAACTAAACTAAGTCAGTCTTTAGCTTCCAAGTGGAACGGGGACGACGTGTTGAGTCAAATGATAATCTCGCCGGCAACTCTGCAACACGAAAAGAAAGGTGTGAAAACAATACAGACGTTGATGCGAGTTAAGTTAGGATGCAACATACTCCTCATTTGTTGATGTGCTTTAATTATTATTTTCATACTATGTATCTATTTAATAGTCTAAACAAAATATTATATAACATGTAAATAATTTATAAATTATTACAATATTAAATAAGTGACCCAAGAAAATGTACACATACATTAAATAAAATGGGATATCATGTTATCGAGAAAAAAATAGTGGTTATTGTTCTTTATGAATTCATGATGTTCTGACATTACTTTCGTTCGTCGGCCAGATAGAAGACAGAATCGAAAGTGTCATCGAGTCTACCGATTGTAGACACAAGGAGTGGAAATCAACAAAACCACAAGGATTAAGCGTCGTCAAGTCCCTGTGACTAGGGTGTCATAATGAATGATTGATAATGTTACACCACTAAAATAAAACTCACAACTACATCCCATTGTCCCCTGATCTGCATTGAGGGCACACTGTCCTCCGGTTCCGTTCATCTGGTCATAGTATATGTTGTCCAAGTAGATAGGAGCACGGTCCATATCTGCAGACAGGAATAATATCGTCACTTGTCAGGGTTAGGGGCAAGATAAATGTACGTTAGAATGTTTAAATGCTCACCACTATTGTAATGTTTAAAGATTTTATTGGGAGACTATAAAAATAAATGTTTTTTTTTAAATGTTGGGAAACATGAGTTTCTCCTCGTTTATTTATATTGAACCATTGATAAAACATGCATTTATGAATTAAGATAGTTTTAAAGTGTACATTTTAAAATGTTCATGAGGCACGACTTACATGATAAATCCACAAAGAGAGAAGGCTTAACTGTGAAATGAAGGAATTACCCTTAATAAATAAACAAAATGTAATAACACCACAATGAACCGCAAAATAAACGTTTGTAAAAATCAACGGAAGCAAACAATTCTCCTTTAGTTGTCTCTCAAGTTAATTTACACAAAAAAAATAGTAACAGCAATAAATAAAAAAATACGTACCAAAACCTTGAGTCGTATGTGACAAGCGGCGAAGAAGTCTGATGTAAAGGAACGTGGCGAGAGAGACCACTACCAATATAGTGATGGTGTTAGCGATAGCCAAGTAGCGATATGAAAATTCATTGGCTGTTGGCAAAATTAAAATATCCAGTCAATATTAAAGCACGATAGACTAGTTCTAGTATATACCTAGTAATGAACAGAGACTAAAAAAACAATCTGTAGAGGTAGGTCCTGTTTAATAAGGTTGCCAATGATTATCCATTCCAGTCAATAGGTGGATAGTTGATCAAATCAGTTAGATCTTAAATCGACTGAATGATTTTTATGATTTTTTCTTTCTTTCTTCTTTTTTTTCCCTTTTTAATATTTTAGTTTTATTAATTTCATTTAATATCCTTTTTTAATTTGTTACCAAAATTCCTATGTTATTTATTTTAATTAATACATTGTTGTTGTAATATTATTACTACATTTCAAATATTTATTTAACTGTAGGTACATAGTTAGATATTTATTTATTTAGTCTGGAAACACTCGGGATGGATTTTTTAACTTCTGAATTGCATTTAAATATTAACTGTAGTTCATTGTTGTGCCTGCATAATATGTATTATGCAATTAGATTTATTTAGGTCCTCCTTTGTAAATCAGTTTTTTAACTGAATAGGATAACAAATAAATAAACAAGTACTATCAACAATAATCTGATTGGAGAAGAGTTGACAGGTTGGGAAAGCAAAGAGAACATAAATCCCAACCTGAAGGGCTGGGAGCAACAAAACTTTTCACCTGCTGATGACAACTGAGGCTAATTTAAAGTTGTTACCTTAATCCACAACGCGTTTCGTTCTTCTGGGACTCACCAGGCAGATGGTGGCCACTAAAAATCAGCTAACTACATGCAAACAAAACTCACAACACATAACCAAACCTGTGGTAGGGCCGTGCAAGAAGCAAATTCTGCATGCATGTTGTCATCATCAGCAAGGTTACTTTAAACACCATTCATAATGAGCCACACCGTCAGCACAACCAGTAAGGGGGCTTCCCTTCCAAAGTGCTCGAGAGACAAAACATCCATGACTCACCTTGGATTCGAACCAGGAAGTATCGACAATAATCACTTGAATGTTTCTACATTCTTTCAAAAAAACAAAATACTAAATCAATTTCATGTTATTCGATTATATAAGTTTCGTAGTACCTACAGTGATACCTTGCGTAGTAGGCCTACACACCATAGGGCTATTAACATTGGTACCATTATAATAATAAATGTATCAGAGCTAGAAAAGTACCGGTAGGTCATTAAGGTGTTTGGAAGATATTGATTTATAAAAAAATGTGTCGTAGAGAAATGTGATACCTCTACGTGTTTGTTGATATTTCTCCAACTTTTGATACTATGACAGTGTGTGATTAATCTTAGTGAGGTACTTGCCACCATGTTTGTTCCATAATTATTTGCAAGGTTAATTAATAAATATATTGATGTTACTTACTGTGTAGAATATACTTGAACTTCTGACTACTTGGTTGTCCATGTGTATCGGAGTTGGTGTGCGTCGAGTAAGTCGACATAGCTTCGCTTGTCGTGGTTAGGTCTTGATATGAAGTGGGCGTGTCGTCCGTGGTGGTCTTATCGTCGTCAGTCGACCACTCGGCAGGTTGGTTATCGGTCAACAAGTGGTAGGTGGTCGAACCGGCCTGGTTACGAGCGGTCAACAGGTGGTAGGTGGTCGAACCGGCCTGGTTATGAGCGGTCAACAGGAAGACAATTCCGATGTCCCGCTGAGTGACGTTACTGACAGTTAGCTTCACCGCCCACTTGCCTCGAGCCTAGAAACACACAGTAACAAAGAATTCCAAGAATATACCGGATTATTCGATTCATATTGTGCTTGGATTCAATTTTTACAATCGGTCAAGGAAACCGTGTGCGAGACTCACTTAGATCTGTGAAGAATCGCTAGATATTTTGTAACTACACTACACTAATTTCATTCGTACTACATCTTTCATTATGGGTATTAAAAAGTAGAATCCGATCAACGATCATGTATGAGCTCCAAGTTACAAAGATCTTCAATGGCTTCATCTAAATGATCGATGTAACCTCCACTCTGTCTGTCTCATTCATTGCGTATTATACATTTCTTTACCGTCTTATCTTGCTACCAACTTCTCGTATCTCCATTCGAATCATCTCTTTAACACTAGATCAAGGACATCCAAATATCAACATCTTTGCTCAGCACTAGTTTTAACATGAATAATAACTTAAGGTAAATTACACCATTAATTATCACTTTAAAGTTTATTGCATCAGTAGAAACATTATTATTATTATTTTATGTTTTAAATAACATTAATTTGAGTCAGTGTGAAAAATGCCTATCGGCTAGTTAGATTGGAGAAGGGTTGACAGGTTAGGAAAGCAAAGAGAACATAAATCCCAGCCTGAAGGGGTGGGGGGACAAAACTTTTCACCTGCTTAGCTTAAATTTTTTAGTTGCAGTTGTCATCAGCAGGTGAAAAGTTTTGTCGCCCCCAGCCCTTCTGGCTGGGATTTATGTTCTCTTTGCTTTCCCAACCTGTCAACCCTTCTCCAATCTAATTAATTTCAGTCAAACATTTACTCCATTTAAATAATTTAGCACTTTTTGTAGTGAGATCTACAATGGCAGATTTGTAACCCATTAAACGACCTTACTTAACCTTGAGCAAGTGCATGAAGATTTAGAGAACCTTGGATTAGAGTAGACAAATAAGTTGGTGACACTGCGCCACTTTACTTCAAGTTATTTGTGAATGATTTGCCTACTACAAAGTATTATTACACAAGTTATTGTGTTTGTTGGCAAGAACGCCAACCTTACGTACAGTAGGTAGAACTTCAGCCGCACGGAATTGTTTTGAAGGATCAGATTCACCCTCTTGAATGGTGATCCCGCGGCACTCCCACTTCACAGACGGCTGGGGGCTGGCAGATATCTCGACAGTTAGCTCTCCAGGCATACCAACTTCCAAGCTCTGCTCTATAACAGGGGCTAACTTCTTGGGAGGATCTGGGGACATTAACACAGACAATGTTGAAAACACTGTGGGTGGCTACTGGCTACCTAGGATTTTTCCAGTCCAAACACTACTAGGCCTGTGCAAATTCATTAACAATTCAAATCAAAATCAAAAAAAAAATTGTCTAATAATATTTGATTCTGAATTTAAGTACTATCAACAAATCTTTGTATTTCCTTTTAAATTTATATTTCCATTGCTATTTTGGTTAATAACCTTGTATTGTGGGCCAAATGCAGAAAGAAAACGGTCAAAATAACATCCCCAATGTCCAAACCACGAAAGTACTAATAATGCTCTTTAATCGTTTCATCATTGGATGAGCGTAGCGAGCGAAGCGAGAACTTCACTTTCACTGACCCCCTCAAAAAATTTAGCTCCAATGTTTTTTTTTTTTTTTTTTTGTGTCTGTTTGTTTGCACGATTCCGGCCAAACGGCATATGCGATCTTGATGAAAATTGGAGGGGACCTTCAAAATCACTGAACTTAGACATGCCACGTTTTTGAGTACAATCGAAGAAATATTTCTCATGAATATCGTACTTTTACGATTTTTTTCAATTTTTAGTGCGATATTTTTCTGACATTTGGGCCGATTCTGACCAAACAAGTGGGGCTACAACGTTCATATTTGATTTGGACATTAAGGTTATGGTGATGGAGTACCTTTCGAAAGAAAAAGTTGAAAAAGTTAGCCAGAAGTCAAAGAAATAAAGGTTTAAATATGAGTTTTTTGAGGTTTATAATTACAATTAACAAGTAACAATAGAAACTTGACAACAATCACCTACAATGCATTCAAAAAGCACTTGCAAAGGAAAAGTGGTCCTTCGCAAACTAAAAACTTACAAAAACGCTCATCCATCAACGCGGCGGGACTTTAGCGTTTTCCTAGTCAATATTCAACTGCATCATATAAATAAATCATATAAAATCATATAAATGCATACTCTATTTACTATTTAGCATGTCGATGAGAATGAACCGCATACATACATGCCACTGAGATATTCTGCGAGGTCCGCCAACTCCCGACGTTGCATGTCAGTTGATTGCCGTCGTCTGCTTCTTTCAATTGCACCGTCATGCTCTGAACTATCGTGTATACACCCCGATTAGTTTGCGAGAGAACGGGTCGGTTCACACCTAGAGCAGGAAGAAGATACAGGATACGTTAGTTTTACAATCGGAACTTTGGATGATTCCAATTCAGAAGACACCTGGCAAGCACGATTTATTGATATTTTCACTGGAGCCATGGGAAATTAGTTTAAACTATAAACGCTATAAATGGCCAAATTGGGTTCAGAGTTTATTTGTGGAACTTTAGATAGGTTTTGAGTAGGGATGTCATAGGGTAGTAAAATTAGGATCCGGTTCCTGACCTTCCAGGAATCGGGTTACCCGAACCCTGAAAGCCTAAATTACGTCATTTTATCATCGTCCCCCCCCCCCCCCCGCGAGCGGTTGAAGGTCGTTCGGAAGCGTCTACAAGAAGATACCCGGCAGCGATAAGCTTATCTTCTACTGTTGTGAGACAAAACCTAGCGGTCGGCGGCCACCCATTCCGTCACGTCCTCTTCCGTGACGTCATCGCAACTTGGAAGTTGATTGAACAATGACGTGTCTGGCTCGGCAGCCCAGCCTTTCTCAATAGTGGCGGGTGGGTGGGTGGGGGAGGGGGGTCGCCGGCCGGCCAGCCTCGCTCGACGGGCCGGGCAGCCGGCAGTCTGCACTCAGTCAGCTGCATGGTGGGTGGTCTGCGGCGTTCTAATCGCTCCTTACTACGCACGGCGCAGCGGTTAAAAACCTTTCATTTTCAGTAAAATAACTACCCGATAAAGATTCGGGTAATTTCTGGATTTGGGTAACCCGGGTACCCGGGTACCCTATGACATCCCTAGTTTTGAGTGTTATTGACCAATTTTATTTTTGCTTATTAATAGTAATTATTAATTAAATGCTAAAATATGGTATTACTGTATTATCCTGAATATAAGCCTACCCTTTTTTTCATTATTCAAGTGTGAAAAGTCCCTTACAAGCAAGCTTATATATGTATATGCTTTTGCATTGTTTTATTTAATTACAACAAGAAAAGTTAGGGGGTCGGCTTATATTCAGAGTCGGCTTATATTCGGCACAATACGGTAATAGCAAAAATAAAATTGGTCAATAACACTTGTCAAAAGTCAAAAGTCAAAAGTCAAAACCTATCAAAAGTTCCACAAATAAACTAGAATACATACCCTTTTTGGGTCAATTTGAGGCATTTTGGCAAATACTTTGGAAAAAACAAGGTGTTTATTCTAACAATTCTATAAAAAATACGTTTTATGACCATCAGTGAATTAGTGCTAATTAATGCTAATATTTGGGGAAATAATACTACGGGGAAAAAATTAATGCTAATTATCACCTTAGGTACATAAGTACAAACACACATTAATAGTAGACAAAGCATATGGAAATATTTTTTTATCAATATTCTATCCCTTTTTGGCCATAGTACAAACCAGGCTATAATGCAAAACGCAAAGGTTTATTCTGGATCACTTTGAAGTTTGAAGCTTGACCAATTCTCCTATGGGATTGTACTTTGCTCCAGAATATAAGGATAATGGCGATTTCCATTGGCCGCACTAGTGCGCACCGGGTTGTCACTGGTCTTTTGATTTGTTCAGTTTTGTAATGTTATTCAAATGGAGGTAGACAACAATGACAGTTTGACAACAACCAAGCACTCGTCGAGTGCATCCCAATGGGAAACAACATAAGATAAACAGTACATTTTCATATAAAAAAAGTTGACCCAAGTTTATCCAATGGTCTTAATAAATGTACGCACAAATGCACAATATCGATAATGACGACACATGTATGTACGCAACACACTATCCCACCTACCTTCAGTGACAGTCCTGTTAGATAGGGTCCACTTGATCGCGGACACCGGCCGGTTTCTCTGGACGGTGCAGGTGGCTGTGATGTTAGAGCCGACAGGATAGTCAGTGGCACTTGGGCTCACGGTGAGAGTCGGAGCGGATGACACGACTGCAAGGATAAGTACCGTATTTACCTGAATAGAAGACGACCCCCTATTTTCAGGAACTTAAAAGTGGAAAAATCATATTCTCGAATTTAAGACGACCCCCCATTTCAGGAAGTTAAAACTGGAAAAATAATATTTCAACATACTAAATTTAAGAACATATTTTATTGATAAAAAACATAATATAATTCCTAGTTTGCTTGGTATATAGATGAGGCCTAAATGGCTAGGATACTTAAACTGGGAACATGAATAAACATGTTTCAGTGGGGGAAAGGTACAGAAGGACGACAGCTTACCTTGAAAAACGTTAGGTAGGTCGCACAGACACAAATAGATGAGTAGACAAAGTTGCTGATACGTTTCGACCAACTAGTGGTCTTTATCACTCAGCGTGAGTAGAGATACTAAAGTAGTTCTAAAGCTAGCATGGTATGTACAATGAAGGCGCTGTCGGTGGGTGGTGGCAGGTGGAACTAGGTCTAGGGGAGGCAGAGCTGGGCGCGCCTGCTACCTGTTGTTCAGGTTAGGAGGCTCGCGAGATCTGGTGATGTGTTGGTGAGATAGCTCCCAGTTTCTTAGCTCCAACTGCCTGCAGTCATCGGGAAGCGCCTTGATGATTCTCGTTGTGAAACAGTCTTTGAAAGGGAGGCTGTGTTCAACAGCATGCTGGGCCACAGGTTTGTCTGGATCCATCTGTTTGACACTTTGACGGTGGCCTGTCATACGGGTTCTCAGTTCATTAGTGGTAAGGCCTACATATAATATAATTCCTATATATGTACGGTACATTAACATAATACTTAAACTGGGAACATGAATAAACATGTTTCTGTGCGGGAAAGGTACAGAAGGACGACAGTTTACCTTAAACTTGTTTGGTAGGTCGCACAGACACAAATAGAAGAGTAGACAAAGTTGCTGATACGTTTCGACCAACTAGTGGTCTTTATCACTCAGCGTGAGTAAGTATCCTAGCCATTTAGGCCTCATCTATATACCAAGCAAACTACATTAATAAAATAAATAGGTAACATATTATCTTTTATTAGATTCAGTAACCCCGTACTTCCTACCGACTTTGGAATTATTAGTTGTGTCTGCACGATTGACGATCATCACTTTAAAATTAGAGTCATCATACGTTCGTCTGCACACCTTCCCAATATTTATGCTTGAAGTGCCCCGTTTCTCAACGGTCTGCCATTATGTAATCGGAAAATGCACTAGATCACGCAAAGAACAACAATAGCGGCTGACTCATTGACACTGGCACGTGCGACCTTGGCCTGAGTGCAGACGCCGATTCTCCGCTGTACTCCGCGCCTCGAAAACATCGCCCGCCAGATTTCTCGCTCCGATTTTCTTGATATGCGAATTTAAGACGACCCCCCATTTTTGAACTATCAAAAATGGAAATAAATATCGTCTTAAATTCGGGTAAATAAGGTATGTACTGTATGTGAGACTGCCACCTGGTACCATTGAAGCAAATCCTTGAATTCAATGGCTTGAACAATTCATTGGACCATCTACTAAACAGGTTTAGACCACCGAGGTGTTTTTGATTAAAATCAGATTTAGGTACTAAGGGCCTATATCAAATTACTACTATTTATAATAAATAAATACTAATAATAATCTTAATTCAGTTCCAACTGTCGGGTTGAGTGGTGGTTTACCACCATTATCTAGGGCATGAAACTGTAGATACTAAGCTTGCCAGACTCAGTGTTTCTTCCTCATCTTCTTCATCCTACCTCTCCACTAATTTACTTCACTCTCTTCTGTCCTCCCACAGCTTTACTCTTGCGGCTTGCCACATGAATTAAAAAAAATCATCGATTTAAATCAAGTAGTTCACGTTTACTTCATTAAACACAAGAGTTTTAACTGACTTTATGCAAAGTTTTCCCTATAAAAATTTAAATGAGATTTTCTTCTCTTGTGAAAGTATCTGAGTCGCTTACCAAATTGGAAAATTTTGAAACACTGATAAATTGTTGATTTAAAATTTAAATCAATAGGCCTACAAATCTTATTTTGTTAAAATCTAAAAATCTAATTGAAATCTATAAGTTGATTTGAATAAAATAAACCTGATTTAAATTTAAATTTCTTGATTTAATTTTTTTTATAAACATTTAAAAAAATCAACACACTGGTTTTGACTGACCTGCCGCCTCGGTTGTGTCAAAGTTTACAGCTCGGAAGAACTCTCCTCCGAGTTTGTTCCGAGCGTTGAGAAAGAATGGTCTCTGCAAGTCTGAGAGTGTAACGTTGTTCACAAACAGCTGAGCAGTCCACCTGGACGAACCCTGCGAGCAAACACATAGGCCTAGATTACCTACGTACTCTTGACATGGCGTTCAATACGTAATACGTACAGTTACTAGGCAGCTTCGCAAATGCTTTTTCAGGCGCGTTGTTGGATGAGTGTATGTTTTTTCAAACGAAAAAATTGCGATTTTCATGAGAAATTATTTTTCAAAATCAATTTTACACAAATATATAAATTCATAAAATTGAGGTTCTATGAAAATATCATTACAATCGGATAGAGCATGTAGATGTTATTAGTCGAAGAAATTTTTTTTAAATGAAAAAAGCGTAAAATTGAGATTTTCATAAGAAATTATTTTTCGATTGCGCTCAAATTTCACACCAATATATTAATTTATAAAATTAAGATTCTGTGAAAAAATCATTACAATCGGATAAAGCATGTAGGTATTATAAGTCAAAGACATTTTTTAAAAAGCAAAAAAAGCGTAAAATTGCAATTTTAATGAGAAATAATTTTTCGATTGCGCTAAAAAACGTGGCAGTTCTAAGTTCAGAGATGTCAAAGGTCTCCAGAAAATTTCATAGCAATTGGGGTATCAGTTTAGCCAGAATTGTGTGGACAAACACACAAAAATACAAAACAAAAAAACAAGAAAAAAAAAGAAAAAAAACATTCCGGATTTTTTTCTCCAGTGTAGTGAAATGGAATCTTTGCTTTGCTCGCTACGCTCATCCAATAATTTATTTATTGGACTTTAACTGCACTTAAATAATGAAATAAATCAAACTAAATAACAAGATTAAAACAATATTTCGACTTATGTGTCGTCTTACACTTATTTAATTTTCATGTTACCTTACAACAGTATGTTAGAAACAAAATTTAAAACAAATTCTGCCATCTTAACATGACCAAATAATAAACAAAATGTGCCTACTATCACACAAAAATTAAATCAGTGGAAGTTGTTGCCAACTAACAAAAACATAATATACCTATTTTTAGCCAAGGGTCATGGCTGGATAGGAATAAACACTTCCAAATAGCCAAATAGCAGGAAAATAAATACAGGGAGTAGGCCTACTAATTATTGTATTATGTTGTTTATCACAGACATAACGGCAGCCTCTTTCAACCTGTGTTTATGCAGAATCATTATCAGCTTTTGAACTACTGAAGATGGTGGAGCAAGGAATAATGGTTCTACAAATCTGACGTGGGTTGAAAACTCAACAATTGTTGCAACCTGCAACTGTTCAAAACACAAATTTTGCCAACTTAACACACCCAACCCCATTGGACACAAGTACCCTAAAATATAAATTGGGTCTTACAAAGATACTGAATGTAGGCTATGATTACTGACAAATTTAGAAGGGCATCACCATACTTACCGTAATCAATGTTATTTTTTGATTACTGATTGATTAAGTATGGTGATGCCCTTCTAAATTTGTTCATATCTGTATAGGTGAATGTAGAGACATTCATCATCTGAAGCTCTTGGACATAAAATCTGTAAACAACTGACAACTCCAATGTTAGAACAGTAGTAGCTCAAGCACGAAAGTGCCGCTCACAAGTAAGAATTCATAGCTAGGCTATTAAAGAACGTAGTAGTAGGCCTTAGCCTTACATTAATCAAATCAAATCAAATCAATTTTATTGGCCATAATCAAACTTACATTTATTTGGGCTTCGTCATCATTACTTAGAAAGGAAGCTTCAAAACGTCCCGTACTATCGGTGAACCCCTCTTCAACAGTTTCTAGGTTGACTGTCCAATAAATGTCAGGTTTGGGATTGGCTCGGAACTCGACCTCGGCTATCCCATCACTGCCAACCTTAAACCTAAATTGTTCTTTTAGGCTCGCAGAAGAAAGCTGTGGACGATCTGGAAGAAAAACAAACTTGAGTAGTTACATTTCAGTAGCAAACTTACCATATTTACTTGATTCAGTGTCGGTTGTTGACCTTAATATCAGGTGTGCAATTCCTGAAAACGAGGCAGCGCGGAATGGCTGTCCAGCAGCAGGGCAAAGGGGCAAATTTGCCTTAGGCAAATTTTTCTGGGGACTGTTAATTTTAATGGCCTAAAACAAGTTCTAAGGCGAATTTGTATTCTAAATAACGGTGAAATATGCAAGCTAAAACAGCCTAATTTTATTAATGCACAAGCACAAGGTGAGTTCTCACTTTACTTTAACCGAAAGTGGTTTCGGGGCAATTTCTAGAGCAAAATAAAAGTTTTTTTTTTTTGTATTTTTGTACGATTTTATTTACTAAATGCTCCAATTACCCTCTACCATTATTTGAAAGTAGGTAATCACTAATCATTAATCAATAACTTTGTCAATATCAACTTTTCCCACTTAATGCCTAATTTTGGTTTGTTTGTTTTTAAACTTTTTCCTGATTGATCAGGTGTGCAATTGACACACCTTGCACACCCTAAAAACTGCCACTAACTTGATTATAGGCCGCACCCTTATTTTGACCCCTTAAATTTTAAAGAGTAGGATGTAAATACTTTTGAAAATGGCTTCACATAATGGCTGCACCCCTCTTTTTGAACTTGATATTTTAAATATAGGCCTACATACATTACTTGCATAAATATAGTACCGTAGTGTTCTGTTAAAAATAACTTAAAAAATTAAGTATTTTAAAGATTGTTATACTACAACATATAAAAACAAACAACAGTACTACTATCTAATATCTATCACTTTATCGAGGGAAACGGTAAGATTGATCGGAACCAATATCTTAGTTTTCAAGTAAATAAATAAATAAATAAATAAATAAATAAATAAATAAATAAATAAATAAATAAATTGTATTTAGAGTCTACCCACTCAGTTATATAACTGATTTTCAGTGGGAGACAGTAAATCAAAGCGACCAAGCCAACCCTGTAGGCCCCGACGCAATCGACGAGTGAGCGATAACCAACCAAAGATCGTTATTTTTTAATAGGAAATATAGCAAGCAGTGGTATGGACAGTGCGAACACCCGCGGATCAACGCCAGAATCAACAAGGCCGATTCAGAACAACTCTGAATTTATTATGTGCTTCGTTGCTAGGACGGCTCCAAAGTCACCGTTTACACACTCCTAAGACAAGAACTGATGGACTTAAGTCCAAATCAGAAGTTATAAGACTTCTAACTTTGGCGGGAATCGAACCCTGGACCTTCTGCATTGGAAGCAGGTACGCTAACCACAAGACCAACGAGCCACACTATTTATTTATTTTTTTTTTTTTAACGAAGTATTTGGCAGCTGTGCAAGAGATGAAGGTACATAAATAACGATCGATACAGAAACTCTTCTTTTATCTATTTGTGTCTGTGCGACCTACAAACGTTAATAAGGTAAGCCGTCGTCCTTCTGTAACTTTCCCCCCACTTAAATAAACAATAAACATACATATTTATTCATGTTTCTAGCTTCATTAAATATACAATATGGTAGCCTACATACATTGATGACAAACCTCAAAACCTTTCTGTTTGAAGAGCCTTGTTCACAGAGTAGAAGACCTTAATAACTAGAATGTAAAATTTAACCATCAAATATGTTTGTTAAAACTTAAAAGTTAAAACCCTTATTAAGTTAGTTGTAGTTAGTTGTTAGTGGGCACACAACACTAAGGTTATTAGTGCCCACCCTTATTAAGACAATAATATGTTAATGAATCTAAGAAATAGTGTTTCATGTATTGCAATGAGCAATACTTCTGTTTCCCTAAAAGGATACACTAGTCAAGAAAAATATCATTGACCACCAGAGGCTGATCCTGGACCTTTGCAAGGGGGGGGGGATTGAGGTGGTGCTATGCAACATGTCTGGGGGGCACGCCTCCTCCATCTCACAGGAAATTTTTATAAAGAAAGTTTTGTCGAAAACATGTTTAAATGGCTTTAGAGAAGGTATTTCAATATGTTTTATAAGATCTACCTTACAGCTTGGTATGTTATCATCACGTTGCAGGGTTGTTATAATCATAGAATAAAATGTATCCCTCTAAGAATCAGGGGGGCGGGGTGATCGCCCCTACAACCCCCCCTGGATCCGCCACTGATTAATCAACATCGTACTCACGCTCAACTCGGATCGTCAACGTTCGCTCGATGGGCTGCGCGAGACTCGGGTGACGAACGACACATCTCAGCACTTTGCCGTCATCTTCCCCAACGACTGTTTTGGTCACCTTGTCCGTCAAGATGTTATGTTCTATATTGTCTGTTCTTGACGTCAGGTTGGTAGAACCGAGGAACCACGTGACTTGAGGCAGCTTGACATCCCTGACCAAACACGACGCAAAGAGAACATCACCCTCCTTCAGATATTGGGAGACGCCAGTAAAAAAAGAATGGGCCTCTGACAGGGCTGGAAACAGTAAAAAATAAAATAACAAACCCCTGTCAAGAACTGAAAAATATTTTTTTATATTATTTTCAGATGGACCGGTACATCCATGGGTTATTTGTGGGGGGACGTATCCATCTAATCTTTTTCGTGGGCGGACGCATTCACCCACTTACTTTTCAAAATTACAAAATTGTAAATTGTGTTGTAACCAGTGGGGGCTTGAACCCCTGAAAACCCTCGGGGCCAACTTTGTAGTATTACACCCACCCATCCACCCACCTAATGCTTATGCTAAAACACGTATCACAGGCAAGCCCTTGGATACACCGGTGCAAACTTAGCATAATCACCAGCAAGGGCGTCCGCAGGAATCTTGTCCGGGGGGGGCAAATATCCCAATTTATACCTTAGCGGAAAAGCTTGGGGGTTTGGGGGGCAGAGCCCCCAACAATAGTGCCGCAGGCAAATTTTTTGAAAATCAGGTTTTTAGAGTGCATTTGGTGCGTTTTAGAAAAAAGTAGTGGTCTGAATGCAACATCAAATGATGTAGTTTACGTGCAGACAAATTGACGTTACGTGTACCAGGATATTAAACTGTCCCAACAACAAGCATGTTAAATATTTAGGCGACGTGTGAATCTTTCACACTTTTTGGATGAGCGAAGCCAAGACTTCAATTTCACTGACCCCTCAAAAAATTTAGCTCCAATGTTTTTTGTTTGTTTTTTGTTGTTGTTGTTGTTTTTGTTTTTTTTCTGTTTGTTGTTATTTTTGGGTACAATCGAAGAAATATTTCTCATGAATATCGTACTTTTACGATTTTTACGCGATACTTTCGTGACATTTGGGCCGATTCTGACCAAACGGGTGGGGCTACAATGTTCATATTTTACATGGACATTAAGGTTATGGTGATGTAGTACCTTTTGAAAGAAAAAGTTGAAAAAGTTTGCCAGAATCCATAGAATAAAGGTTTTAATGTGAGTTTTTTTAGGTTTATAATAACAATTAACAAGTAACAATAGAAACTTGACAACAATCACCTACAATGCTACAATTCATTCAAAAAGCACTTGTTAAGGAAAAGTGGTCCTACGCAAACTAAAAACTTACAAAAAAGCTCATCCATCAACGCGGCGGGACTTAAGCGTTTTCTTAGTTAATAATACTTAAAAATGCAACGAATATTTAAATCGACAACTAAAATCATCATCATTATCTGTTGCCACGTCCAACTCTGCGTTGGTCGGCATTGAAGACAGGCCTCTCCATCTTCTTCTGTCCTGCCACCACTCCTCTTCTTCCACCACATTCCAGTCTCCTCCACGCTGTTCTACATCTTTTCTCACACTATTCTGCCATTGTTGTTGTGGTCTACGCCGTGGTTCCTACCAGGAATTTCCAATTTCATCATCCTTCTCGATAATCTTGATCTTTCCATCCTTTTGACATGTCCGAACCACTTTAATCTTCTCTCTCCAATTCGCTCCATTAAATTCCTCACGCCTACTTGATCTCGGATATCCTCATTCCTATTCGGTCCCATCTAGTAGTCTTACCTACAATGCTTCTCAAAACCTTCATATCTACAGCCTGCACAAGGCTATCTTTCATCCACTGTTGTCATATTCCAAGTCTCTGCTGCATATGTCAGTATTGGAACAAAGTAGGTCTGGTAGATGATAACCTTGCACTTCTTTGGTACTTCTCTGTTCCATATGAGATCTCGGATAGATTGGAATAACCTAACAGCTTGCTGCGTCCTTCTTCCTATCTCTGGTTGAATCCTTCCATCGCATGCTACTATACTCCCCACGTACTTAAAATTCTCCACTTGCTTTAAAATCTGTCCTAGTAGAATCCTGACATTCTTTGCTTTATCTCGTGTCATCAGCATTGTTTCACTCTTGCCACTTCCAAACACCAGTCCATATTCTCCTGCCACCACACTCCACACATCAACTTGAGATTGTACCTCCTCTTCATCCTCTCCCCACACCAAAAGATCGTCTGCAAATAACATTATTTTCATACATTCTTCTCCGATTCTCTCTGCAACTTTCCTAGTGATTTCGTCCATGACAATAATGAACAATAGTGGTGACAGTACACTTCCTTGTTTTAACCCACTCCTAATGTCAAACCACTCTGTAATTCCACCTCTTGTCTTTACAGCACTTCTAGATATCGAGTACATCTCTTTCACTCTTGTTATTATTCCGTTGTTAACTCCTATATTGTTCATTGCATCCCAAACCTTCTCTCTCTTGAGGCTATCGTATGCCTTTTCGATATCTAGAAAAGCCAAACACAGGTCCTTTTCTCGGTCATAGCACTTTTCCATTAGCTGTCTGAGTGAGAAAATCAGGTCCACCGTCGATCTTCCTCTTCTAAATCCATGTTGTTCTTCTCTTAAATCTCCTTCTATCGAGTTTCTAATTCTATTATCTATTATTCTTTCGTAGATCTTGGCACAGTGACATGTCAGAGTTATCCCTCTATAGTTGGCACAGTTTTGCTTGTCTCCCTTTTTAAATATAGGTACAATGAGACCTTTTTTCCAATCTAAAGGAACTTCCTAATTTTACCATACAACAGATAAGACTCTCTGTACAGCCATTGCATCCCCACAGGCCCTGCAACTTTTATCATTTCCACGGCCAGCTCATCTACTCCCGCAGCTTTATACCATTTTTCATTTTCTTCATTGCCAGTTCCACTTCTCTCCATGTGATGCTACCATCTTCCTCTTCATCCTCATCTCCAGACTCTTGTCTATGTACTACCTCAGGTGTTCTTATCTGCTGTTGGTTGATATCAGGGTTTAGAAGGGTTTCAAAGTACATCTTCAACATTTTTTTCTTCATTTCATCATCTGTCACAACTTCATCATTTTCTTGAAAGTTGTGGCTATCAACCTTTTCTTTTCTCATTTCTCTTATTATGCCATACAACATCTTCTTGTTACCATGCACATCCTCCCTCATTTCTTCTGTCCAGCCAAGAAACCATTTTCGAAGTTCTTCTTTGACCACTGCCCGTCATCTCTTTTACATTTGTTGTACTCGTCTTTGTACTTGTGTTGTACTTGTCGTCGTTGTAACTTAACTATTCTTAAATAATATAATATGCATATAAATAATAGAGTGGAGTTGATTTACCTGTACCTACATTTCTTGTATGTCATCGGAGATAGCAAAAGTTGGATAGGCTGAAAAGTACTGTCAGACACTTCACGGTATGGCTTTAAAAAAATATTTACGGACCAGCCTGGCTAGTGACGTTAAACTTATTTCATAATTTTGGTTTTGTCCTTGATATTTTTGTCCCACCGGCCACCACTTACCTCAAACTCAAACCCACCAACAGTATTGTAGGGATGGTACAGAAAAAAATATTAGATGCTTGATAGTACGACGAGACTTTTATTGTCAACGGCTAACGCATTTGGGTAAGTTGGTAACCTTGTTCTTTTTCAGTTCATTTACCACGATATTTTGAGCGCACATTTTAAATCATCACAATTACATTTCCATCAGACACGGGTATTAACTTGTTCAGGAAGTTTTTATCATATTGGCTAGTGATGTGAGTCGGTAAATTTACCTGACGGTAAATTTACCGGTCAGAGAATTTACCGTAAATTTACCGAGCATGTCGGTAAAATGGTAAAATTTAAAAAAAAATTCCATCATTATATTCTAAAGACTAATAACAACCTACACAACAAGAATGCAGTGGAAATAAGTCAATTTTAACACTTGGAAAAATTCTATCAATAAATATGAATAAGAGCTTTTCTGTGCCTAGACATACTCCACTATTTCATTAGCTGAGTAGGCTAAAGCATTAATTCACATCTAATTAATATTGTTATTTTAATTATTTATTTAACCAAATGTACAAAGATAATTGGATGAGCGAGCGAGCGTAGCGAGCGGAAGCGAAGACTTCAATTTCACTGACCCCCCAAAAAATTTAGCTCGGGTGTTTTTTTTTTTTTTTTTTTTTTTTTTTTTTTTTTTTTCCGTCTGTTTGTTCGCTCGATTCCGGGCAAACGGCATACGCGATCTTGATGAAAATTTGACCGGACCTTCGTTTTCTCTGAACTTAGAGGTGTATTGTTTTTGGGTACAATCGAAGAAATATTTCTCATAAATATCGTACTTTTACGATTTTTTCGATTTTTAGTGCGATATTTTCGTGACATTTGGGCCGATTCTGACCAAACTGGTGAGGCTAGAACGTTCATATTTCACATGGACATTAAGATTATGGTGATGTAGTACCTTTTGAAAGAAAAAGTTGAAAAAGTTAGCTAGAATCTATAGAAATAAAGGTTTTAATATTAGTTTTTCAATTTTTAGTGCGATATTTTCGTCACATTTGGGCCGATTCTGACCAAACGGGTAGGGCTACAACGTTCAGATTTCACATGGACATTAAGGTTATGGTGATGTAGTACCTTTTGAAAGAAAAAGTTGAAAAAATTAGTCAGAATCTACAGAAATAAAGGTTTTAATATGAGTTTTTTGAAGTTTATAATACCAATTAACAAATAACAATAGAAACTTGACAACAATCACCTCCACAATGCATTCAAAAAGCACTTGCAAAGGAAAAGTGCAAACAAACGCACAAAACGCAAAAAAAAACGCTCATCCATCAACGCGGCGGGACTTTAGCGTTTTCCTAGTTAAATTAATACATTATTGTTTAGTTTGTTCTTTGTATGGAACAGTAAATAAATATAATAAGGGTGAATATATGCTCTTTTAATTGATATACACCTTCCTCATCACAAAAACTATTTACGTCTATGCTTCAGGGCCAAAATAGAAATCTTAACGATTTTACCGTTTTTCGGTAAATTTACGGTAAATTCACATCACTTATATTGGCACAATACTATTTCTTTTAAAGACCATATTTATGTAGCAAACACTCAATGATTAATAGGCCTACTTACGTCCCCACAAGAACCGACCACCCCCAACCCTCCACCCCCATCCACCCTGAGCTGACCACCCAACCCACCCATTTCTCGCGGGGCCATGGCCCCAAATTTGTATGGTCGGGCCGACACTGGTTATAACTAGAGCTACGGAAAAATAGCACTTTCAAATACAAAATTTAGCACTTTCATTTCAAAATTTAGCACTTTGTAGCATTTTCAAATTGCAAATTTAGCACATTGGTGCAAATTAAAAAATATATGCAATATTTAGTTGCGGGGGCCTCGTTCAAGGTAAAACTAAGTCTAGAAATAAAAATCATTGCAATTAGCTGAGCAATTGGGGTTTATTTTTGCAAAGAGGGCCATGTAAGGCACTGTTTTAACACAAGGAAAAAACATAGAATCAGGAAATTAACTAAAATTTGTAAATTGTTAGCCACTTTTACAAACAATGCCGGTGTAGCTAACTTAGGCCTTGCAGATATGCCCACACTCGGTTATGTTTATTTGTTTATTTAATTAATATAGCCCTAGTGTAAGAAACCGGGAATTCCTCCCCCCTCCCCCCGTACTACGTCGTAGATAGACGGCCGTGAGCCGGCCTAATAACAATTTAAAAAATATGATCCCTACAAGAGGTAGACGAGGCCTATGGTTACTAACTTTTGCAGATATTCCCGCGTCGCCGGGTGGTCTAGTTTGTGTAACGGAATATTGGCTTGCAAGCACCATTTCACACTGTCTTCAATGAACTCAACTTTCTCGACCTTGGCCTTCTTTCCTTTATCCAGGCTTTCCTGGATAGTAGATTGGCGTTTGCTAGTTGATGGCTGTTGCTCTCGCTTTTCTTTTGCCTTCAAATGTTAATGTGAGGAAGACAAAACATGTTTGTCTAACGTATCCTTCTTGACTGCATCTAATCGCACATTACCGCGCATCACTATCGTCGAATCACTGACGTAAAAACCATCGTTTTTGTATTTTGCAGCTCGTGTCTGCAGACTTATCTTTTCACGTGGCATTTTATCACAATTTTTACTAACTCGGAACACAGAAATAAAGCGAGCCGACGAGAGACAAAACCACAATGCAGGCCGAGCTGCTACACCCTCCGTTTTGTGTCCTTGCGCAAGCCGTGGAGATCGCACAGTCAAGCAAAGGTCAATGATCCGAGTAGCGTCGAGTGTTGGTCTCGCGGAAGGCCGATGAGGGGTGGGAGGGGGGGCAAACACTTGCCGCCTAGCCGGCTCGGGAGTCGGCGACTGATGCAAGTGGTGTCGGCGGCTGGCGCTACAAAGCGGCGGGGCGGTCAATCGGCGATCGTATATTGCTGTACTTAAATTTTGCATATATTTAGCAATATCGCTGATGATTCGCCATTATGCAGACATTTCGCAGAATCACGCGAATTTCGCACTTTGTCGCATTTTCAAAAACGTATTATTACAGCTGTAAATACCTTGAAAGGTAAAGAAAAGTGAAAAAAACTTCATTTTTCAACATTTCGCATTTATCGCACATGCGAAATTTACGTGCCCCTAGTTATAACACACTATACTATTTACAAAAATGCGATGCATGAGTTGTAAAAGCTTCTTCCATAATAATTATTAAAATTTATTTGAAAAAAACTAATTTTTAAACATGTTTTTTGGCATTTAAAAGTAGCAAATATGAATGACTATTGGCAGAACTGGAACTACAGCACACCCGCATTAGTTTTGCAACGCCGGCCTCCCCACCTTTCTCCGGACAATTTTTTAATTCCTGGATACGCCACTGCTTGCAATGTTTGTTTCATAAATTAGGGTACCGGTATAATAAAATAAACTCACAAATGTTTAAGTTTAATATCCCAAAATCGGCTATCAAGTACCAAACGAAAAAAAACGCGAGGCTATACGCTCACCCCCTTTTCACCCCCCTAAATAGGGATAGTGTTGTTACTTGTTTCGTCTTGGTCCCCCCCCCCCCCCCTTGGAAAATATCCTGCCGGCACCCATGAACAACACAAAATGGGCAATTCTGGCTTGTTTGAGTAGTTCTGAAAATTTTTAAGTGACAAGATATTGTAAACTGACAATATGTGGATCTTCACAATTTTATAAATTATCGACCAAAGCACGTTAAAAAGTAGTAAAATACCACTATTTGGACTGTTAAAAATCCAAAAAGTTCTGAAGTGATGCTCACCTGTCACCCGTACTAGCTGGGGGGCATAACCCCAGACCCCCCCCCTGGATCAGGATACATACTTTTCCCGAAATAATAGACCCAGCGTAGAGCGCCCGCCCACTTATTACTGTATTTTAGAAATTAACCACTGGGTACATCCGCAAATCGAAGTCCGGAGCGTTCGAAGCATATAACACTAGGAAGACGCAAATTAAAATCCCCAATAAGACATGGGTTTTTAGTAATTGTCTTTCATCCTCATCTATCACCACTCATCGTCTAGAATAGCAGAACACTGCAATGATATAGACGTTAAGCAACAACAAACCAGACTCTAGCGTTGTAGTCCAGGGCACTAGCTTTCGCATAGCAAAGCGCTAGACGCTCAGTCTCCTATCCTTCACCTCGAGCTCTAGCGTGCCGATTAGAAGCAATCTTGAAGGGGGAAAATCATTTCACTGCCACATAGATACTTCAGCTAGTTGGCTAATCTGCCATGTTCAGTGGCTGTGGAGTTGTTTGTTGTTGAGCGGATGGGCGAGCACCGCCTTCTGCATGTAGGCTTAATATGCACAAATTTACGTACATTTAGACGGCTGTTTTCCCCCTTCATGATGGCTTCTAATTGGCACGCTCCCCACGGCCATACTAAAAGTCTAGTATATTATTTAAATGTCATTGAGCCCACTCACCCGCATAGAACGAGATGGTGTACTTGCTCCGTACTTCACCAGGTAGCTCAACATCGTCGACCTGCTTCACTCCGCACGTAACGACCCGCCCGTCGTCACCCACCACCAGCGTTCGCGTCAACGTCTGTCTGATGGTGCGCAGCTCGAACGGCCACAGCCATCGTTCGTTCCGAGCGTCGTTCGCGTGGTCTTGTCGGATAATCTCGTCGCCGAGGTACCATGTCATGTTGGCCGAGGGCAGAGCGCGCGATACCGTGCACGTAAGCTTGAGTACGTCGCCCTGGGAGTAAGTGGCTTCGCTCACCTCGAGTACCGGCTCGCTTGGCGGACCTGTGGGGCAGGTCTTCGCAGTTAGACACCTAGATTGTCTTTATTTTGTAGCAGAATGGATAGTACTTAAATGCAAATAAAAACAAACAATGATTGGCAATAATTTTTTAAAAATATTTCTTCAATTTTTTTTAGTATTTAAATTTAGGATATTTAGCATTGCCTTAATTCAAATTTAGCATTTTGAAGCATCAAAAACCTAAAGCGCTAAAAAACATATCTCTTTATCTGTTTCCAAGCTAAGATATACAGACAAATAGAAAGGTAAAAAGATACAGACCTACGTAACTAAATATGCAAGGGGATCTGGTTTAATACTGTACTTGTGTGAATGAATGTAGGCCATGGGTAAACAGTAAGTGTTGCAAAATGTTAAAAAAGTAGACTACATTTTTATCAGTAGTATTACGTACCATGTACAAATGAGGGCAGTTATTAATTTTTAGGTAAGCTGGCAGGTACAAAACTCTTATTTGTACAGTCTGACAAAGAAAATCGTACATCGAACTATATTTCAGAAAATTGTTTTTCCTTAAGGAGGTGGAAGCCAATGATGTGTAGAAACAATATTTAAAAAATCGGCACTCTAAATTAACTTGAGCACCTAGCTCAGTGTTTCCACTTTTGTCCCAAAATTTGCATATAATGGCTCGGCTGACAGGGACGTTTAGTCACACGCCCCAAAAAATTAAAAAATGTATTTTCCACTTATATTTAAGACTCTCACTCATTTAGCTAAGAAAGATTGCAGTAATTTTCCTTTGATTTTAAAATATTGTTTAGAGGGAGATACAATAGCCTTAATGGTTGGATAATTTATGATTATAAGAAAATGAAAACACAAACCACTCACTTGCAACTGTGAGTGCGAACGCCCTCCACTCGTCATACCCGTCCCGCCACGCACGACACCACAGAAAGCCGTTGAGCGAATCTGTCACTTCGCTCAGCTTTACTCCGCAGATTCCACTTTCAAAGTTTGACGTTACGTTGGCAGGCTTGGAGCCATCCGGCAGACGGAAGAGGCAACCCGTCAGACGGTTGGCAGCCTTGCACTCTAGGGAGACACTCCCCCCCGGGCGTACGATCACCGACGAGGGGGGGGCGGGGGAAAGGGTCAGGCTGGTGGAGCCCTTTACTGTAGGGGAACACACACACATTACAAAATACATCTAAGTTCAAAGGTTCATCTGAACAGATTCAACATCACCACCGAACCGGACACTTGTAAATGATGTAATTACGAATCCCGAGACAGAGCACACCTTTTCAGGTGTGCCACACTCCAGAATGACATTGACTCTCTACTCTAAATATGAGCAGGTCAGAGAAAGAAGCCATTTTAAACTGGATAGCGAGAAAGAAGAATGGCTGAAGAAGCCCCTCTCTGCACAGGAAAAAAAAGTTTCATGAAAATTTCATGAAGATAGCCATTTGTCTCGTAAAGAGCTAACAGAACATTTTTTACAATAGCTTGAACAAAAATGCGTATAAGTACAGTTTAAATGAGAAATATTTCTTTGATTTTATTTTACCCAAATACACAGCATTTCTAAGTTTAAGAATTAGTAGTAGTATCAAGATCATTGAAGCCATTTGTCATGTAGAGAGCAAAGAATCAGACAAAAATTGTACTAAAAATAGAAAAAAATATATAAAAGTAAGGTTGGAGAAGGGTTGACAGGTTGGGAAAGCATAGAGAACATAAAACCCAGCCTGAAGGGCTGGGGGCGACAAAACTTTTCACCTGCTGATGACAACTGCAGCTAATTTAAAGTTGTTTGTTACCTTAATCCACGACGCGTTTCGTCCTTCTGGGACTCATCAGGCAGATGGTGGCCACTAAAAATCAGCTAGCTACATGCAAACAAAACTCACAACTCATAACCAAACCTGTGGTAGGGCCACGCAAGAAGCAAATTCTGCATGCATGTTGTCATCATCAGCAAGGTTACTTCACACACCATTCATACTGGGGCACACAGTCAGCACAAACAGTAAGGGGCTTCCCTCCCAACTCTGGTGCTCGGGAGACAAGAAATCCATGACTTACCCTGGATTCGAACCAGGACCCTTGGCAACAAGAGAAAAGCTGCCCCTCCTGCTGTTGCTGGGCAAGGGTGCCTCTTCATTCATTCTAAGAGAAAAGGTTAGAGATAGGAAGGGTGGAAAGTCACAACACAGCACAACCAGTGAGGGGGCTTCCCTCCTAGACTCTGGTGCTTGGGCGACAAAAGAACCATGTCTTACCCTGGATTTGAACCAAGACCCGTGGCAACGAGAGAGGCTGCCCTGCTAATTGTGACTGGAATTCAAAAACGAAAGGAAACAATACTACAAATTGCAAGCTCTTGGCTATAGCACAGGCACATGTGCTATACTAGCTCTTGGCTGCAGGTGAAGAGGTTGAAGGAAAAGACGAGTAGGGTCTAACAGGTTCATCACCTGCTAGGCCTGTTAGACCCTACTCGTCTTTTCCTTCAACCTCTTCATCTGCAGCCAAGAGCTAATATAGCACGTGTACCTGTGCTATAGCCAAGAGCTTGCAATTTGTAGTATTGTTTCCTTTCGTTTTCGAATCCCAGTCACAATTAGTAGGGCAGCCTCTCTCGTTGCCACGGGTCTTGGTTCAAATCCAGGGTAAGACATGGTTCTTTTGTCGCCCAAGCACCAGAGTCTAGGAGGGAAGCCCCCTCACTGGTTGTGCTGTGTTGTGACTTTCCACCCTTCCTATCTCTAACCTTTTCTCTTAGAATGAATGAAGAGGCACCCTTGCCCAGCAACAGCAGGAGGGGCAGCTTTTCTCTTGTTGCCAAGGGTCCTGGTTCGAATCCAGGGTAAGTCATGGATTTCTTGTCTCCCGAGCACCAGAGTTGGGAGGGAAGCCCCCTTACTGTTTGTGCTGACTGTGTGCCCCAGTATGAATGGTGTGTGAAGTAACCTTGCTGATGATGACAACATGCATGCAGAATTTGCTTCTTGCGTGCGTGGGTGCTGTCAACCTTTCTCCAATCTATACTAAACTAGCCGATTGGCTTTTCCTATTTGTAAATATATAAAAGTAAGATATTCACGAGGAATATTTCTTCGATTGTACCCAAAAAAAATGTGGTAGGTCAAAGTTCAGAGAATTCAAAATCCCCGCAAAATTTAATCAAGATCGGAATAGCCATTTGTCCGGTAGAGAGTGAAAACACAAAAAAAATACTTGAAAAAATTTTCTCAGAGTATAATCAAATTGAAGTCTTTGCTACGCCCAACAAAGAAGTACAATAGTCAATAAACAATTACAAATACCTGTACTTCAATAAAGTTAGAAAAGAGAAGGCCTAGTGGGACAAACTTGAAAATTGTCAATTAGTAACATAATTTCTTCTAGAATTACTGTTATTTTATGAACCTAATAAAATAATAAGTGGCATATATGCATAAATGCATGTGATATCTTTAGTTTAGTGTTTATATTCTAATAGGGAAATATAGGGAATGCTCACCGAGTCCAAATATTAATGTGGGTGTAAGAAATGGATAGTAACCCACTTAAAAACACCATTACTTCAATTTAAACCAATTTTAAGTAAATATTTTAAATTCTATTGAGGCACAAAGTTTGAAGTTTTGCATTTCCCACGCAAACAGCATGTGACGTCAAGATTAGGGTCAAGAGCATTGCGGAAAGCTTTTTCATGTCTTAGGAGGACCAATGAATGAATAATAGCTAATCGTGATGAAGTGGCTTGTTTTTCCGCCATTATTATTGATGCAACCTTCAACTTACTTTTTCAAATGAAAATCTTATCAAAATAATAAAAAAATTGATTAACGTACCGGTACATATAGAATGAAGTCCTTAATGTAGTGGAGTGATAATAAAGTTAAGGAGCATCCCCTATTAATTGCCTATTGGCAGAAGTATATAAATCAATGGGAAGGAAAGGCATAATACATAAAAACTAAAAAGTGCAAAATTTAGTTACTTAAGCCTACAAGTTAATACTAAATGCAATGCGTAGTCGAGCACTCACGATGAGCAAACAAGGTCATGTATGCAAAGTGCCACCCGCTGGTCATGGTACGAACTCGACACCCGACGACCCAACGTTGCACCCCGACCGGCCTGTTGAGGTTAATCCCACAATCTCCCTGGCTCAAACCTGTTCCCGAGTAAGAGTAGTTGGCGGTGGGAGGAGTGGCCACCCCTTCGCTCACGTCCATGAGAGGTCCGTCGTTGTTGTATATGTCACGCCACCTGCGGCAGAGTAGAGTGGAACGTCTATTAACCTTTCGTTTCCAGTGTAGCCATATGGCAACGGAAAGTTAAAAAAAAATTGCGGGAAAATTTTGGTTTTTGACTTTAGCCCCAATTTTTTAATTTGTAAATAAAAAATATTTAGATTTTTTTCCCAATTCAATGGGACAAATAGTGCCTTTTTGAGAGAAGATCGAAAATACACAGGTGCTAAAAGGCTAAAAAACAGAAAAATGTTGGTTTGTCCCGGAAAAATAATAAATCTCCAGTACTGGTGTTATTTGAGATACACAAAATCTAAAATTGCAAAAAAATTCAGAAAAAATCTAGTTATAGAAATGTACTTCAAATTTAAATTTAATTTAAAAATAAAGATTTTATTCAAATTCAAAAAATTGCTTAAAAATCAAGATAAAAAGTACAAAAAATTACCAAAATTCCTAGAAAAAAATTTGAATTGAATTATTACAACTACCTATTTAAGACAAAATTAATTTGGGAATGAAAGGGTTGTCTCCTTTGTTATACAATTTACACAATATGAATATAGTCTATAATATTAAACCAGACTTTTTTTTCTAAGACTTTCTATTTAGAAATACAGTGTAGAACAGCAGAGCTTCATAACAAAAGTAATTTGTAGACACAAAATACTAATACAGAGTAATTCAACTGAAACTACTTGTTTAACAATATAATACATAATACTACAAATTAACAATAAAATAAATAAATACTAAATACTAAAAAGTAAAAATACTAATTATCAACTAGTGGCTGGCTTCTCTACACCCAGTAAACGTTAAAATGACCCCTTCTTCTCTTATAGAATATAGACTATTTTTATATAGACCTGTTGTTAAAAATGAGACAGCTTCATGACGGTGCAAGTGTTGAGCTACTTTCATTCAGCTTGCTAATATTTAAAGTTTTTAAAAAAAAAAGTTATTAAAGAAGTGAGCTAATTTAATTTTTCTTCTGATATAGTCAATTTCAAATATTGATTGCAGAAAGCAACTACTAGCATCAAAAAGCAACCCCAACAACAGATAAATAAACTGTACTAGGTTGCATCTTGCTACCGTGCCAAGTGTTTAACGGCAGTCCGACTGACCTGAAGTGGCAGTGGGTGAGGGGCTCGCTGGCCTTGCATATTACTCGAAACACGGCTCCGCTGACTCCCGCGTCTTGGTGGTTCGGGGTGATAGTCAGACGGAGAGACGATACTCCTGTGAGAATAATAAACATTAGGTTTATTAACCGCCGCAAGTCACTGAGGCCTTGTTGCTAAAAATGTAATTTCTTAAAAACTTATATTTTGACCTTCGTGTGAAAATACATACATAGTTAATACCGGTACACTTGTTATTTACGTAATAAAAAAAACATTTGATCTGTAAATGCCGTGGGTGAAAGATTGAATATAAATTATTGAAATCAAGTATTTGAAATTGTTAACTAAATCAAAGTGTTCTCCAATACTTTGATATTACGCATATCCCCAGGCATTCTTTTGCAATATTTTTGTCATATTTGTTTTAACGAACTCGATTTCCATAACACAAATTATCTACCAAAATCATACATTTTTATAAAATGAATGTAGAACAAAATTGAAAAAATTGAAAAAATTTGAGAATAAAAATTTTGTGATTAAAAATTATGGGAATTGCATTGGTTTGGTAGTACAGCAAGTTTCATAAATGCTGTGCTTTACTTCTTGGGCACACTACAACATAATTTTACCAGACCAAGAAACAGTCTAATCCGAGAAACAACAAACGAGTAGGTGGAAGGCAGTGTATAACGAGCAACATAATACAGTAGCACGTGTCTGTTTGTCCCAGTGCAGCTACACTAAACCTTGTTTGTTTATCCAGTGTACCTGCATTGATTCAGGACAAGTAGCACCACCACCAAAGCAGGTGCGGTGTGTAGT
Organism: Sweltsa coloradensis; assembly: GCA_024449915.1. Lineage (NCBI taxonomy): Eukaryota > Metazoa > Arthropoda > Insecta > Plecoptera > Chloroperlidae > Sweltsa > Sweltsa coloradensis. The sequence goes on from JAMZAV010000446.1 coordinate 45,404, forward strand.
GCAGAAAAACGGGCACAGTATTTGTTAGCGAGCTGTTGCTACCTATTCAGGTACCTACAGGACCCTTGCTACCTATTCAGGTACCTACAGGACCCTTGCTACCTATTCAGGTACCTACAGGATCTAGGGAAATCAAACGCAGGCCTAAACTAACTGGAAGGCTTAAATACCAACAAGTTATTAAGATTAACAAAAAACTACAAAACCTTCATTACGTTTACATAAGACATGCTAGAATGATTCATATGATGAATGTAGGATGTACCGTACCCTACTAGTTTTATGAGAATGCTTTTTGCATCTTCCACTTGTACACATTTCTTTGTGCTAATCATTATTTGAGGAAGTTTATGAATTTTCTATTAAATTTAAACCTATGAATGCCTGTTTTTAATTGTATACCTACTTGGTCAAGCAAAAAAAAAGGCCTTATGACCTTAAGCTTTGCCAAGTTAAAAATGAAGAGATTTATTATCATTTATATCATTTTTTTTATTCCTTTTTTTTTATTTATTTATTATATTTTATTCATTTTTATTATTATTATATTAATTATTACTTGAATGGTAGGTTGCTTAAAACCTGTGACAGCGCAAAAGTCCTTGGGTTGACTATAGCTAGTAATCTCAAATGGAACGTCCATACGACTAATATCTGTTCCCGTGCATACCGGCAACTTGGATTTGTGTTTAGAAATCTCAAGTGCTGTAGTGTAGCCCAAGAGTTAAGCGATCAGTTTACTTAGCGACTGTCCGTTCTCTCTTAACATATGCATGGCCGGCATGGAGTCCAAATAAGAGCAATTTGGCTAACCTGGAAGCAATACAAAGCAGAGCGACAAAACACATTCTTGGGAAACGAAGTAAAGAGATTGGGCGCTCCGTGTCTCGACTTCTCGCATGTCACCTCCCATCCTTGACGGATTATGCTTACCAAGTAGACTTGATGTTCTTGCGGAAAATGTTTCATGGATCGGTTGACCTTGACCCCCTACAACGCTTGTGCATACACGCCTCCAGCATCGTAGCCAAGTAACCTACTTACAGCCACCCCTCGCACACACTGCAGCTTACCAGAAATCATTCTACAGCAGAGCGGCCTGAATGGAACAGATTGCCAACATCCCTTAAAACATTATCATCAAACCAATTCCTGAACAAAATTCGAACATATATTCCTCCACGTGTCAACTGAAATTAACTTGTTTTGTGCAAGTGTGAGTGTGTGTGCGCATGCGTGTCAATTGCATTACTTTGTAAATATTTCATTCTATGTATTGTTAGTTGTTTTTATTTATGTTGGTATGTTGTAGTACGGCAGTCGGACACCACATGTGTTTTGGGCTTCAAGCCCTCTCTGGCTGCCTATCTTTGTTTTGTACATATTCAAAGGCAAATAAATAATAAAAATAATTTAAAAAAAAATAGATAATTAACACATGATTTTTAAGCATAAGCCCGCTTCAAGTACATAGTTATTGAAGCCGGTGGTTCTGTATTCAAATCTCAGCCGGGGCAAACTTTTACGACAATTGCTCTCAATCAACAACAATAATAATTATTATTATCTAATGAGCTTGCATTCTTATTACCTAGATAGACTGTACCTTTTTTCTGGTAACATGAGAAAGATACAACGTTACGTTACAACGTAACGTAATGGAAACATCAACTTACCTAGTATTATCACCCAGAGTAGTATAAAGTTGTAGAAGGCGGTGCGCTTATTTACGGCAAACATATCCGCAGAGCGAAGGCAGCTACTTATAGAGCATCCATGGACAGTGATACAGTATTGGCTAGCTATATTGTATGCTCGTTCGTACTCGTACAATACTGCTTCCGTACACAATAATTCCTAGATTGTTGTGGAACATCACATCATTGATAAACAACACATTTGGATGTAAGATAAACTGCAAACTGTATAAAATTATATTTAACCCATTGGAGTACCATTTAATTTATTTCAGAAATTCAGGTTCTTAGGGTACAATATGAAATGTATTTTTTCTGGTAATTTTAATATTTTTTCGGGCAATATTTTTAAATTTTTTGGGGAAATTTAGGATTTGACGTAGCCCATTAGTTTGAAATAAAACAGTTATTTTGTATGCTTGGCTGGAAAGGTATTTTTTTTGTTTTTTTCATGTGTAACATTTTAGTGGTTTAAAAATTGATCATGTTAGCCGTTTTTGAAATTACTGAGATTTTCAATATTTCTATCCCGTTTTGTTCCTTTCCACCCTTTTGGATCATAAATAGAATTCATACTAGCCATGCAATTCACAAGATTTAAAAAGAAAATTTTGAATGTCAATTTTAAAAAATTGAGCATTTTTTCTTCAAAATTTTGTACTTTTTGCACTCTTTAAAAGTTCCCCTGAAATATGGACGAGTATGTCTCGTCTAATTATTCCAATGGGTTAACAAGGCCTTAAAATTCTGGTTAGTAGTTTATACACCAATGGGGAGAAGTACTAAATCAAAGGTAGCACGGAACCCTCTTTACTCAGACATCTATTCTGACCTTCTTATCCAATCTGGCTCCGGATTGGTGTTACTGCTCTATGTATGTGATCTTTAATAGACTGGCTTGAAAACAGAAAATAACAAGGTGAAGACTAAAGAGACTTTCCATCTTACTCTTGGTTTAATTATGTCGCCAAGTGTACACAGGACTTTTATAATATACAATAATTTAAGATAATGATGAATAACATTACAATAATATCTCACTTACCGGTACTTTTATTTTGTACTACCGTTCCCAAAATGAACTTGGTATACCGGTATTGGTATTAACAGTTCTGTTTTATGAAAAACCAACTACTCTTACCAGTTTCCACTTCTGTAGTACATACTAACAGTACTACTTGTAGAAAATAAATTTAAAAAAATCGTATTTAGAGTCTACCCACTCAGTCACACAACTGATTTTCAGGGGGTTGATTGTTTTAAAATCCAGTAACAGTTAATGCGGTGCTTGCATGTCACTACGTAGTGTATTCCTGCTCCACTGTTAAGTCCTCTCATCTACGAGTGTGAGAAGATAACACTTATCACGAGAGAAGCTGCTCACATCCTGGTACAGTGCGCAATATCTGTGACAATATGACTCAACAATGTCAACGATAGTGGGAATCATCTCCCTCTGGCAAAGATTAACGTCCAGGCTTCAACTCACAATCTGAGTATAACAGTCTCACAATATGAAATATACCATATGCTTCTCTTTAAAACATATTTTATAGCTAGTGGTATTAATAATAATCAAACACCCGGTTCCAACATAAGTCAGGTCGGGGGGTGACGTATCACCAGTTTCTCGGGCTGTGGACTTTCAGAGCTTGCTAGCCAGGCTCAGCACCTCCTCATCTTCTTTGATGTCTTCTATGACAGGCATTTCTACCAGTTCTCTCCATTTCTTTCTATCCTCCAGAGTCTTTCTTCATTAATTCTCTCCCATGATTTCCCTCTTTCTTCAATGTTCCGTTTTCTTTGGTCCCTCCATCTATCTCTTGGGCATCCAACTCTTTTTACTTCCCCCACGTGTGTTCAAATTCTCTTCTGGTATTCTATCTTGTTTCATTCTTCGTACGTGCCCATACCATCGAAGTCGTTCTTTTCCTATTTTATTTCGTAAACTTTCCACTCCTAGTTTGTTTCTTATTGTTTTGCTCCGTACCTTGTCTATTTTTGTTAAGGCTACAGAACTCCTTAAAAATTTCATCTCTGCTGCTTGTAATCTGCTGTCTTCTTTTCCTCCTATTGTCCATGTCACGGATGCATATGATATTATTGGGAGGAAATACATTTTGTACAATAACATCTTGCACCTGGATGATATTTCTTCTTTCCATAATAGTTTACGTACACTTTGGTAAAATTTGTCTGCTAATATAATTCTCCTTGATATTTCAGCATCTATTTTTGCGTCCTTTGTTAGTATACTTCCGAGGTATTTAAATGCTTCTGCAATGGCCAGCTCTTCACCCCGTAGTATTATCTTCTTTTGATTTTGTTTACTTTTCTTCGTTACTATTAATGTTTCACTCTTTTCAATGCTTATTTTCATGTTAAACTTCAGTGTTTCCTCATTCCATCTATCTACGCTCTTCTGTACTTCTTCAATGGTATCTCCCCATCTCACTATATCATCTGCAAATATCATAGTTTTAGATGTTTCACTTTCTGTGGGTTCAACTTTACGCAGTATGTTATCCATAACAACGGTAAATAATGTAGGTGACATCACACTACCTTGCCGTAGCCCACCGTTTATTTCAAACCAAGTAGTTCTACCAAATGGTGTTTGAACACAGCTCTTTGTTGTGACATATGTGCTTTGAATTCTTGTTATTAGACTCTGTTCTACTTCTGCATCTTTTAAGCATTCCCAAGCTTTTGCTCTTGGGACACTGTCATATGCTTTTTCTACATCCAAGAATACCATGAACATTTCTTCTCCCTTTTCCCACTTTTTTCCATTATTTGTTCTGAGCGCAAATATGAGATCTATGGTTGAGCGGCCAGCTCTAAACCCATATTGTTCCTCTCTCAAACTTGGCTCTACTTGTTGTCGTAGTCTTCGATCTAGTATTTTCTCGTATATCTTTGCACACTGGCTCATCAGCGTTATTCCTCTATAATTTTTACACTTCTTCCTGTCCCCTTTCTTAAATGTTGGCACTATAATTCCTTTCCCCCAGTCATCTGGTACCTTCTTTTCTTTCCAAGCTGCACTGGTCACTCTCCACATCCAATCTATGCCTGCATCCCCTGCAGCCTTGATCATCTCCACAACTATTTCATCCTCTCCCGAAGCTTTACCATTTTTCATGGCTTTTACTGCTTCAACTACTTCCCGTCTTGATATTTCATTTCCTATTATTTCTTCTATTTCTTCCTCATTGGTGTTCTGAATGATTTCTATTGTTAGGTCCCCTTCCTGAGTTTGGTTATGGTTAGTATCAGGTAACCTAGGCATATTAAGTAGGTTTTTGAAATATTTCTTCCACATGTTTTTCACTTCTTCTGGGTCAGTAATAAGAGATTCATTGTTGTTGGTCAGGTATCTTGTGATTTCTTCTGTTTTTCTTTTGCTTCTCATTAGTCCATATATAATTTCTTATTTGCATCAAAGTCCTTCTCTAATTTGTCTGCAAATATCTCCATTGTTTTTTCTTTTCTTTTATTACTATTTTCTTAGCTTCATATTTATACTTTTTGTACTTTTCTTCAGTTTCTTTAGTCCTAGTTTTATCCTTATCCTTTCGGGCTACATTTTTGCGTTTAACAGCTGTCTTCACTCTTCCATTCCACCACACAGTTTCCTTTTCCTTTTGAATAAATAAATTTGAATAAATTTAAGTGATATCAAATTAAGCCTAACAAGGATAATATTTACTCTAGCAAAAGCACATGTTTAGAAATTTAATAATCAAATTGCAATGTAGCCCAAACAACCTACAACTACCTTTATTGTTGCCATTAATATTTGAATTCCATCTTGAAATTAAACCAATAATGTATTTGATTTTGCAAGGTTTATGTAGGTCCGTAGGTTAAAAAACAAGATTTGAAAATGGTGTTGTGAATAGGGATGCACATCAATACTTTTTTTTTGAATTCCACCTCAATTTTTTTTTTTTTTTTTTTAAAAGGTAGGAGACCAAGGGGCAGACCACGACAACAATGGCAGAATAGTGTGAGAAAGGATGTAGAACAGCGTGGAGGAGACTGGAATGTGGTGGAAGAAGAGGAGTGGTCGCAGGACAGAAGAAGATGGAGAGGTCTGTCTTCAATGCCGACCCAACGCAGAGCTGGACGTGGCAACAGATAATGATGATGATGACAATGATGATGATGATGATGTAGGTCCGTAGGTTAAAAAACTCTAGATTTGAAAATGGTGTGAATTTTCCCAATGGGACTAACCTCTTAACAAATTTTGTTTGTTTGGCACCCTGGTAGCTTTATATTATCCAATACAATAAGACTGTTGATTGTTGTTTAAAATCATGTACTACGTATACCTATTAGACTAAATTGATACTTGATTTGCTTGATACTTGCAGTCTATGTGGGAGGGAAGAACAGAACAGAGAGCATCTAATGAGATGTTAAAGTTTTAAAGACAAAATGGGTGCCCTTCCACTTGGCATGAACTATGAGGGAAAAAAAGCTTGTCTCTACTGGAAAACCAGAAAATGTATGATGCCCAACCAAGCCCAAAATGCGGGCATATGAAGATTTGCTGTTCCTGATCTTTAGCAAACTCATATTATATTTCTTTCTTTCTTCGTCTTTCTTTTCTTTTTTTTCTTCCTATTTTACAATTGGTTCATTTTGATTCTTTTCACTATAAAAAATATTGTTAATATTCAATTTGAATATGTTATCATCTTATCAACGTTACTAGCTACTGTGACTTATTTTGTCTGCATTTATGTAGTGCTATTTAGTGGTCCTCCTCTGTAAATCAGTTTTTATAACTGAAAAGGATAGACGTTAAATAAATAATAATTATAATAAATAGTAAATACCTGAAAACAACATGTGCTAAAGAGCAGTAATGGTAAAGACATTTTCTGTCCTTTCCTAGATTTGTAATTTTTGTACTATGTTGCCACATTTATATAATTATTACAACAGACCATAAAATTATTTAGGGCCTACTACAATTCAGGAATAAAAAAAGTCCGCCCCAACAGGGATTTGAACCACGGGTCTCCCGCATTCCAGGCGAGCGTCTTAACCACTAGACCATCAGGACGGGTACACCCGTTAAGACGCTCTCCTGGAATGTGGGAGACCCGTGATTCGAATCCCGGTTGGGGCGGACTTTTTTAATTTCCGTATTGTAGTAAATAATAACAGTTACACCTACGGGAGTGTTTCCCGAGTCCCGACTAACCAAATCGAGAAAAGACCCTAAAATACCTACGTAATTATTTATTAAATACTGTATTCACGTGAATCTACGATTACCTTTGAGACGAATCTGTGTTTCAGGATGCTAAACTGTTAAACTTAAGACCCAATTATTATTTTACTTGCAAAATGAAAAAAAAACACATAGCCTTAACTTCAGGAAAATTTGATAGTAGGCCTATGTACTGTTTAAATCCATACAAGGCAAGCTGACAATATACTTGCTAAGCTTCAATCAGTCCGTGGCACTATCAACCCGTTACTATCTTGCCAAGCCTTATCAGTTATGCAGGAGGCGTCTCATTTCCTTCAGCAGCTGTGTAATTTGCACTTGTTTGAATGATTTGATTCAATTTGATTCAAATGAATGATTTGATTCAATTTGATTCCAATGATTTGATGGATAGTACAGTCAGAGACAGGAGTGAAGTGTAAAAACAAAATGTTAACAGCTACTAAACACAACATTATGTATTTATTTTGCCAGTGCTGCTGCTGCTTGCTTTTGAACAAAAACAAAAGGTCAAATTTATTTTTACAATAAATACCAACCGTAACCTACGTTTTTATTGTAACCTGAAAATCCTTTGAAACAAGATCCTAGCCTTCAAAATGATAAATATATCAGGGGGAAGCAAAACTTTCAGTTACATTTTTACTTTCGTGCTATTTTCTACTTCCGGTACTAATTCACCACTTTTGTGCAAAACCAAAAACCTGCCCCGTACTTTCACTACCGGTATATAAACTCCTTACTTTTGCAGGCCTACAGTACAGAAATAAACTAGGAACACACCAAAGTCGTTGTTAGACGAGTGAGCGAGTCATGTGTTGAGTACCCGGCAACATTTGCATATTTAGGTAAGTTTGATAATTATATTCCTATAAATAATAGGATTTTAAAGTTTAGTTGGTGTAAGGGCGCGTCAACTGTAAGGCCATAATGCGCCACTCTAGCCTATGATAGGCTAGGGAGGCCGAAGGTAGGGGAAAAAAGTAATGTTACCGGGTACTCAACACATGGTTTACTCACTCGTCTAACAACGACTTTGGCGTTTCCCTAGTAATTTAGTATGGTAGTCATTAGTCAATAATTTAAGCATAAGCTAGAAGATAAGTTTTTATTAGAAATTAATATTATCTGCCTAAATGCATTAGACTTAAATAACTCTCAACAATTTTATTACCTAGGTCCTGTACTACTGTATAGGGCCTAGGTAATAAAATTGTTGAGAGTATAGGCTATACATAATAATAGTATAGTATATATGCAGACATTAGCTTAGGTAGTAGGCCTACAATGCTGAACAAAGCCCAAAGATTTTTGAACACATTCAATTCCAGGGATAATAGATGGAATCACAAAACAGTGACCACACAAACTTTCTTTCCGAACGCTTGACTTTGTAGGTTCAATTCGATTGCCAAAGAGCACTGATATATTAAAAGCTAAAAGTTTTGTATTTGAATCCCACTTTTCTTACAATTCACTAGGTTCAATCTTTTGCCGCCCGGACAAAGTCTTGCCACATACATTTGTAATAAACACGTTCAACATGTGAACTCAGAATGTCAAAGTCTTGTTGTAGGTACCGTACTGTAATTTGATGAAAGTGCCAAGCTCTTGTTTGGAACAGTCAAAACTAGAAAATGGCTGTTCAGTGTGGCTCATCTGACAAAACAGAACAGTTCCACAGTCGTTCAGTTGACTATGACAACTTGTGATAGAACAGATGCCTCCTGCATCACTGCATTCACAAATCAGTTGTAAAAAAACGGACGGCACATTTAAAAATACAGAAATTGGGTCAAATAGATGTTAACAAAATGTGCTACCAGTTGTAACATGTAGCAATAGCATGCATTACTCTGGGAATGTCTGCAATACCAGAGAGACCCAATAATAAAGCTCAGGAAATGAGAGACGACATAAGACCAAATTTAAGAGTGTCTTTTACAGGGAAACAAGGTAGGGTACAGCTCACATAATGCTGCGAGTAGGGGAAGACACCCAAGTCACCACATAGCCTAGGTACAAGTCCAGACTGCTTCTAGATGAGTGATGCAAGATTAATAGTTCCATTACTACAATGTTTAAGTGGCAATATTAAACACATAGGTAATGGGAGAATGGCATAGGTGATATTATATACTTTTTAAGGCCTAGACATACTGTACTTAAAAATAAAAATCATCTGAAAAACACAAACACACTCGAACAATAATCACAGTCATAGATAAAAAACACTTACCAAAAATGCGTAAATTTTCGGAAGCTCTGCTTCCTTCCTCAGACACTAGAAAATTGCCCTCTCTCGGTGCTACGTAAAATCTCTGCTGTGCACATCGCCTATTATAATGAAGGAACCCAATTTTTTTAAGAGGAGACTAAAAGAGGCCGCAACAATGGATTTTGTCCCTCGAGCTGTCAGCCAGCCTAGTGCTGATTTCCCGCCCGTTTGAAGACCGGTGGTGCGCGAGCAACTAGGTCTGGCGATGCACACAGCGGAGATTTCACGTAGCACCGAGAGACGGCAGTTTCCTTGCGTCTGAGGAAGAAAGCAGATCTTCCCAAAATTTATGCATTTTTGGTAAGTGTTTTTTATTCCCGACCGTGGTTATTGTTCATGTTTTTGTGATTTTATTGATATCCTCCCGATCTAAAGAGTCTTGGTTTTAATTAAAAATCATCTTAAAGTAATGTAGCCCTACCAGCCTAAAAATGTGATTAAAAGATAAAAACTAAGTTATCTAGGCCTATTTTTTTTGTTAAAACTTAAATTTTGGTTTTTAGGCCTAATTAAAATGTACAAATGATGTAAAGAAATGGTCATTTTCCCTAAATGGTGAATAGAAGAAAGAGGGGAAAGGATTAACAACAAAGAACGAAATTGAGAGAACTTGTTGTTAATGCCTGTCATAGAAGATTTAACAAAGAAGAAGAGGATATAGCCCGAGTGCCTAACTGGTGATGCGTTGCGTCGCCCCTGGCCAGACTCGTGTTGGGACCGGCCGTTTGATATTGTTATTAAGTTTGAGTTTTACACAATATATTAGCAACCCCTGCCGCCGGAGATTTGCTTGCTACTCACACGAGATCACTGTTCCCGCCGCAACTGCTTCTTGGTGTTCTGAGTGTTCTCTATCCACGCCGAGAGCATGTTGTCTCGAACCCTCCGCGCACTCATTACGCTCTCCTCCCTCAGCCTGCGCGACGCGGCGATATCCGAGTCCAGTTTCCGTATCTTCTGCCGCCACAGATTAACCTTTGTCTTCAACTGTTCAACGCAAGCTTCCTTTGTCAGCACAAACTCCTCCAGCTCTTGTTTGACCTTGAGCATCGCGGCCATGTCGTGGGATCGCAGCTGTTGCGTCACGTTGCCGGTCGTCGGCCGCCTGAAACCAACCAAGTTAAGACTGTTGGTTGAGCTCAAGAAAACTAGGTTTTTATGTAGAATGCAGATCTAGGTTTAATCAGGATCACTTGGAAGCTCTATTGTTTGTCATATCGGGTTGTAGCTTGCATTGCGCTATCGGTGCTCACTTTTGTTATTAACCGACCGTACAAATGTCACCAAACAGGTAGGCCCTAGCATAATTTGTAGAAATTTTGATAGGCCCTAGATGAAAAAAATATTTGAAATGTTAAAATGTGCTCTGATAGCAAAAAGCATGCACTCATCCCTTGTTTGCAGCATTCCAAAATTGGAGTGCAAAAAGTGGTCCAGCTCCAGACTCAGTGTTGGGGCAAGAACTTTTTAAAAGTTTTATTATTTGAGCTGTGAACTGAACTTTTCGAAAGTTCATTTGAAAACTGAACTGCCTAAGGCCCCTAACACTGTCACACAGCATGTGAAATTTACCGATCAAGCAAATTTTTAAATGTACATTTAACATTGTACAAAAAGTTGGCCAGAGCTCCCCCAAACCGTTTTAAGAAATCGTAGTTCAAAGCGATCTATCGTGATTTTTTTCCCTTCCGTTCCGTGACAGTGAAGTTATGATGATTAGTCGGTAAAGAGGATTAAGGCACTATCGAGTCATCAACGCCTCATTGGTCTGTCTTGAACTTGTCATTGCAATAAGCTCTTTGATCTTAATAGTCCTACAACAATTTAACAAATTTCTCTTATTCCTTTAAAATGGCAATATAATATGTCAATTTTGTCATTTCAATTTCTCGAGACATTGTGGGAAATGAGGTTTACGAAACATGTTTACCCAAACCTAGCTGAAAGAAGCCTGAGCTCGGAGCAGCAAGAACAAGTTCCCTGACTTTCCCTGACCAATTGTTTGACATTTCCTGACCATTTTACTTAGAGGTAGGCCTAGGTAGGGCTACACTTTTTAGGCTTTGTTGAAATTACTATTGATTCTTTATTGACAACAAGGCAAAGACCCACAAGTAAAATAAAAAACATAGACCTACTTGCACAAGTTCATTAAAAACAAATTACACATGGCCACCGTACTTTAAGTGATTAAAATGTGACATTTTGTTAGGTACTGACACATTGACACTATGGTAATTTGTGTTATTATAGTAGCCTACGGTAGGGATGGGAAAAAGCGTTTAATTTCTTATAGGTATAACCCCTTGAAATTTTCGCGTTTAAATATTTTAAGCCCAATTTTCTAAAAATATTTTTTTAAATAAATTTTAGGTAGGCCCTAGGCCTAGGTTTTACAACAAAAATCGTAATTACCTACCGTACTTATGGCTCGCCGACAAATAATTAACAACAGTTTTATTCTCACACCCCATTTAATGACCCGCCCGGTACTTCCACCATGATTGTGTAACAGACAAGATGCCTTAATTAATACAGCCTGGGATACAGCACCTCCACCAAAATTAAGAACTTTTAGAAAATTATCGGCCTAATTTGTTAGCCAGTGTTTGTGTAGGCTCCAAAAGTGATAACAAAATAACTTCTTTTTTACTATCACGTTAACATGTTTATTTAAAACTCTGTTTAAACGACTCATCCATAGCCTATGGCAGGGTTGCCACCAAGTCAATTTTTTTATCCTTGAAAGATACTTAAAAAATCCTGAGAAATCCTTGAAAACAGTTATTCAGCATTAGCGTATTATAACTGCAAAGGAATGTTACAAATTTTCAGGTTTCATACCAAAATATGTTATGCCAGCCTGATTTTCGAGAATCTAGTCAAAATTATGTGCAGACAAACGCATAAGAATCAGAATTTTCTTCCAATATATTTTAACGTTTTACTTTTAGGCCTACTCACCATAACTACCACTTGCGGTAAATGTTAGGCCTATGCAGTCACTTATGTTTATTTTTACTAGTACCTGATGTTTTTTTACTGTCTACATTGCTTTTTTTGGCTGAATTTACACAATGTAGTATTAAATGTATTTTTTTAAAGACAGTAGAAAATCCTAAAATTTTGCCCAAAATCCTGTTATCCTTGAGACACTCTAAAAATCCTGAGAAAAGGATAAAATCCTTGAAAGTGGCAACTCTGGCCTATGGTAATGTCAAGCTGGTTCGTCCCAACTCTCCACCAGGCTCGCATGATCGGGGTTTGGTCCCAGGACTCTTTACATTGTGGTTCCAGCAGAACCACACATGGATGTGAGTGTGATCAAACTCCGATCGTTCTGTGCTCTGGTGGGAGATTGCAAATATTGCCTCCTCAGTCCTCCTACCTTAGTAGCACCCATTTGCACAAATTTCTTTGACTAGGCTATTACATTGTGTTGTCTTGTCTTACTGCCTTGTTTTTCTCACAATTTCCGTGACTTTCGAGGTAGGTAGGTAGGTAGGTCTGCCTTGTTGGGAACCCTATCAAAGTATACAGTTACTGACCATTAAATAGGGACGGGGGAGGAGAAACGTGCGCTTGCACTTAAGTATTGTATTATTTGGAATCACTAACAAAAGATTTTTAAAATTAAAATATTTTTAGATCATTAAAGGGATTTGGGGGGGGAGAGACTGGAGGATGGGTGTACGTGTAGGCTACCCCTAAAGTGCAAGTTTTCTCGCGCCGGTCGCTGAAAAACTTGATTCTGAGTAGGGATGCATACGATAATCGATAATCAATAATGGATATAATTTCGATAATCGATAATTAAAATTCATTAGGCCTCGATTATTGAATCAAAAAATTCGTCAATAGTGGCACAAACTTCAAAGGCCCTAACTCTAAAGATGGAGATTAACTCACGTTGGGCTACCTATGCACTGCCTGGGCTGATGGTAATACCCTCAAAATTTATGTTTGGAAATGAGGGAAATGACCTATCAGTCGATAACGGAAGCCAAACACATAGGCCTAACATCGAAGACAGCAAGGCAGTAAACGGAACGTGTTCGTTTTGTTTTGACTTACATTTGCCACACTTCCACTTATAGGTCAGAACAGACTTGATCGGTGATATCTATTGCTTCGATAATGGCATTACCATTTAGATAACCGATAATGAAAACAGTATCGATCGATGTGCATCCGGGATCCCTAGGCCTAATTCTGATTACCGTAAACCTCGAATAAAGCGACTCACCAGGCAGCTTCTCCCTCTGGCAGTGGACTCTCCTTAGTCAGCTTGGCCCTCTTGGCAAACTTCACTTCGAGATTCTCCTCCTGCACAAACTCGGTCAGTTGCATCTCGTCCATCAGCTCGTTGTAGAGTTCTTGCACAAACACGGAGTGGAGCTGACCAATCAACTTGGAACGGTTATTCCTCGTGATGCCTCCGAACAGCTCTCGAAACTCCTCCAAGCTGTACGACACAGAGCGGGACCGGGTGGTTAGGAATCTATCATTCATGTTTTTTAATTCTAGTCCAGTAGGGCCTACCGGTACATTTTAAAATTTTGCATTCCAACAATAACAATAGATCCTCATCATAGTGTTCCAAAGATCATCTCACCATTCAACTGAACAATTTAAATTTGGAAGTCGAAACAAATAAATGCATCATAATAATGGACAATTAAGGCTAATGGGCCTAGGCCCCATTTAAATCAATGCTGTGGATATTCGTACAGTCAGCCGGAAAAATAGTGCAAAATTATTCGTACAGTCAATGATCTGATTGGATAAAGGCGCGCTGTAACAAAAGTGTCGTCCTTCCGTCGTCCTTTTTTGCTGTTTTAGTAACAACAACAAAAAAAAACTCGAGACCTTTAACGTCGCTATTTTAAACGAAAGTCCTTTTTCGGTTGTCGTCGTCCTTTTTTGATGTTTTATTAACAACATAAAATAAAACCTTCCAAGACCTTTAACGTGGCTATTTTAAACAAAAGTCCTTTTTAGGCTGCCTAGGGGGTACACGTCGAGGTGTAGAGGGATTTGCAGCTATTGGCCTAGTTAGCTGGTATCGTCGATGACTGTACGAATAATTTTGCACTATTTTTCTGGCTGACTGTACGAATATCCACTAGGCCAGGCCCTACGTTTAATCAAAGGCTTTTGCGGACCGGAATATGACACTAACTAACATTATTTGATCGGGATATTTTGCTGCGTCGTTTAAAATAATTTATCAACTTTTGATGAGGCCCTAGGCCTAATTGAATTTAAAATTTACAAAATATGGTCAAAAGTCAAAGACCCAAGCCCTATCTCTAGCTAAAAACCCCCAACAAAAATAGACTCATTTTAACCATGCCTGTAAGTGTAGGGTGTAGGCCCGCATTCTATAAAGTTGCATTATGTTAGGTCATCTCACAGCATCCCAAAGTCACATAGAGTTTATATTAGGCCTACAACTACTACAACGACTAGGTAGAGGCATTGTACCCACTTGTTGGAAACTCCCCACACACTAAGGCACACCGGTAATATTAATGGGTACCGGTATGAGAACGGCAACTTCAACCTTGACGGTGGCTGAGCGAACAAAGGTCTAGACACTAGGCCTACTCATTGCTGTTGCTGTCTGACCATATTTGCATTCATGTGCACGCTCGTCATGAATGCAAATATGGTCAGACAGCAACAGCAATGAGTACCTAGGCCTAGTGTCTAGACCTTTGTTCGCTCAGCCACCGTCAAGGTTGAAGTTGCCGTTCTCATACCGGTACCCATTAATATTACCAGTGTGCCTTAGTGTGTGGGGAGTTTCCAACAAGTGGGTCCAATGCCTCTACCTAGTCTAAAACGAATGTTCAATGGAAAGAGGTACGGTAACATTCAAATTACTTACAAAGTTCCAATAAGTCTAGGCCTAGGCACTTATGGACGCTCCACAACAGCTAGCTTCCAGTTATCGTTACAGTTTCCGGGAAATGTTAAAGGATAGGCCTACTCTACAACAGTTTGGGAATGAGGCCTGGTAAGTAATGGGAAGCTATTGCAGGGCTGTTGTAGAGCAACCCTTAATCCTAGGGGCATAGAGTAGGCCCTAAATGATATAACCAAGTTATATTATGAAATAATTGGACATAAAACGGTGTTTTACTACTTAGAAATGGCTTCCAAACCAATCACGTTGAAGCAAAGCTTCAGAGCGCTGAGCAGTTAAGTGGTGCCTCCGACTACATAACCTCACTTCTTACCAGACGCCGGACGAAATTTCTTTAAAAATGCTCTGAAGATGGACTTCAAACAGCATTGTTTCATTTTGGTGCTGAATAATCTCTTCCGAACCTGAATCCTCTTCCATTTTAACGTAAAACGCTACACTTTGGAGTCACGGACTAATTTCACAATCGGAATTCAGTTTTGAGCCGTTAGTTCGAGCGGTTTGTTGATATTGATATTTCTACGCCACCGGAAAGTAGCATCAGAATTGACACCACGACGAAGAAATGCATGAACAGCGATAGGAAACTAGCACCGGTACCGGGAGACATCTCCATAAACAAGGGTCGCGGCAAAAACGTCGCCAATAATCTTTCGTTGCAATGTGGAGGGTGGAGGGGAATATTGTTATTTTCATAAAATATCGTAGCAAATAAAGAAAATAGCTTCACGCGCAAGTGACTAACTTGTAGCAATAAATTGACAGGAATAACTTCATTCAAAACTTCAAACTAAAATTGCAAATTATTTTCTAACAATTTTTGCCTTTGAATAGGCCTCATTTAGATGATTTACACAATAGTATTAATTAATATTAATCAATTTTGAAATCAAGTAAAAGAAACAGCTGATAATTGACTTCAATAATGTCTTCAGTCACTTGCGCCTTCACACACAATTAAAAAAAAAAAATATATATATATATTATTGGAATTAAATTGTATAATAGCCTACCAAATAGTATCAAAGAAAGAAAATTCAATAAATATAGAACTGAAAGTATTGATTTTTAAAAATCTGAATCTCCACATGTAGGAATGTGACTGAAATTGTTATGTTGTAATGGTTGGAATAGTTTTATTATGTATTTTGTATAGACTCTGTTTCATACTTATGTGAAGTATGTGGCCTATATTACGGTATATGATTTGTATTTTGTATTTTATATTGTATGTTATGATTGTAACATGTTACGAACTAGCGAAAGCTAAATAAATAAATCATACTAGTACTACTAAAACATTGACATAAATAAATAAATAAATAAATAAATTCATAAGACTTGATGTAGAAAGCACATCCCATGTATCCCAATGGATTCCATCTCAATCCAGCTGTCTGGTAGACTACGGTAGTAGTACATTTTCAGATATGAACCAATGGGTAGTAAAAGAATTTATAGGTATGTAGGTATGGTCGGTAGACAGTGGAGGACAGTTCTCATTGCTTATAATCACTTGCTGACATTTTAACAGCAGGTTTTTCTCACTATTCAGGTTCCACGAGGTAGTAACTTCTTAAAATTGAACAATGAGACCAGCGAAACAATGTACTTGAATGACTGGACTTGAAAACGTGCTATGCAACTTGTAGTACTCATATCACTGGTGGGTACTCTACTCTCCACACTTGCCCACAGCTAGTTTGTGGTGGCACAGTGCTGTGAAAATACTATAAATGGTGAACCAAAGAAAGAAGCTGTATCAGCTTCAAAGTTTTTTATTTATTAACAAATTGTCATGGTTAATGTTTAAATAGTCCCCAATGTTAGCATTATTTTTTTAGTATAAATTAGCCAAAATTAACTAAATGTATGTGTAGATATTGAATCGGAATGTTGTTTAGAAGGGACATGTGCCAATGTGCAATGTGCATGTCGCGATCAGAGAACATTTAAAATATTTGTCTCCCACACAACCTTTAAAAATAACTACAAACAAACTCTTGGGTGGCTGTTTGAGGTCAGATTATGTAATAAGTAAAAAGTAAACTAAGCAATATTTTGAAAATGTTCTCTTATAGAGACATGCACACATTCTTACTTGACACTGGCGCCAGTCACACATCCATTGGACAATCTATCAAATCAATCAATTCCAATCAATTCAATTCTAAGTCAATTACTAAGTTGGAAATAGTAATTGACGTATAATTGAGAGAAGAATACAATGGCTAACTTGTCACATTTGAATATTTTTACGAGCACAGTAGGCCTAAAGCATAAATTAGACGGTCCAATGTTGCGTTCAAGATTCCTTGAATTCAAGGACAAAATCTGATCAATGTGAAGGAGATATTGTTGTAATTTTACTATCTTTGCACAGTTGGCTCCTCTAGTATTGATATTGTGTACCTGTTTAATATCTATTATCTTTTCTCCAAGATACTCTGGCATCATATTAGTACTTCTAATCATGGCACAGAGTTATTTCACAAAAACAGACACAGTAATTCACTCAATCATAGAACATCATAAAGAAACAATCATCCAAGTAGAGCTGTCATACAGAGGCAGGTTCCCAGATTGATTAATAAATTCATTCAGATACAAAATAAATTTGTATCAAGAGTCTATACCCAGTCACCATGCCCAGTACCCACTCAATCACCTAATTACTAATTTTAAGTGGGGGACTTTTCAACCCTTCAACCTCCAATCGTGCTGTCTTCAGGGACCATGTTTAATATTTGGGAGGGGGGGGGGGGGGCAAACCAGTTATTGTGTTCGCCCCATTGGCATCCTTCCGAAATAGGCCTAAGTAGTATTCTGTACAGCAGGTTGCAATTAGGCTTACTGTACCCTGTACTAAACCGGTCAGTGGTCACCAACAAAGTTTCGTGTGAACGCGTTGATAAAAGTTTCCTATGTGCACGAGAAAGAAATGGATGGGATTTTGAGTTCTAGGATGAATTTAAAACTTAATATTGTGTAATTTGTGTAAATTTGACGTGGAGTGCAGTTTGTGAGCGCACTTCCATGTCTAAGGGGACTGCAATAGGCCTATATTACCTTTAGGCCTATACATAGAATGTCCCTTGGTCCCTTATGGGGCTTGGAAATACACCCGCTGGTGAAATCGTGTCCAGCTTGCTTGGTAGGTGTTTGCTATTTAAAATACCGGTCTCTAGTTGGCCATTGTTCGCTCATCGATGGCGTCGGCGCCAACAGGGTTGGCTATAGGTCTGCTTTAAATGAAAGAGCCAGAGCCACACTGAAAATCATTTATGTCCTAGGTGGGTAGATGTGGAATTAGAATTTATTTAATATTTTTTTATGGTGCCAAAGCGTATGGCTCTAAATGACGTGGGTTCGAATCTCGCTTAATGGCATGTTTTTTTTATTGTCCTTTAGGCCTATCACCTCGAATAGACAATGCAACCAAAATCATCGTCATCATTCCCCCAACTCTACTCGTCACTTGTATATATTCACTACATTATAAAATGTAGACTACATGGAATGCTTTGCAATTCTCTATTAATCTTTTTTTCAATTTTTGTTACCTACCTCATCATTATGCTACTGATAAAATAAATATTTAGCATTTTTAAATTTTTAGCTTTTTCCTATATTCAAAATCGTATTTATTCAAAAAAATCTGCCAGCCCCCCCGCCCCCCCCTTAGGTTCCCACTAGTCACAATGTCAGATGTCCTGAATTCCATTTCTGAAAAGTTGGCAATCCTCTATGCTTTTCTAAACAGCAATTGTCAGACAAGGGGCATTATTTTCTACTATAGGTATCGATTTTTAAATACACAACTAGGAACTACAGTCAAATAAACTTTCAATACCCAACCAAAACAAGGAAGAAATTTTGAGTTTTAGGTTATATCTCAACAAAAATTGACGGAACGAGTTGACTGGATTGCACTGTGCAGGAAAATAAATTTAAAACGTTATTTTTCTATGAATAGGCCCTACACGTATAATCTAAAAATACTAATTATATTCTTACCAAGCCTATTTTCGATTTATTTATTTTTCTCACTGTTAATTTGCAACTTTGATTATTAATATGATCTGGCAAACGTCACGGTAAATCGATCAGCTGTCGTGAAAGGCTACAAAATATTTCGCCCTTCATTCCATTAATTATCTTTTTTAAGTTGGGAACCCGCAGAAGCGTCGAGATATCGAATCGATCACATGATATATTTCAGCCAATCACAGCCAAGGACAAAAGGGACGCCGCGTCAGGCACACATTCTCAAATTCACAGCTCTCCATTTATCTGTTTTAATTTTTTAAATACATATTTATTTTGTGTATCGATCATAAAAAGTGCTTTAAAGTGAATCATAACATATTAACAATACAATTGAAGGGATTTTTGTAGTGAATTATCAGTTACTACCTTAAAAATCGACAAGATCAAATTGGGAATTTGGAAAAATCCAAGGTAGGTCCGTTTTTCGAACTATTTTTTTATACTTTAAATTGTAAAAATTTTATAGTACAGAACTATTTATTTTATTTTCGTGTAAATCACATTTCTTAGACCTATCATTGATATATAAATAAGGTTAGTCATTTTTGTCGTCTCAGTTTTTCGTATTTATATTATTTTAATTCAGGCTTAAAATTCGTTAAAAAAAGGCTTCTATTTAGTCGATCTGTTTGAAAATCGATAGGTCGATCGATAGTCGACAAGTCGAATCGCCGTCCGCCATTTGCATTCCAGCCACCGAAATAATCTCAACCGCCAAATCTCGTCAAATCTGCAGCTCTACATATTTCTGTTCAAAACACGTATTTATTGCGAGCCCCAGCTCTCAAAACTTGTTTAAAATTATTAAATATGTGTCAGTGTATAAAGTGAATAGTTTTTCTGTGGAAATTATCAGCTATTAACTTATTAAAGTTTGAAACAAAACTTCGCAAGTTCGATTCCTGGAAAATCCAAGGTAGGTCCGTTTTTCGAACATTTTTTTAGACGTTAAATTGTCAAAATTTCATAGTGCAGAACTATTTAACTTTTTTTCGTGAAAATTACATTTCTAAGACCTATCATTGATATCTAAATAAAGTTGGTTATTTTTGTCGTCTCAGTTTTTCGTATTTTTATTTGCATTCAGGCTTAAAATTCGATAAAAAAAGTCGTTTGTTTAATCGATGGTTTTGAAAATCGATAGGTCGAATCGCCGTCCGCCATTTGCATTCCAACCACCGTAATAATCTCAACTGTCAAATCTCGTCAAATATGCAGCTCTACATATTTCTGTTCAAAACACGTATTTATAGCGAGCCCCAGCTCGCAAAACTCTTTAAAATTGTTTAATTAGTATTTAAAGTGAATATTGTTGTGTGGAAATTAGCAGCTATTAACTTATTAAATTGTGAAGCAATACTTCTCAAATTCGCCGATTCCGGGCACCGCTTCACAGAACGAGAAAATATACGTAAATTGGAACAACTTTTAAAGCAGATGTCATTATGAAGACCTTGCCTTTCACAATAAGAGTTTTAATCGTATTAAAGCATAACAGTTTTTAGTTTTATTTTAAGATATAATGTATTATATTATTTTATCAAAATTTCAAAAAAAGTTTTGAACGCACCGGCCAAATAATCCGCGAATTCCCTGGCCCTAGCGCAGCCTGACTTCTTTTTGTTGACAGTTGTGAAACACCCTGTTTTTCTACCATTAGTTGTTTTGTCTTCGTAATCGTGTCCCGAGTGTTTGCTCTTTGTTTTAACTTCGCCAAACGGAACATTTTAAATCTCACAATTACGCCACTATCTCGTCTTGCTTTTTTAACCTCAAAATTGGGCCGCTGTCAAATCCACTGTCAATAACTTGGAACTCCATTTATTTACACTAAATTGATATTTAATTAGTGATTCAGCTTTAAAAGTGATTAACAGTGTTTCTTAGCGTAATCAAAGTTAAAGTGTACTATTTTTATCAATGAATTAACAGTTGCTTAGCCAAGAGATAGTTAAATTAGGCCCTATCCTAGGCTTACCTATAGGCCTACGTAAGAATTATTAATTCTTGATTCGACTACTAGCTAGGTCTAGTTGCGGGTAGGAGGTCTTCACAACAAGTGCTAAGAATTAAAATGTTTCTTGTAATTCATGTACTTCCGGTGACAAATAAGGTAAAATTAATGTTGTGAGGTTATTTTCGGGGAGGGGAATGTCTAAAGACCTGGGCTATGGACTAAACCATGCTAGGCCCTAGAGCCAAGGGATATAGGACAAAGAAAAGGGCAAAAGGACTAAATTTCTATCACTCGCCTGACTGAATAAAACGGAGAGACATTCAGTCAGGATTGCCGGTGGCGGGTATCGAAGCACTAACCTGCCATATTTGACTGTGGTATACTTTGAAAATTTGCAACAGAAACACAACTTGTATGTTTTATTTAGAAACGAAAATAATTATTTTATTTTGATAACACTTACCTAATTGTGTAGGCCTAGGCCTAGAAATCCTTATAAATTTGTTCGGTATCCTGTATTCACTACCCCCAAAGCTCACTGTTGTTGAACACTGTGCGTTCACATCTTAAATAATAGCTACGAGCACTTGTCACCCACTAGTTGCACATTTGTGCAATGACCCGTTATTTCAATGAAGTGTACCTGTTGATTACTGTTATCCTTGTGAATCTGTGTGTTATTATTTATTCACTAATCACTACCCACACAAATCTCACACGGTTGTTGAACACTGTGCCATCACATCATGAGCACTTGTCACCCGCTTGTTTCACACTAAAAAACATGAACAACGTAGCCTAACTGTTTTCACATTGAACCTATTATTTCCGAAATAAACTTGTCCGACTTCCAGCTGTAATAACCTAGGACCGTCTCGGTGGGTCTTCTATCACAGACTGACGGACTTCTGCTGACTGAAACAATACAACCCCACCCCCTTGTCTTCGAAGCGAGGTCAAGTGAGGTGCAGCTGCCGTTTTCCTCGATCTCAGCAAGCTTGTTGGTCGGCGACGTTATTTGGAGGGGGGGGGCTCAAGCAGGCTCATACGTACAACTGTCAACTATCACATGTCTGCTCTGCTCAATCCTTACTCTTGCCTCCGATTGCTGGAGAATGGGACTGAATTCCTATTCCCACAGACATAAATCACACAACATGTTTTCATGTAAACTGTAGGCATACTTTTCGATTTGGTTAATCGGGAAACACGATAACACGGTAGGTGGAAATGTTAGTATTAAATACAATTCAGATAATAACAAAATTCATCCCGACCGGGGTTCGAACTCGGGTCTCCCACATTCCAGGTAAGAGCCTTAGCCAACTAGACCACCGAGAGGGTAACTTTTTAAACTTCTGAATTGTAGTTGCAATAGATCTGAATGGAGGGAACAGTACTGCAACGGATATCTGTTGCCTTTGAACTGACCAAACAAATATTATTTATGTCATTACCTAACGCACGCAGGTAAGAGCGAGATTTTATTTCTCAATCACACAGTCGAGAAACGGTCTAGAACGAACCTCGACTACACTTTTGAAAGGCAGGTGGGACACACACATCACACCTGATAACAGATTGGCTGCAGTGCTACTGTTTATGTAACAAACCGGTTTGATGAGTAGACAACAAGAGAGAATATGAGAATGAGAGAGAGAGGACATTAGCTTCCTCGGATGCAAGCGTGGGAACAGTGGCGTTACTACGTTTTGCGTGTGTGGGGGGGGAGGGGGGGGGAACATTGCCCATGAAACAATTGCGGGAAAAGTTTTACTAGATTTTACGTAAATTGGTTTCTACGATAATTTATAAAATTGAGAAAATTGACAGCTAAAAAAATCTTGCCACAAAATTGTGCCCCCTCGCCCCTCTCGCCAAATTTTGGGGCGGCGGTTGCCCCCTTCGCCCCCATCGTAGTTATGGTTCAAATGACTAGGAAATAATTAGTTGAGTGGACTTTGTCGTATCTTATTCGGTTCTATATTGTTTGAGAACGCGATGGCAAGACTTGGTTTGCATTGCATGGTATAATAGTATATTATTCGCTTCCAGTTTTGAATTACAACATATTATGTTGTGGGTTTTTGTTCACGCCGCCCCACCCAAAAATCGCGTTAGCTAGGTCTTGGTGTGAATTTTAACACATTGCGTATACGGCACTAAGGAATTCGCGAAACTATTAGTAATGAATGACATAAGTTCATTGTGCTGCTGCTGTTGATGTGTGACACTTAGTTCAACTGGGAGCTTGAAAACTTCACAAAGTATTTAATAACAACTTTTGTTTACAGATCCAAACAAAACGGATCCTCCTTGCTGTCAACATCTTGTGAAACTGAAACCTACAACCCCCATGCGGCCAACGGCAACAGGTTGGTGTACAATCTATACATTCCAATTAATGAAAGTCTGAAAACTCTTTAGAACAGCTTTTGTTTCAATAGGTACGCTAGCTTCTATTGACAACAACTTTTGTTTACAGATCCAAACAAAACGGATCCTATTTGCAGTCAACAGCTGTAACTTGGGAAACCTGGCACCTGCCACCTATCCACACCACCAACAGGTATGTCTATTGTCTAGTCTACAATTAAATGGAAGACTGAAAACTGCTCAGAACTTGCTATTTTCAGTACACTGATGGATATAGTGATGACTGATGACAAGCTTAATTTATTTCTGAATTTCTTTTGCAGATGCCTCTACGCACAGCTGCAGAAAGTGAGCTACTAACCATTGATCTCAACTCGGCCTACAGGTAAGCTACATATTTTATCTTTCTGTTTCCAAATAAATTAATAAAATCATATTTTCAAATCATTCTATATTAACACCAAAAACCCCCCTTGCTTTAAATTGAATAATAAATTGTAGCATGGTTCAAACTTAAGTAATATCATAGCCTAGGTTTGTACAAACGTGAAGGCCTTGCAACTATTTGGAAGAGTGGTAAAATATATAACTAGGAAAAAGCTCAGTTGGACGCGTTGATAAGCGAGCACGTGCTATAGCTAGACCCCCATTGCACATTTTTAAATTTTAAAATTTGCGACGTTCACTGTCCACAGGGCCATGTTTTCCAATATTATTTTTTATTGCCAAGGTATTTGGGTAAACCCGTGTGTAAACCTTTACTTTGTGAACAAAATCCACCGCCATCTAGAGGACCTTGACTCCTTGGGAAAACTATTTGTTGACAAATAATAGACTGCTTCCTCGAAAGTATTTTGATTACTTCTAGGTGGCAGTGCATTAGAAACTTCACGCGTCTTTTCGTTGCCATGGCAACGTTACTTTTGTTATAATGTAATTTCCATCTACACTACTTATCGGATCAAAATAAAATTAACATATTCGTGACCGGACGGACATTCTAAATGATTTGGCTATCTCAGATTTTGTCCCCGTTAAGTTTTAGAAAAAAACTTTCGATTAACTTTAATGTAACTTTTTAACTTTTTGAACGATTTTGCCACAAAACTAATGGCATTCAATCGAGAACGAAGCTTGCGGATGGTCAAAATTTCAACTCGATCCGAGCCTCCGTTCGAACGTTATGGCGAGACATACAAAAAAAAAAAAAAAAAAACAAACAAAAAAACAAACAAACAAACAAAAAAAAAAAAAAACCAGTGACTAATTTTTTCCGGCAGAGTCAAATGGAAACGCTCGCTTCGCTCGCTTAATGATGTTTTAACCTTGGTCTTATAGTAGACGACTATGACGCTGTTATGTTAGTACTTTGGACATAAATTAAAAAAGTGACTACACCGGGGATCAAACCCGGGACCTTGGCTTCCCGGGCCATGCTCTTATTACACTTATTACACGTTATTAACAATGAAAAAACAGACTGAAACCGAAAAACACTGTTATTTCTACAAATAAGTTAACATTATATATATATTTTTTTTAAATTATGTGTTGTAAGTATGACTTTAATATATTTTGCATAGACTATACACAAATGATTATCTCTCTTTCTTGTTTTCAGTTTACCCTCGCCATGATGGCCAACCATCGCATGTTCGAAATCAAGACACCACCATCTGCACCACTCATACCCGGTCGTCTTAGTTTGGTGCTCGTCTGCCAAGTGCCCTAGCTTCGCCTTCCAGAGCTTCGAGGTCTCCTGTTCGACCCACATAGACCTTCTTCATAGTAGGAACGTAGTGGAAACACAAACTCAATAGTTCTTCATACGATGGTAGCAGGCATTTGCTTTGTGTTAGCTGGAAGATGTTCTGGCCAAAACTGTTTCCCCCTAGGTAGGGTTTTGCTAGCGGCCTTAATGTCTATCCATCGTTTTGCTTGTTCTCTCCAATAGGCTATTTGCATGAACTTTAGACGCATTTTTCCATGTAGCCTAGCTCATGAACAGTTTCAAAATAAAATTTTAGTCCTAAATAGGCCTACATTTAATAAAAATAATTACAAATCTCTTTTCAAAAATTACGTTTCAACTCCGCGTCAAAAAAGTGAAGTAATGTGGCCCTATTTTTGCAAAGGTTTTCCTTATACCGTGAAGAAATACGAAAAAATAATATCTTTGAAACAGAACAGCAAGGGTTTTGTATTATCCGTTGACAACAATATAAAGGGCTGGGGTACATTAGTTTTGACAAGACCATAGAGACTTTCTTTTAAGGGTCCCAGTTTTTGTGTTTTATTTCTAAAATCTAATCTTTATTTTTGATAGTGTCCTTTCGAAAAAGATAACAGGTTATGTAAGAAAAGAACCCTTCTATATTCAATAGATTTGCACAGGTGAATGCAGTGCAGTAGCCATAGCCCGTGTAGTGCCTGATTGCGTCTAAATTTGTTTTTTAATCTAAAATTCATGCAAATAGCCTATTGATGCTAACTGTCTGACTGCCATTGTATAAGTCGATCACAGGACACTTTGTCTAATTTTTTTGGTCTAAAAACGTTAATTTATTTGATTTTTTTTTTAGTTTAGGGGTTAAAGATTAATGAGTTTTTGTTAAAAGCTAAAATAAAAAGCAGTTTCATGAATTCACATAGGCCTAGTTTTTGTAAATTTTGATTTAGTCCTATGTTTTTTGTAGGCCTATGTTTCAAATGGTCTAAAATCAGTTTCATTCAGTCTAAGCCTTTTTTTCATTTATTAGCATAGGCCTATAGGCCTTTTTATTTGTATTTACATGTTGATGTTCTTAAGTTGTGCATTCATGTCATAAATTAGACATTTGTAATTGGAGATTATACCAAATGTTTTCTTAGACCACAATACATACTAGAC
Source organism: Sweltsa coloradensis (assembly GCA_024449915.1). Lineage (NCBI taxonomy): Eukaryota > Metazoa > Arthropoda > Insecta > Plecoptera > Chloroperlidae > Sweltsa > Sweltsa coloradensis. Next base: position 71,835 of record JAMZAV010000446.1, read on the forward strand.
GAAATAAGTGTAGACCAAAAATTCTAGACCAAATGTTCAGTTTTACGACTACTAGTTGTCTTAGACGAAATGTCCGTAGACAAAGAGTCTGCGCACCGTCGGTCACAGTCACACGTGTGTCAACGGCGACTCACAGTGTTGGCTCGAGCTCTAAGCGCTCGACTCTTATTCGGGAGGTCATGGGTTCGAATCCCGTCGAGACCGGCAATCCTGACTGAAGGTTTTTCCGAGGTTTTCATCAGTCGTTAAGGCAAATGCAGGGGATTGAGTTCTCTTAAATAGCCCTCGGACATCCCTTCACAATTGTCTTATCCGCAATATACCTAGTTAGTCCCTGAAGAGGGTCACACCGGTTAAATCTGATGTGCCTACAGCGGGCATCCTACAAAAATTTATTTATTTTTATCAAGTTAATAGCAGTGTTTATTTATAGACGGCAAATAATGCAGCTAGTTCGGGATCGACTGGTTGCCGGACAATCTCATTTCTCATCTATTTCTACGGTACAAAATTCACACGGTGACCGAAGTCTCACGGTAAGGCGCAGTGGCGTGTCCAGGTATTCATAAAGGGGGGGGGGGTTAACCAATTAACCCATAATAATAATAATAATAATAATAATAATAATAATAATAATAATAATAATAATAATAATAATAATAATAATAATAACATAAGATTTTTAAGCATAAGCCCCCTTTAAGGACATAGATATTGATTCATAGCAGTTGTCGAAAAAGTTTGCCCCGACTGGGGTTCGAACCCAGAACCTCCGGCTTAACGTGCCATAGCTCTACCAATTGAGCTACCGGGACCACAGAACAAACCTTTACTATGGAGGTCAACAATCACAACAAATAGCAGTTTAGTAAAGGTTTGTTCTGTGGTCCCGGTACTAAACTAAACAATCACAACAAATAGCAATTTAGTAAAAGTTTGTTCTGTGGTCCCGGTAGCTCAATTGGTAGAGCTATGGCACGTTAAGCCGGAGGTTCTGGGTTCGAACCCCAGTCGGGGCAAACTTTTACAAAAATTGCTATGAATCAATCAATAACTATGTCCTTAAAGCGGACTTATGCTTAAAAACCTTAATTCATACTACCCAACTTATAGGAGATGAGATGTGATTGGATTTATCCATGTGATCTTTCAGATTTGACAGCTACATTGCAGTCTTCTGGTTCGATTTATGTCATGGAGGTCAACAATCACAACAAATAGCAGTTTTAGTAAAGATTTGCTTGTGGTCCCGGTAGGGTCAATTGGTAGAGCTATGGCACGTTAAGCAGGAGGTTATGGGTTCGAACCCCAGTCGGGGCAAACTTTTTTGACAACTGCTATGAATCAATAATAATAATATTAATAATGATAATAATACATTAACCAGTAGGGGGCCGGAAAAATTTTCTCCTCGAAGGTCATTCAGGTAGAAATCTATGCGTTTTAAAACATCACAAGAACCAACTTTTTATATCCTAAATCGTGTTTTAACCCAAAGTTTTCTTTTTCCAGGTAATTTAATTAAAAATCTGTGCATTTTAAAGCATCACTAACTTTTTATCTGCTAAAATCTTGCTTTTAATATTTTCTTTCAAGGTCATTGGTGAATAGCTGTCCGTTTTAAAGCATCACAATAACCAACTTGGTATCTACTAAAATCCTCTTTTGGTCAGATGGTAATTTGCATTGCGATAAAACAGTTATTCTATAATCTCCTTTGAAACGTTAAAGTGCACTTTCACACTTTTTGGCAAAATGGGAGGTTTATCCCCCCTTTCCCCTTGGATACGCCACTGGTAAGGCGATAGAACAATGAACGACATGGGACATAAAGGTCTAGGTGGCCTCCCTGACAGAGAATAAGTATATTATACAGCACAGTTCTAACTGATGGGACATAAAGGTCTAAGTGGCCTCCCTGACAGCGAATAAGTATATTAAACGAGCGAGCGAAGCGACTGAGTGTCTCCATTCAACTCAAACGGCGCTTATTCTGTGAGTCTGTGTGCGTGCGTGTGAACAATTCGAAAATCATCCGAATCGCTGAACAGATTGCGCTGAAATTTTAAACAGATATTCGGTACGAGTTTACTGAAAACTGCTAACAAAATCAGCAAGATTCGTTGCTATTTAAACCTACAAGAAATAATAAATTGAAAAATAGGCTGCTTATGTGTAGAAAATTATTTTAAAGACAATGGTTTTGTTTTTGTAAAATGTTTTTGTTTGTTATTTGCCTGGCTGTGAAATGCAGGGCCCAATGTGTATCGTAACTCCCAAATTCCGCTCCGAGATTGAGTTAACCTTACAATATTTTCATGTATTTCGTACCTGCTATGTTTTCCATAGTATTGTCACAGATGATAGAATTCACTGCGTAATATGCATTTCAAAACATGTTTAATAAGTTTTAAAACACAATCCAGAAGTTACAAAATCTTTCCCGACCAGGGGATTGCACCCAGGTCTCCTACATTTCGAGTATAAGGGCGCCTTAGCCAACTAGACTAGGAAAAAGCCAAAGTCGTTGGTAGACGAGTGAGCGAGTCATGTGTTGAGTACCCGGGAACATTTGCATTCAAGTTTGATAATTATATTGGTATGAAATATGCGAAAGTTTGATTACTCCCTGATTTGCTGTTCCTTATTTATGGCAAAACTCACAATCGTTTGAGTAGGATAGTCTAATAAATCTTCGTTTTTTTCTTTTCATTTTGCTTTTTTGATGTTTTTTTGCTTTTTCTTTCTTTCTTCTTTCTTCTTTTTCTTTTTACTTCATATTTTTTTCTTCCATTTATTTTTTCTTCTTTCCCTTTTAGTTTTTCTTTTCTCTCCTTTTCATTCCCCACCCTTTTTTATTTCGTTTATTGATTAATTGAATTAAATATTCTTTTTGAATTTGTTACCAAAATCATTGTGTTTTAATACATTGTTGTTATAATATTACTATTTCAAATATTTACATAACTGTTAGTTCATTGCTGTATTTGGATCTGTTTGTAGATTTATTAAGTTGCCTTCCTTTGTAAATCAGTTTTTCAACTGAATAGGATAGACGTTATTTTTTTTTTAGAAAATAGTGTTTTAAAGTTAAGTTTGTATAAGGGCACGTCAACTGTAAGCCATAATGCGAACTCGAGCCTATAATAATAGGCTAGTTATAAGCCGCACAGCTCTAACTGATGGGACATAAAGTTAAAGGTGGAATCTCTGACAGTGAATAAGTTTACTATATAGCACAGTTCAACTGATGGAACATAAAGGTCTAAATGGCCTCCCTGACAGCAAATAAGTTTACTATATAGCACAGCTCTAACTGATGGGACATAAAGGTCTAAGGTGGCCTCCTTGACAGCAAATAAGTATATTGTATGTAGCAGAGCTCTAAGTGATGGACATTAAGGTCTAGATGGTCTCCGTGACAGAGGATTGACATGAGATTAAATTCAAGTTTAGCAAATAGGTGGTTAGGCAAATGTGATCTATGATCTTACAGTTGACTGCAATCATCTTTGGAGATTGACAGCCGCTGTAATCCATCATTGGACGTTATAAAACATTAATTGTACATTCAATGCATGGACATTTGCATTTCAAGCTGGTATTTAAATGTCACGGTCTCTATGTATAATTTAGACATCTTCAAATTATGCATTATAATTGTTGTTATCTAAAGGATAGATAGGTCTCGCGACATTTAAATGTGGCTCCTTGGTGCCTAATTTTCACTTTAAACTAGGAAAACGCTTAAGTCCCGCCGCGTTGTTGGATGAGCGTAATTGGTGCATTGAGCTGCCATGTGTTATGCGGATTTTCTGTTGTTCTGTAAGAAAATTATTACTAAGTTCAAGATTTTTTTAAATTAAATTAAATTAAATAAAAAATAAACTTAAATTTCAATTTTTTTGGTTAATCATAATTTTTAAAAAGAAAAAAATCGAAAAATTGCGATTTTTATAAAAAATACTTATTAGATTGCGCTCAAATTTCACACGAATATATAAATTCAAAAAATTAAAGGTCTGTGAAAAAATCATTACAATAGGATTTAGCATGTAGGTGTAATAAGTAAAAAAATTGTTTTAAAAAAGAAAAAAAAAGAAAAATTTCTATTTTCATGAAAAATAATTTTTCGATTGCGCTCAAATTTCACACGAATATCTTAATTCATTAAATTAAGGTTCTGTGAAAAAATGATTACAATCGGATAAAGCATGTAAGTGTTAAAAGACGAAGAAATTTCTTAAAAATCGAAAAAAAATCGTAAAATTGCTATTTTCATGAAATATAATTTTTTGATGGCGGTCAAAAACGTGGCAGTTCTAAGTTCAGAGATTTCGAAGGTCTCCATAAAATTTCATCGCAATTGGAGTATCGGTTTAGCCGGAATCGTGCTAACAGACAGACAAAAATACAGAAAGAAAGAAAAAAACATTCCGGATTTTTTTCTCCAGTGTAGTGAAATGGAATCTTCGCTTCGCTCGCTACGCTCATCCAACAGGTTATTTCAGAGCACAACATTTACTGACGATGATATTAAGGTCTACTTGATAACCTTTACCTAAAAGCTTCTTATTCTTCTTTTCTTCTTCTTCTTCTTCTTCTTCTTCTTCTTCTTCTTCTTCTTCTTCTTCTTCTTCTTCTTCTTCTTCTTCTTCTTCTTCTTCTTCTTCTTCTTCTTCTTCTTCTTCTTCTTCTTCTTCTTCTTCTTCTTCTTCTTCTTCCTAACACCCAGAGTTGGATTAAAACCATTTTTGCCTAGCTGTTCAGGAATGGTAGCCGCATCTTTTATCTTTTCATTTTTTTTCTGCAATTCGGTCTCTTTCTGCCTTCAGGGACAGACATATTTTCTAGGTGGTCTGCATCCTGGATATGATCTCTGCAGAGAAGACATGTGGGTGAATCAACCACTCCATTTCTGTGAAGATTGGCCTGTAGGTAGTCATGGCCTGTTTTCATTAGAAAATTTGCCACAACTACACTTCTTTCTTCCTCGTCCACTTTCCTCGTGACATCTATTTCCTTTCTCAGCAACGGCTCCCATCGTTTGCCCCGTGTTATTTCTTCATACTGCATCCTTGTCTCCATGTCAACTTGATTGTTGTTTTAATAAACTGCAGACATAGCTTTCTCTGGCTGCTGCAACTTGGCTCCCATATCTGTGCCAGATAGTCGGCCTTCTCATTGCCCATTATCGAGCAATGCTTTTTGTACTTAAGTACAGTGGGGTTTGTGTTAATGTTGTCTTGGATGTTTTAACAGTCATTGCATTGCTGTCGGCCCATTGTGACAAGATGACAAGAGCTACGTTCATTTTCTTTTGGAGACTTTTAATGTCCTTAAATGAACTCTATATTACTACATCTTCTGCATATAGTAGTACCTGGATGCCACATTTTCCTTTTTAGTTCTTCAACAATGTCATTAACTAGGGAAACGCCAAAGTCGTTGTTAGACGAGTGAGTGTGCCATGTGTTTAGTACCCGGTAACATTTCTTTTCTTCCCCCTACCTTAGGCCATTCTAGCCTATGTTAGGCTAGAGTGGCGTATTATGGCTTCACAGTTGACGCGCCCTTATACCAACAAAACTTTAAAACCCTATTATTTATTAAAATATAATTATCGAACTTAAATATAAATGTTCCCGGGTACTCAACACATGACTCGCTCACTCGTCTAACAACGACTTTGGCGTTTCCCTAGTCTAGTTGGCTAAAGCGCCCTTATAGCCGAAAGAATAAGTAATTTCTGGATTGTATTTTTAAAATTATTAAACATGTTTTGAAATGCATATAACGCAGTGTAGTCCATCATCTGTGGCAATAGGGCCTACTATGGTAAACATAGCCAGTACGAAATACGTAAAAATATTGCAAGGTTTATCAATCTACGAACGGAATTTGGGGGTACCTTGACGTGCAACATTTGATAGTCCTTGCATGGGCACGGCACTTCACAACCAGGTATATAACAAACAAAAATGACTTCTTCAAAAACAAAACCATTGTCGTTAAAAGAATTCCTTTCCTATACATGTTAGGCAATGACGTAATATAAGCTTTGCGTAGCAAAGCTTATATTACGTCATTGATGTAAGGTCTATTTTCCAGTTTTTTATTTCTTGTAGGTTTAAATCGAAATGGATTGTGCCCATTTTGTTAGCAGTTTTCAGTTACCTGGTTACAGATATCTGTTTAAAATTTCAGGTCAATCTATTTGGCTGTTCGGCCGTATGAGCCCGGACAGACATACATACAGACATTGGACACAGTCACGAGAAGGTCCGATCGAGTAGCGTCATAAAGACGCCCACTCGTCTAATTAAAAAGTGAAGGGCTTAGGACCGAACCTTGCAGAAGACCTTGCTTATGTTGGTGATATCCCGATTTAGCGAATCTTGGAATGGTACTCTAATGAAGCGTTGGTCCAAAAAACTTTCGATCCATCCCAATAGTTTTCCCGATATATTTAAAGCACTTAGTTTTGTAAGTAGCTTTGGTCTCCATACTGTATCGTATGCTGTTTTGAAATCGATCATTACAGCAAGAGTTGATCTTTCCTTTGAAAAGCATCCTTTACTTACTGGGACAAACTTGTCAGTTGGTCAATTGTAGTGGCGGCTCGTGCACGTTTATAACAGGTGGTGCTAATATACAGCAAACGTAAATCATGCATATAGGTTATGTGTGACAGGGAAGGAGGGGTGTGTGAGGTTGTCACAATACCCACCTCCTCCACACAAATACAAATAATTAAATAACAATTAAACTGCAATCAATTTAAATTAAACAACAATTACCTACAGCGACTGCTGTAGGGTTGAAGACTGACGACTGACGAGTGAAGTGATTGCAAGAGTGCGAGGCTAGCGGGCGAACCTATACAGAGCCCGAGTGCGCGAGTCCCGACAGCACCAGAAGACTGGTTTGCGTTTCGTTTTACCCGTGTTGTTCCTGTCGTTGCGTGCTAAAACGGCTTAAAAGTTGTCGAATTCGGTGCGGAGCACATCGTAGGTTTTCTACATTTATGCTTGGTTCAAAAGCATCACCACCATGTAATACGCGGTATGAAAAAGTTGACCATCAGCGTCATCTCTGCAGCACGACCGCGGATACTTTTGAATACTTAATTTTATTTTACAATACATACACATTGAACTTATCAAAAAATCAGTTTAATGGAGATAGATGATTTATGGTGGTCGTGCTACAGCACCGGCGCACAATAGCACGAGTCGCCACTGGTCAATTGTGCTACGATTAGGCCGGAAGCCTGCCTCGCTCTTCAGCCAGCATGTTGTTGCTCGTGAGGGAAATAGGTCGATAGCTGGAAACACCTTCTGGAGGCTTATTAGGTTTAAGGATTGGTGTTATTTCCGCCTTTCTCCATTCGGCCGGAATATATTTTTGCCCATGTCAGGTTAAAAATCTTGAAGATTCTCCATTGCTTTTCCGCCCCTTTGAGTTATGAGTTCTTTTACCCCGTCTGGGCCCGGGGTAGAATTGGCTCAGAGCATAGCTAATCGTAAAAGGCGATTAAAGAGAAAGAGTCCGCCTCGAAAACATCAGCTAGTAAAAGCGGAGTATTTTACTCCCCGAAACTAGAGGCGAGCTCTGGCAATCGTCGTCGGGGACACTTCCCCTTTCCTTGGACGACCTCCCCGACGACGATGACAATTGACAACACGAACGATGACAAAGACGATGACGACCGCGACTTGAGTTCCCCCCTTTCCTCCCCCTAACTGTGGCTGAATCTAACCAGCATGACCCCCGCATATCCCCTAGGCTAGAGTGGTGCATTATCTCCTAACAGTTGACGCACCAATAATCCAAATGAACCAATAATATGGGGATCTATATCTAGTCCAGGTGCTTTACCCAACTTTGTGAACTTTTTCTTCCTCCTGTCGTTGCTTCCTAAATTCTCTGCTTAGGACCACGTTCTGTTTCCCAACATCATCCTTTTAACAGCTGCATAATGTTTTGCTAGGGCTTTAGCTTCATCTATAACTAGAAGATATGATTTCAGTCCCATTTAGGAGGAGGCTTTCTTTGTTGGCCCCCGGTTTAACTTAAAGTAAATGCAAAAGCTAAACGCAAATTTATAGATATTAATAGCACAGCTCTAACTGATGGAGCTTTTAGGTTAAGGTGGCCTCCCTGACAGCAAATTTGTATATTTTATAGCACTGCACAGGTCTAACTGATGGGATATAAAGGTCTAGGTGGCCTCCCAGACAGCGAATAAGTTAACTATATAGCACAGCTCTAACTGATGGGACATAAAGGTCTAAATGGCCACCCTGACAGCAAATAAGTTTATATATAGCTTAGTTCTAACTAATGGAACATAAAGGTCTAAATGGCCTCCCTGACAGCAAATAAGTTTATTATATAGCTTAGTTCTAACTGATGGAACATAAAGGTCTAAATGGCCTCCCTGACAGCGAATAACTTTACTATATAGCACAGCTCAAACTGATGGGACATAAAGGTCTAAATAGCCTCCCTGACAGCGAATAAGTTAACTATATAGCACAGCTCTAACTGATGGGACATAAAGGTCTAAATGGCCTACCACCCTTATGAAAAAATACTTTAGAAAACTTTAGAAAAAAAATACTTAAGAAAACTTTATTAAAGTTATTTTGTCAAACTTTAGGAAAAACTTTAGAAGAAACTTTAGAGAAAACTTTAGGGAAAACTTTAGAAAAAACTTTAGGAAACTTTAGGAATAACTTTAGGATAAATACTTTAGAGAACTTTAGGATATAAATTTCAGAAACCTAGGCCTGCAAGCCTGTTGTGAAATGTATATATTAAAGTTCCCTAAAAACCACATTGATCAAAGGAAAAGACTGTTTACTAAGCCTACTGATACTTTTATTTAACAACATTCATCATTACACTGTAGTTCCTTTCTTAAAAGCATTTTAAAAATATGAGTAAAAGTTCTGCATGAAGCTTAACAATAAGTAGGCCTAGATAGACAAAGTAAACATTTTATCTCGGAGTTGGGAGGACTCATAGCCGTAGGCTATTGGGGTTGCCACGTTCCGTAAAGGGGAGCAGTATAAGGCCCAGGAGTAGGTGATGCATTCCCTCGACGAATGATATGACTGGTCCAAAGACCTGTGAAAATAAAAAAGTAACTTAAAAGCTAGTCCTAGGCTTGGGATCATGCCTAAGTAGCTTGGTAGGCCCTACCATCGTTCAACATTTTATAGGTAAGGTCTGATAGCATGATGTAGGCCTAGGGCCTATAATCTTTGCATTAAGTAGGCCTATAGGCCTAGGCCTATAGAATAAGTATAGACCAACGACTTAAGCCTACCATTTTAGGGGCTACCAGCATTTTATTACACTAGGCCAGTGCCTGGGCTTCACCCAGACAGAGCTAGGGTATAGGCCTATGCCTATAGCACATGTAAGGCACATGCCTTAGGCCTAGGCCCTACATAATCAAAGGAAAGGAAGGCATCCATGCCTATAGTCTTTGGCCAAGGCCATATCCCTACCCAGGTATAGGCACTATAGGCTAGGGCCTAGGTTTTAGCTAGAGGTACAGGCCGAGCCTAGGCCCAACATAACCTGAAAGACAATTAGGCTAACTAAAATCTCCAGTGCACCAACCATAGTCTGGATACAAGCTTAAAACAGTGGATGAATACTGACACATTAACTTTTCAAGTCAAAATTACTTACCTAATTAATATACTCGTGCAAAACGATGCAAAACTGTTCAGTCTCCAGACAGGGCACCATGTGTTCACTGTTGAAAGTCGCCATCTTGCAATGTACTTCCGACCGGTAGTCAAATTAGCTTCTTTATTATGACCATTATAAATTATTATAATTTTGAACAAAATACGGTTTACATATTAAAATAATTTAATAAAAATAATAACTCTTAATTAAATGGAAAAATGTTATTTCTTATCCTGCTTAAATTAATACAGTTATACTTTTGACTAGGTATAAAAATTAATTTTGCACCATCATTTTTAAACCACTAGTTGCAAATTACAAACAAGGTATTTTTAGCATTACGTAACAATGTTTGGCAGTTTATGTGGAGACATAAAGAATAACAAAATTACTTAAAAACATAAAACTCTAAAGTAAACTTTTCAAAACTCAACAGCTCTAAAGTAAACTTCAGAAAACTGTTGACCTCTAAAGTAAACTATAGAGAACTTTAGAAGTCTAAAGTAAAACAAGGAAAACTTTAGAGCTCTAAAGTAAATCCAGTAAACTTTAAAATACTTTAAACAAAAACTTTAGAAAACTTTAGAGATTTAAAAAAACTTTAGATTACTTTAGAATTCTTAAAGTAAATTCACAAATACTTTAGGAAACTTTAGGAAATCCTAAAGTTTCTTAAAGTACTTTTCCATAAGGGCAGACAGCGAATAAGTTTATTATAAACCTAGCTTAGTTCTAACTGATGGGACATAAAGGCTTAAATGGGCTCCCTGACTGCGAATAATTTTACTATATAGCACAGCTCTAACTGATGGGACATAAAGGTCTAAATGGCCTCCCTGACAGCAAATAAGTTTATTGTATGTAGCAGAGCTCTAAGTGATGGACATTAAGGTCTAGATGGTCTCCGTGACAGAGGATTGACATGAGATTAAATTCAAGTTTAGCAAATAGGTGGTTAGGCAAATGTGATCTATGATCTTACAGTTGACTGCAATCATCTTTGGAGATTGACAGCCGCTGTAATCCATCATTGGACGTTATAAAACATTAATTGTACATTCAATGCATGGACATTTGCATTTCAAGCTGGTATTTAAATGTCACGGTCTCTATGTATAATTTAGACATCTTCAAATTATGCATTATAATTGTTGTTATCTAAAGGATAGATAGGTCTCGCGACATTTAAATGTGGCTCCTTGGTGCCTAATTTTCACTTTAAACAAGGTTATTTCAGAGCACAACATTTACTGACGGGGATATTAAGGTCTACTTGATAACCTATACCTAAAAGCTTCTTCTTCTTCTTCTTCTTCTTCTTCTTCTTCTTCTTCTTCTTCTTCTTCTTCTTCTTCTTCTTCTTCTTCTTCTTCTTCTTCTTCTTCTTCTTCTTCTTCTTCTTCTTCTTCTTCTTCTTCTTCTTCTTCTTCTTCTTCTTCTTCTTCTTCTTCTTATCACCCAGAGTTGGATTTTAACTATTCTCTGCCTAGCCGCCCCGTCAAGGTCCGCCACATGTTTCCTCTTTTCCAATTTTTTCTGCAATTGGTGTCCTTCTCCCTTCAGGGAGACATATTTCTAGTTGGTTTGCATCATGGATTTGTTCTCTTATTTAGAGGACATATGGGTGAATCAACCACTCCTTTTCTATGAAGATGGGCCTGTAGGTAGTCGTTGGCCTATTTGTATTCGAAACTTTGTTACAACTTCACTTCTTTCTTCCTCGTCCACTTTCCTTTTGACATGTCTTCCCCTTCTCAGCAACGGCCCCCATTGTTTTCTCCGTATTATCTAGGTGCCCGTTAGGGCACCGCAGCCAAGCCGTTGTGCGCTACACACTCAGGCACCTTATACAGCAAGCAGAGTTGGGGTGATTTCGAGGTGTCACCCAGCCGTCATGAAACGTGATGTGAACTTGAAAACTATCAAAATCGAGGGGATTTAGGTATCCGACAACACATGCCAAATTTGGTTTGGGTACGAGCATTCCTTCTTGGTGAAAAAATGACTTGAAACATGCTCAAAATCACTTTAAGGATGTTAGTTACTACTGGCTACTACTACTATCTAATTCGTCAGTTTCAATTGCCCAGCGATTCTGACCAAACGGGTGGGCCTACAACGTTCATATTTTACATGGACATTAAGGTAATAGTGATGTAATTCCCTTTGAAAGAAAAAGTAAAAAAAATGCTGGAAGGCTTCCAAATAAAGGTTTTAAATAAGCCTTTTACAGGCATACAATCAACAAGTAACTATTGTTACGAGACAATAATCGCCTACATTGTTTACAAAAAGCAAGTCTTTAGACCACTATATTTTTTCATTCTATTGTTAATTGGTAAAACCATAGCAATTAAATCGACTTTGATAAAATTATTATATTTTTAACAAATAATATGCAATGGAACTTGAAAAAGTAATGAGATCCTACACATAACAAAAACATGTAAAAATACAGCCAAACCTTACACGCTCAAAAGAAATGAGATCTATAAAAAGGGCCAAGCTCATTTACCCTTTCACATTTGCGCATTCTTAATTCATAAACGTACAGTGTCCCGTAACAACATCCCCGAAAAGCTTGGAAAAATAGAATTTGCATTACTATTACGTTTAAATTAAATAGAAAAAAGAATTTGGATGAACTATTACGTTTAAATTAATAGTTGCAAATTCTATTTTGCCAAGCTTTTCAAGGATGTTGTTACGGTACACTGTACGTTTATGAATTAAGAATGCGCAAATGTGGAAGGGTAGATGAGCTTGGCCCTTTTTTTAGATCTCATTTCTTTTGAGTGTGTAAGGTTTGGCTGTATTTTTACAAGTTTTTGTTATGTGTGGGTTACTTTATACTGCTTCCTCGTCTCCATGCCAACTTGATTGTAGTTTAATAAACTGCAAAGACATAGCCTTTCTCTGGCTGCTGCAACTTGGCTCTCATCTTTGTCAGATAGTCGGCCTTCTCATTGCCCATTATCGAGCAATGGGTTTTGTTCTTAGGTTGCGGTGGGGTTTGTGTTAAAGTTGTCTTGGATGTTTTAACAGTCATTGCATTGCTGTCGGCCCACTGTGACATGATGACAAGAACTTCGTTCATTTTCCTTTGTATACTATTTATATCCTTGTATGAACTCCATATTACTACATCATCTGTTTAAAGTAGTACCTGGATGCCACATTTTCCTTTCGTTTCTTCAACAATGTCATTTATCATGATAATCAAATTTGAAGGGCTTAGGACCGAACCTTGCAGAAGACCTTGCTTATGTTGGTGATATCCCGATTTAGCAAATCTAGGAATGATACTCTAATGAAGTTTTGGTCCAAAAATCTTCGATCCATCCCAGTAGTTTTCCCGATTTATTTTAAGCACTTAGTTTTGTTAGTAGCTTTGGTCTCCTTACTGTATCGTGTGATGTTTAGAATAGGAGCTCGCAAACGCTTTTTAGGCGTGTTGTTGGATGAGCGTATGTTTTTTGTAAACATTAAAGCGTAAAATTGCGATTTTCATGAGAACATATTTTTCGATTACGCTCAAATTTCACACAAATATATAAATTCATAAAATTAAGGGTCCATGAAAATATCAGAACAATCGGATAAAGCATGTAGGTGTTTTAAGTCAAAGAATATTTTTAAAATTAAAATAATCTAAAATTGCGATTTTCATAAGAAATAATTTTTTGATTGCGCTTAAATTTCTCACGAATATATTTATTCATAAAATTAAGGTTCAGTGAAAAAATCATTACAATCGAATAAAGAATGTAGGTGTTACAAGTCGAAGAATTTTGTTTAAAAATCGAAAAAATCGTAAAATTGCAATTTTAATGAGAAATATTTTTTCGATTGCTCTCAAAAACGTGGCAGTTCTAAGTTTAGAGTTTTTAAAGGCCTCCAGAAAATTTCATCGCAATTGGAGTATCGGTTTAGCCGGAATCGTGTTAACAAACAGACAAAAATCCAAAAAAAAAGAAAACAAATATTCCGTTTTTTTTCCTCCAGTGTAGTGAAATGGAATCTTCGCTTCATTTGCTACGGTCGCTACGCTCATCCAAAAACAATCATTACAGCAAGAGTTGATTCTTGTCTTAAAAAAAGCATCTAGACTTACTGGGACATTCTGGCCAGGTGGTCAACCGTGCTACGTATAGGAGGGATGCCTACCTGCTCTTCAGCCAGCATGTTGTTGTTTACCATGTATACACTGAGTTGCTTTAGGACCATACGTTCTGTAAATTTGCATACACAGCTCGTGAGGGAAATAGGTCGATAGCTGGAAAAATCTTCTGGAAGCTTATTAGGTTTAAGGATTGGTGCTATTTCGGCCTTTCCCCCATTCGGCCGAAATATATTTTTCCCATGTTAGGTCTCCATTGCTTTGCCGCCTAGTTGAGTTATGAGTTCTCCTTACCCCGTCTGGGCCCGGGGTAGAATTGGCCCAGAGCATAGCTCTGCTAATCGTAAAAGGCGATTTAAGAGCAAAAGTCCACCTCGCAAACATTAGCTATAGTGGGTTACCCAAATGTATAATTTAGGGTTCCCGCTCGATTTTCGTGATGGAGCAACGCCGCATGTTCCAAGTAGTAAAACTAGGAAGCTTCGCAAACGCCTTTTCAGGCGCGTTGTTGGATGAGCGTAATTGGTGCATTGAGCTGCCATGTGTTATGCGGATTTTCTGTTGTTCTGTGAAAAATCATTACTAATTTGAAGATTTAAAAAAAATTAAATCAAATCAAATAAAAATTAACTTAATTTTTTTTTTTTAGTAAATCGTAATTTAAAAAAAGAAAAAATCGTAAAATTGCGATTTTCATAAGAAATAATTATTCGATTGCGCTCAAATTTCACACGAATATATTAATTCATAAAAATAAGGTTCTGTGAAAAAATCATTACAATAGGATAAAGCATGTAGGTGTTACAAGTCAAAGAATTCTTTTTTCATCGAAATAAATCGTAAAATTGCGATTTTCATGAGAAATAATTTTCCGATTGCGCTCAAAAACGTGGCAATTCTAAGTTAAGAGGTTTCGAAAACCTCCAAAAAAACACTAAATCTACTAGTAGGCTACTAGTTTACACTGTGAGATAGTAAGAGGCCTATTCACTTTTATAGTTCAATAAGAAATATAAGCATAGGCTATAGTTGAGTCGTCTCTTGGTTGTAACCTGGGCATGTTAATATATTTTTTAGTTACTTTTTATTTTTGTAGGCCTATATGTTTTTGTCTTCCAGGTATTCTTGAACTGAGTAATATGCTTTTTTTTAGGAGTATTGATTTTAGTTTTAGTTTAAAAGTGTTTATGTTGGTTTTATCTTTTATTTTGTTTGGCAGTTTGTAATATAATTTAGAGTTTATGTAGGTTGAATTTATTTGTATCGATTTTTTTTTGAAGTGCAGTTGAGTGTCAGATCATTGCGATTTTTAAGCGTATATAATGCAGTTTGCAAGATGTACAGGCTGTAGAAAGTCAATATCTTTTGCTTGATAAAGTGATCTTTACAGTGAGGTTTTTCGTAAGAGTCATTTCTTTGTTTCAGACCCAGAATAATTCTAAGAGTTTTTTTTTGTAGAATGAATATTTTTTCTGCATGTGATGAGCCACCCCAGAATTCAATTCTATATCTAAGAAGTGATTCAAAATTTGCTGAATAAGATATTTTAGCTACTTTTGCATTTGAGATTGATTTGACAATTCTTAGAGCATAGATAATCGAGTTTAACTTTTTTGATAGTTTTTCGCATTGTTTATTCCAGTTTAGATTTTCATCTATTGTTAAACCAAGAAATTCTGCTAGCAATGCATTTTTTATTTCTGAGTGTTGTACGTCTTTGATAGTTAAGTGTTGAGGTTTATCTTAATTTTTATGTTTTTATTACTGAACATTAGAAATGTTTTTTTTTATAGTTTAATATCAATAAGTTTTCGTCAAACCACTGGTTTGCTACCATTAGTTGTGTTTCTCCTTTCGAAACAAGTGATTTTGCACAGCTGGCTCTGATATGTGTGAATACAAAAAAAGAAAAATTATATTAGACTTATAATAAAAATTAAACTTGATAGAATGTAATTTCCGGCCTATTTTAATGAAATATTGTACGCTACGTTTTTGCCGCGCACGCTCTCTGTGGAGCTTCGTTCCGGTACCGGTGCTAGTTTCCTGCCACTGGCATGAACAGCTATCAGTGGAACTAGCTCCGGTGCGGGATGAAGTGTACGAAATGGATAATAACCACTGTAATAACCAGGAAACAACTTTCGTAAAAGTAACGAATTTTACAATTTAAATTTTTAAATTGCAAAATAATTTATTGTTTTTTTATGTAAGCTTTTGGAAGTGCAGAAGTGCAAAGCCACTCACAGCCACCCTACTAAAAGATCGAAAGAGGAACATTTTGAAGGCGAAGTGTTGATAAAAGATGGCGCCATTAGAAGAAAAACAACTAGGCCTATCTGTCAAAGTTTAGAATCTTGGTCATTAGTATTATGTTTCTTTATCTACTTTCATTGAAGTAAACGTACCAGATATGATATACTTTACCACGTTTCGATTGTGGCTGTCTTCTACTACAGTGTAAAAGGCTAAGGCCTAGCCGCAACGCTGGGGTGAGTAGGCTATCCTAGGCGGCATAAACATTTCACTGATCTGATGTCTTGGTTAAGACTTGTTATGAAAAGAGTATTGAGCAATAATTCAACATACTTTGACCCTAGACGTAGGCCTACCTACCCTCTGATAACTGTCACTATACTGCTAGACCTAGCCTTAACCTGGGCGCCTCTATTTATTTTTTTTATTTTTATTTACCTAGGTTTATTTAACGTCTATCCTATTCAGTTAGCCTATAAAACTGATTTACAAAGGAGGACAACATGACTAGGCCTAGGCTATCACTACGTATAGGCCTATCACAGCACTCAATCTGAATTGACTCAAGTCGGTTCGAGTTCAATTCGGTTTGAGTCTCTTGATATACACACTCGATTCGTATTGAAGTCAATCCACTTTCCAAAGTGGACTGACATGAGTAAATTGCTTGATATACAGTTCAATACGCATTCAATACGGATTGAAAACTGCCTTAGAGATTTAGATTTCAGTGAATACCATTATTAGGCAGGCGGTGTTTATTACATGTTTACAATAAAATGGCGTCTTGGAGGCTTTAATGAAGACATTAGGCTTTATATTTACGTAGCTGTAGGTAGAGATACAAGTACATAGTATTTTCAAGTGTTATTCATAGAATCTTGTAGCATCAATTTAAACTGCCACAACAACAACTTCAATTCGAATCGAAATAGGATTGAGGAAGTCGTTTCGAATGTCCGTGATATACACTTCAAGTCAAACCGAATTGAACTCAAACCGAATTCAGTCAATTCGGATTGACTGCTGTGGTATACGTAGTGTATGACTATGGACCTAACCGAATAGTGTTCTTCGCCGTTCTTGGTCTCATTACTTGGTCTTGTTCTTATTCTTAGTCTGATTCCTAGTCTTGTTACTAGATTGCTTCATACATTTTATCTTTTATTTATTTATGCAATTTATCGGACGTATCGTAAACAGTCGCCATGTTCTAGTACTAAGAACAAGATCAGGTGTCCTTTTCCGATTCTTGTTCTCATTCCCAGATTTCGGCGAGTCTCGATCGTGCGCTCGACTATTCGGATGCTACTAGCTACGTCACGGATATCATGACGCGTAACGGTGACGTAAAACGAGAATAAGACCAGGGAATGAACGCGTTTTGGCACTATTCGGATAGCTCCTATGACAGTTGGTGCCCACATTTTTTAGTCCACTGGTAGGCTACAAAACTCGTGTCACCTGAGTTCTTTTAATCTGTGATATATGTATCCTGGCCTTGACAGGCAAATGTCATAACCATTGTTAAAAGCAGGAGACAAAACATCTGTGAAATGCTATGGACCTACCTATATCAATTCTTTCAATTATGTCTGCCTGTACGTGAAATAATTGTCCATCATTGCCTCTTGGCCCACACTCTTCCACTAATTTTGCATGAACAACATGGGTTTCTCCCTAACTTACTAACTTTACTAATCTTGCAGTCCTTTAACATCATGCCACTAATGCCCTGGACAACCGATCTCGGCTGGACGTTGCCTACATTGACATTGCAAAGGCATTTGATTCTGTAAGCCACAAACACCTTCTTTACAAGATAAAATTGCGTTTTGGTGTGAGTAGGGCTACTGAGTGGTAATTTTCTTACACTCATTGAGAATTTTCTTACAGATCGAAAGCAACGTGTAGCCTAATTATTTCCGGTTCATCTTCCTCTTGGTTACCAGTGTTATCGGGTGCCCCTCAAGGCAGTGTATTAGGCCCTCTCCTTTTCGTGCTGTTTGTGGACGATCTTGTAGACAGACTTAAACCATTTGCTTGTGATTTTCTTTTGTACGCTGACGATTGTAAAATTTTAAAAATTGTGTCGAAGTTATGTGATTTAGGCCTAGGCCTCATCGCTCTTCAAGATGCATTAGCAGTGTTTTCTCAGTGGTGTTTAGACTGACTGCTCCGTCCTAATCCTGAAAAGTGCTCATTGTTAACAATTTCACTGCGGAAATTCCCATTAGTCTGTCATTATAATTTGTTGGGGCAAGTCATTCAGCGAGTTTCTAATTTAAATAAAAGATCTTGGTGTCATTATTTATACAAAATTCCTTTTTGTTGAGCACATTTCCAAAATAACTTTAAAAGCCATTTAGGTTTATTATAGGGCTACAGGTTCACTGATATTTGTGACCCAACTGCACTAAAATCATATTTCACGGGCTGTGTTTTACGTGTGATTGAGTACTGTACTCCAATTTGTGCATTGCCAGCTGATACCAACATTAAAAAGATAGATCTAGAGTACTTTCATTTTTCTGTGCAATTGTTCGTAATCGTTTCCCAGCTTTTAATGCCTGGTCACGACAACAAATTATGAGTGAACTTTTCATGACAGATCTAGCACTCGAAGAAAACACTATGACATGTCTTTCCTGCACCGTATCATCAATTGTGTTTTCCGGTTCACCAGTCTTGTCTCCATTTTTCCACTCCATGTTCCATCCCGCTTTACTAGGCTTACGCACCTTTTCCATGTCAGCTAGACCTAGACTTTCTATTACCCGTAGATCTATCACCTTTTGCTTAGTACCTTCATTTTATAATAATTTACCTTATTTAGCCTACCAGGCGCGTAGGAAGGGGGGGGAATGGGGGGAGTTTAACCCCCCCACTTTTTACCGTGACCCCCCCACTTCAGAATCTTAGAAATTCAGTCTCGCCGTAAATACGCACGGAACAAATTCTGAGTAACGAATTTTCAATTTTGAATTTCCCACTGTGATTCTTTTGTTTGTAAATGAGTAAAAAGTACTATAATTGCCATAGGTAGCGTCGGATGTTGTGACACGTATTTGCAGTCCGTATACTGGGTGTGTTTAACGAAGACTGTTTGGCTGGTTAGTTTAAGTTGACTTGACACGACAGTGAGGAAGGAGAACCTCAGAATAATGAAGAAATACCTTCAGCTCTTTGAACTGCTCAAAAGCCATGCATGGTCTATCCAAGATTAGTCTTGGTCATCTCTTAACTTTCCTACTTTATTTTTAGTTTTATAGTTTTTACTGTACAAAATACATTATTGGTATTGCATTCAGCACACGATTTTTCTAGAACGCACCAAACACACTCTAAAACCTAATTTTCAAATTATCGCCTGCGCGCTGTGTTGGGGCTTCGCCCCCAACCCCATGCTTGGCAGCAGATTTTTTTTCCCCCCCACTCGAAAAGGAGTTCCTAGCGCCTGTAGCCTACCAAAGTTCAACATATTCTCTGATTTTAATTCTTTAAAAAAATCAATCCGTGATTAGAATGCAGTTGAAGGTCATTAGCATTTCCCCCTCTATTCTTTTATAAACACATTCCTGTAAATTTTTTACATTAACATTATTTAGGCCTACTCTAATGTTTTGTTGTACCGGTACTTATAATTTTGATATATTTGTTTTATTGTTCATCACCATATAATTATTTGTTAATTTGTAGGTAGGCCTACCAGGTTTATATTAATGTAATAGTAATTTTTACTTTATTTATATATTATATTAGGATTGTCTTTGTAAAATGGTACTTGTGCTGTACTAGACTTTTGGGCCTAGGGCCTACCTATATAAATAAATAAAAAATGAAAAAATAAATATAGCCTACTGTATAGTCTACCACATTCCACATCATATTTCTAAGTATGGTGAAACGCTGTTCTAATCAATTATCTTTCCTCTCATTCAGCACAACCATGCGGATACGGGTAGCTCGAGTGGTCACTATTTTGGTGATTTTATTGAACGTCTTCGCCCTGTATTTCATTTGGAAGCTACTCGTCGGCATTGGTACGGAAGACAAACGCAGGTTTGACGTCGATTCGAAAGCCCATCTAGCTACTGCAGACGGTGTACCACCTCATAAAACCATTAATTCTGACATGCACTTTATTGAAAAGTCAATAACTGTAGTAATTTGTAGTTTTGAGCATTTTGAGAGGGATATAGCCAGCACAATCCAGTCATTTTTGTTGTTGTACCCTAAGCTTCATGTGTTGGTTGTTGGTGACTCTTTAATTTATCCTCCGTTAGAATTGGAACTAGAAGGAGTTGTAAATAGCACAGAAAATGTGAAAATACTTAACATGCAAATAGATCTGAGAGATTCGTTTGAGCAGAGAAACATATTTGCTCACATCAGCACAAAGTACGTGTTGTTTGTTCCCGATTCGACTCGAATCATATCGAAGAGAATTTTAAGAACGATGGTGATAAAACTCTTACGACAGTCTCACAATTTAGTTGCGATTCCGTTCTCAAACGGTGAAGCGGTGAAATGTCTGAAAGTAAATTTAGACATTCGAGAATGGGTCATCCAGTATGACATAATCGAAGGGTACCTTTGCGATGCGGTGGTGGGGAAACATATCATTCTCGTCGAGACGGAAACTTTAAAGAAGCTACCACAAGTAATGTTACTTCCTTTCCCAAACGCGCTTTACGTCCAAACAACGGCGCGGAATTTGAAAGTGAAGCTGATGCGCGATGTAGGTTTCAGCGACGGGAAGACTTTGTTCCAGAGTCAACATGCCCGGTGGAAGGTAGACCAGTTGGAGAGATCGAGGCAAGAGGCGATGTTCAGACATTTTCGTCTCAAGAAGGTGGTTCGAGAGAGCCGATCGGTGGAGTGGTACGGCTGTTTGCGCGAGACCCCCCGATGTTTCGGTACGGTGGTGTCCGACATGCCCGAGTATTTGTGGGAGGGGAAATGGACCCCGCCTTGCTGCCTGTTTGGGCTGCGTCAGACGGCTCGCCACGTGTTTAAAACCCTAGACGACGCCGGGGTTCGATACTGGCTAGAGGGCGGGAGTCTCTTGGGGGCCATGCGGACCGCCGACATCCTCCCCTGGGACTATGACGTGGACGTGGGCATCTACCTAGAAGACATCCCGCACTGTACGTGGCTGCAACGAGCCCACAACCACCAGGTCGTCGACACGGACGGTTTCGTCTGGGAGAAGGCATCCGAGGGCGACTTCTACCGCGTACAGTTCAGCGCCGTCAATCACCTACACGTAGACATATTCCCGTTCCACTCGCGCAACGGTACAATGACCAAGTCCACGTGGTTTCCCACTCACAAGCAGGACTGCGAGTTTCCGGAGAGTTTTCTTCGTCCGATGGCGAGCATAGAGTTTGTGGGGCGACAGGTACCTGCGCCAAACAACATTCGGGATTTCCTAGAGTTGAAGTTTGGGAGGGGGGTGATTGAGAATCCACAATATCCTGATCCACAACGTATGAAGTTCTCTCCAAGGGAAATGAATGAGGCAGTTAGTACAAGTTCACCGTCTGAAAATTAATTACCTGTTGTGTTGGGTCGATCTGGTCACTTAGGCCTACATCATTTCATAACATGACCACTCTGCTGGGCAATGAAGACTCATGCACACTTATAACTTCCTAATACAACACTGTGTTCATAGGTCATGTTTGTGTGTTTTACCAGCATTGTGTGCACTTGTTTTAAACCACAACAATTTGCTGTGATGTGATTTTAAACCCATGCTCCACTCTAAAGGTTATTCCAATACGTATTGTAAACAAAATGGGTTAGTTGGCAGTAAAAAGAATCTTGAATAAGTTATAAGCACATTGAAAGACAAGGCAACCATGGTTAAAACTCATCAAGCTAAGCAGGTCTAATTTTAAACTGGAAACTATAAATCGATTGCTATTAGTGAAAATCAAGTTTAGTTTCACAATTTTATCAAAATGATCTCACTGATGATAATAAATATATATTGAATTATGTTATAGGCCTATGTCCCAAATCCCAATCAAATCAATTATAGGCTAGACCTACCCTAGGATAATATGCCAAGTTGCAAGCTTTGTAAAGAATAGAGTGTTAATCTGAATATTCCAAGTTTCTATATTTTTCAATAAAGCTGCAACATAGTTAGAGCCTAGCCTACACATAGTTTAATGGATGAATGTCATACCATTGTTTGCCATACCAAATTATCATTCTTCAAGTATATTTATGTTTTATGTTCATCTCCGTACTTTCCACTTTTAAAGATGTGGTTGCAAAACACTAACACGGCACAGTGCTAGTCATGAGTGATGACAAATTAGGCCTACTCTAATTACAATTAGTATTCTTTGTTTATTTGACATGTTTGTATTGCACATTAATTTTGTATGTCCCGTACCGGTACATCTCATTTCATTCATTTATTGTCAAGCCTCTTTTACATTCTTGTATACAATTGTAGGATGCACAGAATTATCGAGGTTGTATGTTATTGTGGTTTGTATTGGCTAATACCTATTTCACAGGCAGTGAGTCAATAAAAACAATGACGTGAGCTCAAAGTCCAAGTAAAGGTAATCAAATTTACACATGTTTCTCACAGTCACTAGCCAAAAGTGAATCCTTCGTCCAGGGTTATTTTGTTCTACATTCCATCATGTTAACACTACCTAATATCAAATGCAAAGAAGGGTATTAAAACTTTATGCTAGGCTAGATATCAAAGTATTGCTGGCAAATCTTTTGGTATCCCTAAACTGACTCTAATTAAAGACGATGGCCTATCAAATGCTGCTTAGGTATCCCTCTTTTTCTAAGTACTGTGAAGTGTCCCTTGGTCGCCCGCGCAGTTATTTGTTTGATCATTATATTGATCAATAGGCCTAGTTAACTTTAAAGCAATATACAATTTTGTAAACCATCGGCGCACTCAGTCGCCCGCATTGCATGCTGGGAATCGTGTTGCTCCTCCACACTTATGGCGTTTTCCATTGGCCGCACTCGGTGCGCACTAGTTGCGGCCCTAGTGCGCACTGGATTGCCACTTGTCTTCTTCATTTGTTCAGTTTTGTAATGTATTCAAGTGGGAGGTTGCACAACAATGACATCTATGCACTCGCCGAGTTGCATGCCAATGGAAAACACCATTAGATGGTGAACTTTTTTTTTTTATAAAACCTCTGAAGAGAAGGCTGTGTTTTCTTCAATGTAAACAATGATTGCCGGCTTCTGTTGGAAATTTAGGATTGAGTTGTCTGTGCTTCTTGCAACACGCTGCCCAGAATTCCGTGCGGAGTTCGTGCATGCGCAGAGACCTTACGAAATCGTCTATTGGCTGATGGGAGAGGATTTGTTCATCTTCATTATTACTGCTAAGAGTCCCTCTGTTGATTACTACAAAGATTCCTTGGAAATTATGTGATTATTCTGCCATATTATTATAATGCCACACCACACATGCTAGAAGTACTCTACATACTCAAAGTCTTTGTGTGGTCGTAACGAGGAAACTAAAGATCCGGGTTCGAGCCTCGGTCAAGATGGATTTTTTAGTTTCCGAATTGTATTTAATATTAACAATTCCACTTACGGGAGTGTTTCCCGACTAACCAAATCGAAAAATAAGTTATAAGTTATTCAGGCTTAGCCACCAATTATTTATTGTTCACCATAGGCCTACTAATCACAATTTATATTATTTGCTAATTTATTTATATTGTATTTTATAATGTGGTTTTAAGAAGTATAGTAATTTAGGCATAGTAAGTTAGACACTTTGTGACTGGTGCCTCAGGGCCCATTTCTAACTTTCTATGGAGTTAATGCATCTTAATTTTCAATTGTACAATTTTAAAAATAAATAACAATAATAATAATAATAATAATAATAATAATAATAATAATAATAATAATAATAATAATAATAATAATTAATATAAGGTTTTTAAACATAAGCCTGCTGTAAGGACACAGTTATTGATTCATAGCAGTTGTTGTTGCATAGTTGGTTGTTTTGTTGTCCCGGTGGCTCAATTGGTAGAGCTATGGCACGTTAAGCCGGAGGTTCTGGGTTCTAACCCCAGTCGGGGCAAACTTTTACGACAAGTGTTATGAATCAATAATAATAATAATAATAATAATAATAATAATAATAATAATAATAAATGGGAGCTTTTTGTTGAGAGAGCTTTTTAACATGAGAGCTTTTTGTTGGACCACACAACCATCTAGGTAGGCCTACATGCTTTATTTTTCTGTGTTTTCCTCGATGTTTTGTGATTATTGAATAGTGCCATTGAAGTGTCAAAACTAGGTACATGTTTTATTTTATTTTTATTGTGTTGAGACTGATCGATTCCAGACCTCGTTGTATGTAGATCTTAGGTACTCATTTAGATGTGTGTTACTGTTGTCGCATTAATTTTTATGTTTATGGTTGTGTTAAGTAAAACATGAACAAGCTGAACGTTTTTTGCTTTTTGCACAATTCTGTTCCAAAACTTAATTGCAGCTAGGTGGATAGTAGTAGTAGAAAAAAGAAACAATTTTTAAAAGTTTTAACAAAACCAAGTCAAGTTTGGGGTGTTTTGCCTTGTTATCCAAGACTGCTGGATGGGCTCGGGCCAACTTTTTGAATAATGTTAAATGTCCTTTTAAAAGTTGCTTGATCACAACAAAATCCAGTGAATTTCCACATACATTCTAGATCACTTTTGACCTACAATTTTCACCAAAAAATGTTTAGATCTATGGAGGTTGTTTACAAAGGGTGCGATCAGAGATTTCAACATTTAAAATATTTGTCACTAAAACGAACTTTGTAAATAACTCTTTGATGCCCTATTGACGGGTCAGTTGTTAAATAATCAATATTTTGAAAAGCACATATTTTGATAGTACACACATTCTAACTTGACATACTGATGCAAATCACAACCCCATAGTACAAACGGTAGAGCTTCAAAGTGATCCAGACTAAATCAAAATCCTTGCACTCCCCATTATAGCCTGGTTTGAGTGAGCTCATCCAACAGTCTTAAATGTTATCTAATAAAAATTGTGCCTGCAAAGGTATTGCATCTGAAGAATGTTATGTTTGTTTTTATTATAGCA
The DNA here is from genome assembly GCA_024449915.1 of Sweltsa coloradensis. Lineage (NCBI taxonomy): Eukaryota > Metazoa > Arthropoda > Insecta > Plecoptera > Chloroperlidae > Sweltsa > Sweltsa coloradensis. The sequence goes on from JAMZAV010000446.1 coordinate 97,048, forward strand.
TCCAGTAGATCATTTTACAGATTAGGATGTTTCTGTTTAATTTTAAATAAAACTACAGTAGGTAATAGAACAGTTCATATTTATTACATAAAATTAGATGAACTTTTGCTCTGTTCTTTTGTAAAAAAGTTTTTTTTTAAAGTCTACATAAGAACAGATCAAAAGTTAATTTAATTTAATTTTTCTATGTGAAGTGTGGTAGTTTGTTCATCTTGAGACCCATCAACTTCTCAGGACTTCTGCTTTATAGGGCCCACCTTTGTTGATGGATTAGTTTCAATGTTATAGTTTTCCGTGATAATACTACTTACATAATAATTTAGAGATAACTTGGAATTCAAAATTTTGAAATAAATTGTTATGGCTTGGGCAATTCCCAAACAAAAACAAACATTTGTACAAAATTAAATTAATGTGATTTATGTAAGCACGTTAAGGTTGGATTCAATCAGGGTTATCCTACAATTCATGTATGATATTACGCAATATGCATGGAGCATGGCCATCTGCACTGCATCAGCATAAGCTACTGTGTTAGTGTGCAGAAACTAGGCATTAAACTGCATAACACAACTTTGAGGAACTGATTCTTCAAATTTGGAATCGATTCCTAGATGTCATCCTCACTATAGGGCCCAGATTAGGGATGCACACGATAATCGATATTACCATTTGATAATCGATATTCAATAAAATTACAATAATGATTGATTTTTTTTGCAAAATTATTGTGTGCATGTTTTCCAAAAAAAAGCAAAACGCAGACTGCTGTATCACCACCATTGTATTCGTGTCCTGTGTGATTAACCCATTAGAGTACCATTTATTTTATTTAAGAAATTCAGGTTCTGTGGGTACAATATGAAATTGTATTTTTTTTTCTAATAATTTTAATACTTTAAATTTTTTTCAGGGCAATATTTAACAAAAAAAATGGGAAATATTGAATATTAAGTAGCCCATTAGTTTAAATAAAACAGTTATTTTCTATGCTTGGCTGGAAAGGTGTTTTATTCCTGATTTTTTTCATGTGTGTAGCATTTTTGTGGTTTAAAAATTGAGCATGTTAGCCTTTTTTGAAATTACTGAAATTTTCAAAATTTCTCCCTGTTTTGTTCCTTTCCACTCTTTTGGATTTTGCATCTTAATTCGAATTCATACTAGACTTGCAATTAAAAAGCAAAATTTGAGCAACAATTTTTTACAAAATGTTGTATTTTTGTATTTTTTGCACCCCTTAAAAGTTCCACCGAAAAATTGACTAGTATGGCTCGTCCAAGTACCTACTCCAGTGGGTTAATATTTATAATTGGATGAGCGTAGCGAGCGAAGCGAAGATTCCATTTCACTACACTGGAGAAAAAAATCCGGAATGTTTTTTTTTCTTTCTGTATTTTTGTCTGTCTGTTAACACGATTCCGGCTAAACCGATATTCCAATTGCGATGAAATTTTATGGAGGCCTTCGAAATCTCTGAACTTAGAACTGCCACGTTTTTGAGCGCAATCGAAAAATTATTTCTCATGAAAATCGCAATTTTACGATTTTTTTTCGATTTTTTGAAAATTTATTTTACTTATAAGCTTAATCCGATTTTTATGATTTTTTCATAGAACCTTAATTTTATGAATTAAGATATTCGTGTGAAATTTGAGCGCAATCGAAAAATTATTTTTCATGAAAATAGAAATTATGTGTTTTTTCTTTCTTTTTTTAAACAATTTTTTTACTTATTACACCTACATGCTTAATCCTATTGTAATACGTTTTTCATAGAACCTTAATTTTATTAATTTATATATTCGTGTGAAATTTGAGCGCAATCGAATCATTATTTCATATAAAAATCCCAATTTTTCGATTTTTTTCTTTTTTTAAAAATTACGATTAATTATAAAAAAATTGAACTTTGTAGTAATTTTTTCACAGAACAACAGAAAATCCGCATAACACATGGCAGCTTAATGCACCAATTACGCTCATCCAACAACGCGGCGGGACTTAAGCGTTTTCCTAGTTTTGATTTCACAATTACGGATGATAAAAGATTCCACACTTTTCCGACTGAAAATATTATATTATGTTAACTTTTTGAGACATCTAATCTGATTACATCTCTTGTCTGACATTATCGCTCGACTTAACGCAGTCACCTTTTTGATTAGGACCTCTATTAATATTTTGTATTTTATCGTTGTGAATCCCTAGTATTTTATTATGCCGTCTTATGAATTTAATTAATTATCATTCATTTGCTTTAATTACCTAATATTTTCAGACAGAAAAAACGAGTATGCTGTCCTCATACACAATCCTCCTATCACTCCTATCATCACCCGCCCCCCCCAAACAGAATCTTCAAGTCACCTTTTCAAAAAAAAAAATGTGACAAAGCATACCAATAGTACAACATATCCAAGCCCCAATCTGAGATGGGTTAACTGAACCATTTTTGTTTTTATACTTTTATAATTCAGTTTCATCTTGGTTTTATTTCCAGTTCATGAGTGGTTAACATATGTTTGGTGGTCAGTTCAAAGGCAACAGTTTTTCGTTGCAGTACTGTTCCATCCATTCAGATGTATAATGCAACTACAATTCAGCACGTACCCATCCTGATTGTCAAGTTGTTAAGACGCCTGCCTGGAATGCGGGAGATCCGTGGTTCGATTCCCGGTTGGGGCGGACTTTTTTAATTTCTGAATTGTAGTAAATAATAATAACACTCCTTGTCATACTTCAACATTATTGTGCCCATTAGTTACTGTATGTAGCATGCTAGATTTAGTTTAATTCTTGAACTAGTTTCAAGCCATAATATATCTTGTGTTGGTAAGACTATGTATGTTATAGCCTACAAGTTTTTGTTTAAATATGGAGAGAAACAATATTTTTAAGTATGCAAATCCAAATGTATAATATGCGTACATAATTCAATCATGTTTTATGTTAGATAAGAAGTGCCAAATACCCAACTTATAGCAGAGCAAACACGATGCATTGTGTTAAACTAATTTCACTTTTAAATCACCGAGCACGCCACTCGGATCACGTAATGTTAGCACATACACTCAAAATAATTTGTGATACACTATAGAATTAGTTGGTGATGTAGTATAATGGTTCAGAGATTATGAAAAATGCTTCGGGTGTGCAAGCAAGCCTACACATATTTTTGTATGTGATCAAATTGAAATTGAAATTTAAATTATTCATGTGATGTGCACATTGTCAACACATCAAACACATTTACTAGTTCTACACTTGTTGTCCGAAAGGATTGTGTTTTTTCTATTTCTCAACACTGTGTGTAGCAGTTTGTCCCGGGGGCCTTTCTTTCTTCTAAGTCCATGCTTAAATATTCTACAACAGTGGTACTGTGATGACTCTTTAGTATGTATTACTTTTAGATGGTTCAATGTTTCGAATTCAAGGAGGACAAAACAATCAAAATGTGCAAAGGTAATAAAATTACAACAATATCTCCTTAACATTTGATCATATTTTGGCCTTGAATTCAAGGAATCTTGAACGAAACATTGAACCGTCTAATTCAGACTTAAATACCAGCTGCTGTAAAATCAGCCATTACTGGTCCTAAGCATTGCAGTCATTGACGTCATGTATTCACTATACGTACACTATATATTATATATTATGTGAATATTCTGTTCCTTAAATTGACTTCTTGATAGGCCTATGTGATAACATTTGGGAAATATTTAGTGTGGGGCATGGTAACGTTTATACTCTAATCATTGTTCAACGCTTAAAAATGTAAACTTTACTTTACTATTCCTTATACTGCAATCAAATTTGAAAATTTCAATACAATTTGTAATTTGAATGTGTATTTGAAATACTTGACACTATAGCAGCCATGTTTGCACACCTCTAGTATACAAAAATGTGTATTGTACATATTTTTAAATACAACAAAGTTTTATGTACCTGTTGACATAATATTATGATACATACATATATAAATAGATCTATATCATATTCATAAGCATATTATGTATTTATGTTTCTTGAAGTGATAAAAGTAAAATAAAACAAAGTGCTAGTACCAAAAGCTAGAGTTTGCATTTGGTTTATATAGGCTACCTTTATAAACCCATTATTAATTCCCTTTCCTTTCCTGTTTGTTTGAGGAACATTTTCAGTTTAAATCAAAACAGTTTAAATAGGATTATTTATGTATTTATGAAGCTGATAATTAACATGAATAGCAAAATTTTTCAAGTATAAGATAGTATGCTGAAACCTGAAAATTTTAAACTTTGAACTATAATTTATTTGCTGTTACCAAAGGAAATAATATTTTTACGTAAAATATCTACTCCATTGAGGCCAACAACAGGTAACGGAAATCTTAATGCCAACACGTTAAAAAAGGTAATTTTTTATTCACTTTCTTATTTCAAACGCCTATTTTGGCAGCGCTGTTTTAAAATTATTCTAATTCGGCGGCCACTAATTAATAATAATTTTAGGCTTTTGCGACCCGGTATACTATAAATTCAATAATTTGGTCGGGTTAAAACAAAACAATATAAACGACGCGACGAAATTACATGATCAATTAGAATTGAATTTAGATGCAGATAGGAACGAAATGACGCACACGAAATCTTTCAATATTTTTTTGGCGATATGTTTTGTCCTCAACACAAAATTATATAGGTACTCATTTTGTGTAATGTATATCCTCAGACGCGAGGGATCAGTGCCCTCGCGTCGCGTCTGAGGAAGAAAAATGAGCTTCCGAAAATTGGCGCATTTTTTGTTAAGTGTTTTATTTCTGGCCGTGGTTATTGTTCGTGTGTTTGTGTTTACTTATTGTTTCTGTTTGTGCATTCCCATTCTGCACAAGCTTAAGCCATATCAAAACAATCCAGAAAAAATACTTCATTGCATCTAAAACATAAGAGCTTTGTTCGCCTGTCCAACACTTTACACTAGTGTAAGTCAGTGTAGACGAATGGCTGTTTTTTTGTGTCAGTGTAAGTCAGTGTAGTTTGTATGTGGTCGTTTTTCTGTACCTTCAGTGTAGCACTAGTGCTGCCAGTGCTACACTAGATTACACTGGCTATTTTGGTCGTGTAGGAGGAAACAACACTAAAAGTGTTGCGTGTGTTTTTTTGTGGGCAACACTCGGGCTACACTGACATACTGTTTCCTTTAAAAAGAAGTACTTCCGCCGTACACTGCTCAGTGCACGTGTAAAACAGTGTAGCACTAGTGGTGGACAGGCGAACAAAGCTGAGGTAAAGTATAAATTGAAACGCCAAATCGCCATCTTGAAAAGGTCAGATTGTCGCTTCAATTTGCCACGCTCGCGCCTGTGTGGACGTATTGGAGACTGGGGATCTAGCCTACTATAGATGTTAAATATCATTGGGGTGGAGTGAAAGTGCCACCTCAGGCTGACATGACACTAGCGGTGTCTGGGGACGGAGGTTTGCTGACGGGTTCTCGAACCAGGGACAGCAACTTGTCCAGTTTTATCACCTCCAACTCCCTCGCTGTGTAAATTGGTCCCTTCTTCAATGGCTTCACTTTCTTGCGGAGATTTGGCGACAGTTTCAAACTTGAAATGCAACCCCTGAAAAAACAAACTTTTCTTATCCAAGGTACCGTACCGACATTTGAACATAATAAATCTCTTCTTTGAAACCACGAGTGAAACTCTGATTCGGAGGTCACGGATTAAATCCTGCTGCCGGCAATCATGACTGAATGTTTTTTTTCACCGATAAAGGAATTATTGAGCCCTCGAAACAGCCCTCGGACATTCTCTTCACAATAATTTGCAATAGCTCCAAATTGCCTTGGGACAATTTGAAGAAGGCTGAAGGGAATGTTTTGGACTCATGGTCAGGTTTCTTACGAGGCACGTTCTTAAATAGAATCTTAAGTGAGAACACACATAGTAGTACTATCTGCAATTTTAGTGGGAAGCCTGCCCAAAGTGCCCTCTTCAGTCTTTGGTGTCTTAACTTGGTATATTGGAGTAAAGACAATTGTGATGGGATGTCCGAGGGCGGTCAGCCTCATGCATTCCGATTCGCATTAACTGCTGAGGAAAACCTCGGAAAAACCTTCAGTCAGGATTGCGGGCCTTGACGGAATTTGAGCCCAGGCCGGGACTTCCCTGGGAACACTGTCAGTAGTACTTCTTACTGTTGAATTGATGATGTGTCAATTCAGTCAATGTATTGATCAAACTTTTAAAGTAATCAACATGTAGCGGTAAATAAATGAGTGCAAATGCCTGTACTACCTACCTGTCGTCGCCAATGATGACGATGGGCAGCCTGTGGTTGAACGCTATCCTAGTGAGTTTGTTCTTCTTCTTTGAGACCACGGCCTGTGCACATATCGCCTTGTACTTGTTGATCTGTAGGTCGAAGACGTGGACTCGACCGTCGGAGGTGACGGCGGCGAAGACTGTGCTGGAATATGGAGCCCACTCCACGTCCCCCACTGACGAGCCAAGGTCAAATACAAACAGTGGCTCGCTGCAACATTAACAGTTACTGTCATGTCATGTTGGAACAGTGGCGGATCCAGAGGTTGATAGAAGAGGCTTGCTACCCTTAATTCCGAAAGTGTTACATTTTATTGTACAGTGAACAATCCTGTTACGTGATAATATACCAAACTGAATGGTAGATCATATTGAAATATACCCTCTCTATAAAACCATTTAAACACGGTCTTGAAAAAATTTCCTTACTAAAATTCCCTGCGGGGCTATACTGGGGGATCGTGCCCCACAGACCCCATGGCGTTACGTTGCTCCATCTCGACACCTTCCTCCCTTACGAAGGTCCTGGATCCACCCTTGTGTTGAAATTAATAATAAATAAGCTACAAATTACATCGGTGGTAGGCTATTCTTTGTAAGGCCTCGCTATAAATGCCATCTACCAGACCCCTATTTAACAAGACAGGCTGTGGTGAAAACAGTTGGTGGTGACAGTGTTGGCTCGAGCGCTAAGCGCTCGACTCTGGTTCGGGAGGTCCCGGGTTCGAATCCCGTCGAGACCGGCAATCTTGACAGAAGGTTTTTTCCGAGGTTTTCCCCAGTCGTTAAGGCAAATGCAAGGGATTGAGTCCTCTTAAGTAGCCCTCGGACATCCCTTCACAATTGTCCTATCCGCAATATACCTAGTTAGTCGCTTGAAGAGGGTCACACCAGTTAATTCTGATGTGTATACTCTACAGCGGGTATCCTACAAAAATTAATTTTTATTTTTATTTGGTGGTGCTTTTAGTTATTGTCACAGTTGATTCACAGAATTCGACAAAAATGTTCACCCATCAGTAGCCAATCGGACCCCAATCCAATGATATATTAAATTTTCGATTATACGGCAGACCATCCCTGCTTACAACTATCTTTAAAATGCCGCAGCTTACCTGCAGTTGTCCTCCCATATCTTGACCCTCCAGTCCGCGCTGCATGACAGGAATATGGACGTGTTGTACTTGTTGTAGTCTATCTTATGGATGGGCATGTGGTGCGCCTCGTAGGCAGCTAGGAACATCGACGCGTATGCGGTACTGCACTTGTAGATGATGCCCTCCTCCGTACCCACCAAGAATATCAGGGGATCCGTGGGGTGGAACGCGAATGTTGTTCCACATCCTTCAAACAAGATAAATATTAAAAGTTCAAAACCTTTATTTTGTATCCTCTTCCAATGTATGCAGCACTGAACTCGGCCAATAGTTTTGGCCTAGCAAGGTCTTGACTTCCACGATCTCCACAGTGAATCCACTGTCACCTAAGGACTATTGGTTCAACTAAGGACCATTGAGCAGTATTTTAAGTAGTCCTTGGACATTCCTTAACGCCACTGCATTTACTCTAAAAAACTTGTTTTAGACACCAAGGGCACGGATACACAAAGGGGAGTTAACTAAAACGGAATTCATTTTAGGAGTAATTAATTTAACCCATTTTAAGAGGGTATGCTGAGGCTAGAAAGGAGGCGAGTTTAAGCGCTCAGCTTTCTGGATTTTTTGAGTAAACGGTTTATAACACCATTATCAAATTTCACACTAACGTTTATAAAGAATAAATCTATGTTATCCATTGTGCGTATTCTTAAATTAATTCATTGATTTTGAATTAAAATTTAGTGAAATCACCAAAATTTACTCAATTTTGGTCAACTTCGGGAATTTATTCCAAGTGAACAGATTTTTTAAACTCAAATTTGCATAATAGAACCCAACGTTTAAATCAATGTGAACGCGCAGGTTAATTTGGTTTTATCGTAAGATAAACGGTTTGGTGGGAATTTCCAGAATTGTAATCCATGTTTTGGATTTCCCATTTTTTCACGTTTTGAACTTATGTCTCGCAATGGATTTTTAACGCTTATTTTGTGCAACCAATTACGGATATCAATATAAAAGTACTTTATTAACATCCATTCAAAATTTGGTAATGATATTACCAACCGTTCAGCAGAAATCATCAACACCTGTTTGCGCGCATTTGAGTTGGGCGAAGCTCAGCGTACCCTCTTAAGAGTAAAATTTAACTTATTTCAAAAGCAGAGGTTAAATTTTGGAGTCAAATAACTCCGAAAATGCATAAGTCCCTATTGTGGATACCTAAAAATGACAAGTACGGATTACTCCTAAAATGAACTCAGTTTTTTTTCCTCTTTGTGCATTTGTGCAATTTATATCTGGGCCAGTTTTCTAAGAAAGATTAATAATTGCATATTGATTTTATTTTAAAATCGATGATTACTTTCCAACACAATACAACAGCTGGGTTGGCTGCAGGTTTCAATGATTCTCTACCTGTGAGGTTAATGCTGACCCCGTCCGGTCCCGACACTGGGTCGGAAGGATGGAGGAGTGGAATGACAGTCGTATGAGCTAGTTCCGTCTGCATCAGAACCCAGTTGAAGACATGGCCGTCAGCTGACACCGAGAAGAAGTTAACCTCGCCGTCTTGCATGTCGGGTCCCCAGTGAACCTGCAGCAGACATTTACACCATACGATTAGCTTTGCAATAATCGTATTAAAAGTCATGCGTACATGAAATCGGCATCTCTTTGGTGTATGTGCGGGGTTGCTAGAATTTGTCTCTTTGGATATTCCCACCACCAGACCCCAAGGATAAATTAATTCAATCTGTACCATCCTTGTTCAAGGGTTTCGGGATCGGATTTTGGTACAAAACTCTTTCGGTTTTTGGGTTGGTTAGAGAAAAGAGGGCCGTTATAAATTATAATACTGCATGTTATAATGGATAGGGCATTTTTCTTGTTAAGAATCTTCCATTATAGTTTTACTCCCGATTTATTTTCTCTTGTCTGGATTTTTTTATTTTGTATACAGGCTATAAATCATAATTGCCTGGACCAGCACCTCCACCAACAATGTTTGTAAATCCGGGACCGGCACCTCCACATCTCAACTAAAAAATATATTTTCGCTACCCAAAAATCGGTTACATTTTTTTGATTATTGGGGCTGCCTTATGCGAACTTTTTGATACCCCCACACCAAAGACAATGATGCTAGGTGTATGTATGTACATATACCTGCCACACAGTGGTGCCATGTTTCTTGTCGACCGAGCTGCTCTTGAACTGCGGCTCCCTGGTCGGCAGCTGGGTGTCGTAGACGGCAACGTTGCCGTTGTACATGCCGATCACTATGAGGCCGGGGTACTTGGGATGGATGTCCACACACACGACGCCCGACTCACACTGACACGTGAACTCGGGGAACGAAGGGTTCTTGAGGGTGAACAGACAGATGGCGCCCTCTGGTGACTGTTTCAGCAAGTCAACTGGAACAGAGTTACTCATTTTTTGCACTGGCTTATATGAAAGATCCGCATCGGACTCGGGGAATCCACTGCACATTTCTGGAGACCTTATTACCAATTGAGGATCTTGCATTTGTTTGCAAAAATATAGTCTTTTACTATGGTTATCATATTTTATTATATATTTATGCCAACAATTACAAAGATGATTTAAAAAGTTTTTCCTGTGTGCATTAAAAAATACTTGCAAAGATCAGTAACTGATCTATTGCAATCAATAAATTCTTAGAACTGTTTTAAGAATTTAAGATTGCATGGCATGATTATAAACAAAAACAACTAAATTGTGTTCAAACTTCAAATGATAATTTGTTCCTCAGTAAAGTAGGGAATGGACAACTTGAGCTATAAACATACAGGCACCATTAAAACTAAAAAAGTGACGGATTAAAATATATCAAAAAAGCTGGCCAGTAGTGGATCCAGTACCTGTCCTCTAGTCAAAAATGTAATTAATTGGCTTTGGAGAGGGTATATTTCAATTAGTTTTTTTAGATTTACCATCAGTTTGCGTTGCAGGATTTTTATATAATCATTGTATAATAAAGGTAGGGAGGAGGTTGATTTCCCCTGCCTCTCCCCCCTGGATCTGCCACTGGGGTTGTCCAAGTGTCTTATAGACTACTCACAGCTTCCGAATGCGACGGCGAAGAGGTCGTAGTAGCAAGGATTCCAACACAAGGCGGTGACGTTGTTTCTCTTGGTCTTGTCATAGACGAACTTCCAGAGAGGCAAGAGTGTCCCCTCTTCGTCCCGGTAGTCGTCGGACGGGTCTTCCCAGTAGCGGTAATCTGCACAACAGCACGAAATTGGGTATAGGTTGTACTGGAAACGTGAACGGATTCTTGAGTTGTTCCGAGACCATATTTGCCGATGCTGACTTCATCGTTGGGTGAATTTTTGCCAATCAGTGGGCACCTAGAGAGTGGCCATACAGTGCTTCCGGTCACCATGTTTTTGCTAAACTAGGAAAACGCTTAAGTCCCGCCGCGTTGTTGGATGAGCGTAATTGGTGCATTGAGCTGCCAGGTGTTACGCGGATTTTCTGTTGTTCTGTGAAAATCATTACTTAGTCGAAGATTTTTTTAATTAAATTAAATTAAATAAAAAATTAACTTAATTTTTTAAAATTAATTGTAATTTAAGAAAAGGAAAAATCGTAATATTAAATTTTCATAAGAAATAATTATTCGATTGCGCACAAATTTAACACGAATATATTAATTCTTAAAATTAAGGTTCTGTGAAAAAATCATTACAATCGGATAAAGCATGTAGGAGTTATAAGTCGAAGAAATTTTTAAAAAATCGAAAAAAATCGTAAAATTGCGATTTTCATGAGAAATAATTTTTCGATTGCGCTCAAAAAGGTGGCAGTTCTTAGTTCAGAGATTTCGAAGGCATCCATAAAATTTCATCGCAATCGGAGTATCGGTTTAGCCGGAATCGTGTTAACAGACAGACAAAAATACAAAAAAAAGAAAGAAAGAAAGAAAGAAAAAAAAAACATTCCGGATTTTTTTCTCCAGTGTAGTGAAATGGAATCTTCGCTTCGCTCGCTACGCTCGCTACGCTCATCCAATCATTTTTTAGTTTCGTCAACTGCCGTAAAATTAAACAAATTTGGCTTGAACAGACGTAAATAAGTTTGGTCACATTTGTTTTTCAAGTCTGTTTCAAGCCACATTCGTTTACTTTACGACAGCTGACGAAACTAAAAAATTGTTTTGGCATAAACATGGCTGCCGGAATAATAATTGTATCGCCACTCTCTGGTGTTTGTTTATCTAGGTTCTCTAGATTCACTCATTGATGCCGCCAGTATTGGCAATATTGTATCGTTACCACTATATTAAATTTTGTTGTGAGCCAAAACTCTGTATTGGGACGATGTTATGTGATTTGGCTTTTGATGCGGAAGAAGAGAAGAAGGGAGGGGGGAAAAATTTCCTCCCTTCCTACTCGCCTACCAGCGTTGTTTGCCTTTAGCTTTTGGGAGGAAAAGCCGTCCGCGGTGGTACATACGATTATGGCACTGGTCCGAAGCGAGTGGCTAGCTACAAGGACGTGGATATGATTCCCGCATAACGCCATTTTTTTTGTAATCGTCCTTCATAGACATCTGTTACCACTCATCGTTTCGAATAGCCGGGGTTAAGCAACATAAATCATCATTGGGATGAATTCCCCCAATTCGTCGCCGTCCGGTCCCTCACCTTGTGCTATGTCGTCATACGTGTTCTGGTTGACCATTCTCTCTAAAGTCTTCACCGCCAACAGCGTCCTACTGGCCACATCTAACTCCACCTTTTCTTTCTTCTTGACCTCCTCCTTCTTCTGGGGTCCCGCGCTGACCTTGACCACCTCCTTCTTCTCTCTCTCGTGTCTCCTCTGCTGTTCTTCGTTGTCCTGGTGGTAGGCGTCGAAGATCGTCCACTGCAACACTTGGCCGGAGAAGGTGGCGCGAGGCGGGGGGTAGGTCTGCGTCTCCAAATCCTGAGCATGCGACAATATTTATCATCTCAGTGTTTAAGGGGGGGGGGGGGGGGTGAGGGGTTAGGTCTTCTAGACTAATTAATGACTATTCCTTACTTTGTTATTTGCTGACTGTTATAAAATCTAGAAAATTGTGACACTTTAGAACTGAGTGGGCGATACTGGAGATAAAAAACACCAAAAGGTATCCTTGATTATTGGTTTTGATTCATTTCTGAAACAATGAATGAGTAATATACCGGGTCGCTTAACAGCATAGATAGATGAAGTTACACTTTGTTTATAGTTTCTCACAGTTGCATGTTGAATAATGTTCTTACAGAATTATATATTTTGCTTTGTGTCCATCCGTTTGAGATTTATCAGACATGAGACAGCTATGTTCGTTCGTCGTTCACGACATGACCATGGTTCTAGGTTAGATCTCCCAGTTCAGTTAACGGAAGGCTCATTAAAGCCAAGGCCGTCCGTGTTGGCAAAAACGATCGGGGTGCTGGTCCGAATCCGAAGAGTGGCTGTACGCGGACCTTGGTTCGAATCCCGCATAAGGCATGTTTTAAAAAAAATCTTCCTTTATCGTCATCTATCACCACTCATCGTCTTGAATAGCCTCAGTGCATTAATAGAGACAACAAAATCATCATAAAGGCTGAAGAAATGTTAGTCTTGCTCGCGTATTGTGGTATTGATAGTGTTACGTACCCTCGACGCGTAGTTGAAAGTGAGCGACGCCCTCTCGCACGAGTTGAACTGGTTGGTGGCCTTGGTCGACTTCTTGGCGATCAGCTCGACCACGTCCAGCTCGCTACCCTTGCGCTCGTCGTCCATGTTGTCCTCGCCGAGCCCTCCCTCCGCCTCTCCCTCCCCTCCCTCTTCTTCCACCTCCTCCTCTTCTTCCTTGTCAGCGTCCTCTGCCTCCTCGGGAGCCTCCGCCGAACCGACCGAGTCTCCCTCGTCTTCCTCGTCCGGCCTCACTGGGATGGACACGTATTTGATGAGTTATCAATATATAAACTGAATAGACATCTTTATTAACAAAACTAATATAAAATTAACCACTCCAACCAACTATAAATGTGAGCGCGTCCCATAACTCCACGGCGCCAACTATGCAACAACCTCGACTATCATATGAGTGCTCTAGTCTTATAAATTGTTAGATTTTGAGCTCCAGCACAAGTACAGAGATTGGCAGTGACGTTGTCGTGACGTATGGCTTGGCTGGAGGCTAAATCAAAGTATGGTCACAGCTTCTGGCTAGCTGTCTGCTTAAGACCTGAAGATAACGTCACGTTTTGTTTTTCGGCGAGAAGCCAGGTTCGAAACGGGTACTAAAAAAACTTTTCTACTCAATATAAAGCTACGTTGCTAAGAAGGAAACCTACTCTTAGTGCTGGTTGTCACCCCCGCCGCCCTCGCCAGCTGCTCCTGCGCTTCTTCCGAGTCCCTGTGCAAGGATCTCCCCCTCCACGTCCCACAGAACCACCCCTCTCCCCGCCCCCTCGACGGGCACGAAGGCGTTCTCCTTGTAGCTGAACTCACACAGGTTGCTCGGGGCCTGAGGGTCGACGGTGGTGAGTATTCGCGTGATGTCCTCGCGAAGGACGTCCATGTCCAGGTCTAGTTGGTCGTCGGGCCTGACTCTCTGACGAACCTTGGTCCAGTACTCGGAGTCGTCCAGGTGGTTGTGGTCGTTGGCCTCTGTCTTGGCGTGGCCGGTCTTGGAGGTGCCTCCCTTGGCCGGGGTACCACGTAGCAGCTTCGCCGAGCTCTGAGGGGGGCACATCAACAACGTCACCAAATTAATTTCAAAGTACGGGCATAAGAATGGGCAATACTCGGAGCAAAACTTCTCAACAACATACTGTCAAAAATTTAAAAACCTAAAAGAATAACACAGGTATGTGTTATTACACTCTATAATTAACGCTGTACAATGTCCCGAAATCCGTCTAATATTAAAAACTAGTTATTTAACATTCAAATATTCTCTTTGATATTGGTGCCGGATTGACGGAAAAGACCCTTTATAAAAGGCTAGTCCCGTCATTATGTATCATACTTTTTGAAGAGCAATGTAAAAAACGAAAAAATGAACTCGTGGCACTTGGAAGTCATGTTTGGTTTTTATTGTTAGATGTGACAGACGTACAGACGGACGAACAGACGGACGGACAGACGGACGGACAGGCAGTACAATGATGTATGTAGGGGAACTTTGCTCCCTAATAACCTGTTAACAATCAAGTGATGTACTAATTCAAGCACAGACATCAGACGAACATGCCTTCAATTTCATAGCTAATGTTTGCTGACCAAATTCAATGTGTTGATGAACAAATTCAATGTGTTGATGATTGTCGATGGTGTCGGCGCTTACGCTAATGGCTCAGTATGCTTTCAATTTAATGTTCCACAAATCAGTTCTGTGACTGATTGGGTAGACTCTAAATACGAATGTTTTTATTTATTTATTTATTTGTGAATGGAGCCCCCCCCCCCCACAGTCCAGACTGCAGCAAATTAAGCATGATCACTGATTTATATGAATATTTTACATCAACAATCATTCATTCATTTCCGTGTCCGGAACACCATTCTAAACAACTAATTTAAAAAACGTCACTTTTTAGCTTTGTCATTAGCTAAAACTAGATGCTTTATTGTATAGGCCGGCCTTTAGTTTCGGGCAGACAGCAACAATGATGAGACAGAATGTCTGGAAAACCCGGCACCTCCACCAAAGATTTTCAACCATTCCATTCCAGAATCCAGACCATTTTTTGGATGAGCGTAGCGAGCGTAGCGAGCGAAGTGAAGACTTCAATTTGACTTTCTGTTTTTTTTTTTTTTTTTCACTTACGTTACCCCAAGAAAAATAGCTCGGGTGTTTTTTTTTTTTTTTAGTTTTTCTGTCTGTTTGTTCGCTCTCTACCGGGCAAACGGCTCATGCGATCTTGATGAAAATTGGAGGGTACCTTCGAAATCTCTGAACTTAGACTTGCTACGTTTTTGGGTAAAAATCGAAGAAATATTTCTCATGAAAATCGTACTTTTAAAGATTTTTTTTCGATTTTTAGTGCGATTATTTTCGTGACATTGGGCCCGATTCTGACCAAACGGGTGGGTCTACAACGTTCATATTCACATGTCATTAAGGTAAAGGTGATGTATTGCTTCCTGAAAGAAAAGTTGAAAAAAGTAGCCAGAATCTATAGAAATAAAGCTTTTAATATAAGTTTTTTGATTTTTTTGTGCAATATTTTCGTGCCATTTGGGCCAATTCTGCCCAAACGGGTGGGGCAACAACGTTTTATATTATACATGGACATAAAGGTTATGGTGATGTAGTACCTTTTGAAAGAAAAAGTTGAAAAGGGTTTGCCAGAATCCATAGAAAAAAGTTTTAATAAAGTTTGTTACGGTAAATAAAACCAATTGAAAAAGTTACAATAGAAATTTGAAAAACAACCACCTACCATGCTTAGGCAGCAAAACAAAGCCACTTGCAAATGTAAAGATATCTCACGCAAACTAAAAACTTCAAAAAGCTCATCCATCAACGCGGGCGGGACTTTAGCGTTTTCCTAGTATAACTTAACGTTATAACGATAAACTTCACTCCCTATTTTGGTACCTTCCGTACCCGGGCTTTTTTTAAAGGTACGTCTCTATTAATGCAACGGGCTGATATTGGTTAAAGATAAACGAGATTCGAATCCAGGACATACAGGTGTACCCATGGTATCTGCTTTGTAAAAATCAATACCAATTAAAATAAACTATTTTGGGATTTCATCGCTGTCAATAACTGCAACACAAATGAATATATCATATTTTTTGTGGGAAGCCTGCCCAGGGTGCAATATGCTCCTCTTCAGCTAATATGGGTATGTTGGGAGTAAAGTCAGTTGTGAAGGGTTGTCCGAGGGCTGTAACTGCAGGAAACCTCGGAAAAAACAATCAGTCATAATAGCCGAGTTCGACGAGATTTTAATCTGGGACATCCCCAATCTTTTTTTAACGTTAGGCTAAACTAGGAAGGCACACATATTTCGCACTGTCAATTTATAATTTTCAATAGCATAATAACTACTGAATGTCCTAAAAAATGATCACATAACCATCATCACGTAAGTGGGGTTCGAAGGAAGTAAAATAAACTGCCTTCACCGCATTTAAACCTGCTTAATGTCGCATGCTTAATGAATCTAACTCTAAAGCAAGCTGGACTGAGTTTATTACATACCAACTAAGATTTTGATCCTAAATTATAGATATAAAAAAGTTGAGGTTGGATGAAGTTTTAAGTAAATAGAGGTTTTGGGGAGATTAGCATTAGTTACAATAGATTTTACCAATTCCTCCGTCAGCCGCCGAGCAAGGTCTCTAGCTAAGTATCACCAACACGACTCTTTAATAACATATTTTCAATGCTGATACAGTAGATAACTAAGTTTACGATAAGTCCAAAAGAATGGATATTTTCCGACCCTCCTTAAAGTACACAACAAAAACGGCCATTTTAGTTTTGTCAACTATAACAAAATCATCTGGTTTAGAAAAATTCTTGAAAATCAAAACCAATTAAATTTAAACTTTTTCCGGATATCATCGCTGCCCGTGAGATGCATGAAAAAATGTACATTCATATTTGGTCATGAAATTACTTGCCGGGTGCTATGCTCTTTAAGCGTAATTGGGATGTTGGAGTATAGTAGTTTGTAGAAGGGTGTCGAGCTTAACTTGCAGAAACCTCGGGAAAAATCAGTCCGAAGTTGCTGTGTGTGCTACGGGGTTAGGGGTGGGACATCCCCATGGTGACGCTTAGTATGGGACTCATACAAAATATATTTTGGGACTACATCGTTGTCAATAACTGGAAACATAAATATATAAGAAAAATTTACTAAGTACCCTGGTCCAAAATACAACAACAATACATCAATTAACTCACCGTGCTCCGACTAACTTGCTTAATTTTCGGGGGCATATTTAAGAGTTATTAATATTAATCTAGTTCTGTGACTTTCTACCACCGTCTTCAAACACTTGCTCAGTTGCAACAGATCACCACAACTCGTATTCTGTTGACTCGTCACCATGGGAACAAGCTAACGGCAGGGCAAACTTAGTTGCGAGCGTCGCCGTAGAGCGCAGCACCTCCCAGTGAGCTAGCTGACACTTTATCTACCGAGCAGACGCCCCGCGAGGCCGGGCACAGTTAGTTCCCAGCGCCGCCGCAGAGCGCAGCACCTCCCAGCAACTCTCTCACTAGCTGGGGTGATAACACGCTATCAGTGTCGTGATAAGCGGTCCCCCTAGCTGTCAGACAGTCAGTCGGACATGTTTTAAAGTGTAGAAGTGTAGGTGAAGACTACGCCGTGGCCTACACAATCTCGGCCACGGGTGGACCCCTAGGCCTAGGCCCGGGGGGTATGGAGGACAGCGGGATCGATAGTGACCCCAAACAACAGCCGCCTCAGCATCACGAGGACGACAAGCTGTTCACAGTAAGATACACTCTCTCTCACCGTATGTTCGCGCTTTGTGTTTACATGAACGTGTTTACATCTAGAGGAACCAAACACACCAGTTGACAGTAGAGCTAGGCGCCCGAGGGCAACCCCTGTGTCCGGGATTCGAACCCTGGCCACGTAGCTCGTCTCACGTATTATCTATCCAATCCCACATTGAAGCCATTACATCAGGCAATATTTACAATTTAATCTTATGTGGCATGGGGTTTTGTATTAGTAGACCTAATTTTGTATGTAAGTGTAACGACATATTTTGTTATAAGCTCAGCGTTCTAACGTCAAAACATTTTAGGCGCCATGTTTTTATTGTGTCACTGCCTTCTTTATTGTAACGTAACCCTGCGCATGGAGCCAAAAATAGTCTTTCATTTTCGTAGAGTGTTTTTACCATGGATTTACAAGGTTATTACAAAGTTATTACTACATTATTATTTACGTGTATTCCAATATTTGTTTTATTCATGTGATAGGTACGTATTCAACGTTGGCTCTAGCCCGGATCCCTTGCTATACACTTGTCTGAATTCATGTTATTCCTCTCATAAAACCTAGCTCTTTACATAAAGGTTGCGACTATCGCAAGACCCTCATTCGAGAGGACACCGGTTCGATTAGTACTGTCATATTTTCTTCCAAACTTCTTTGATATTGGGCACGACCATATACCGTCCACCTTACAAATACTTTTAAATTTAAACAAAACGCAAATCTCATCAATAAATCACAAAGTTGAGTAGTTATTACATTTCTTAAAAAAGTATTGAGAGTCACATTCAATCATACTCAGTCACAGAACTGATTTGCGGTGAGAAACGTGAATTTAAAGCGGTCGGCATAACATTTGCCTCAGTCTTGGAGTTCTAATCAAAGGTCTTGGTGTGAAAGCTCTCGACCTCCCCCCCTCTGGTTTCTCCACGGTCGATATTGAGCCAATCATCAGTGTTTCAATTACTACCTCGTTGTACAGTGCGACGCTCACCAGTCAGACAATCATCGCTAATTTGTAGTGATGTGTTCCCCGCCCTTCGCTTAGTC
Organism: Sweltsa coloradensis; assembly: GCA_024449915.1. Taxonomy (NCBI): domain Eukaryota; kingdom Metazoa; phylum Arthropoda; class Insecta; order Plecoptera; family Chloroperlidae; genus Sweltsa; species Sweltsa coloradensis. The sequence continues at coordinate 115,988 of JAMZAV010000446.1, forward strand.
TGCGGTGTAAAGGCTGGTCCACATGGGTTTCAGAAAGTTTGAAACATACTTCGAACGTATAGAAAACATACGGGCGTGATTTGATGTTCGGCGCGTTTCTTGACCTGCAGCCACAAATCATTACACCTTCATACAGCTTGGTATAATTGATAATGAAGGACATTTTCTGTACTCTGCTAACATATCATATTTTCTATATTTATCATAGGATCAATCAGAAAATGCGTAGCCCTAGTTATTTGGGTGTTTTTTTTTTTACCATTTTTACAGATTCTAAATTCTATAAAATTTGATATGTTTAGTTTTATTTTCTATAATCAATTAATGTAAAAGTACTATTATAGAATCCCTCATAATTAATTTTTACACAATTTTATAAAATCACAAATAGATGCGACTTACTAAATTGTCTGAGAAATGTGGAAGCGCATACAATGAGTCTCCTCTTAAGGATTATCCTTACTTCTTAGTCTCTCTGTTAAGATTCAAGATTGTTGCGCTATGTCCAGCTAAAACTCTACACCAGACGGGCAAGCTTAGTTAAAGTTTGTAACTTAAGAGGATATAGGACATTCGTTTTAAGCAAATTCTTGTTCGCTCGGCAGACTGACACCAGATATGTTTACAATTTTGGGAAGTTGTCAAGGGAGCGGAAACATAGGGCTCTACAGGAACATTTTTTTAGAAATTATTTTTAAATATAAAAATATCAGGCTTTTGGATTTTCTTAAAAAGTCTTAGTTGACCACATTCGTGGATTCATCCTGGCTGATAAACATAGAATATTGAAATTCTACGACCGTAGTGCTGTCCATGTATGTTTTATTGACAACTATGTAAACTTTCATAAACGTCGGATTCACCTTGGCCGAGCGAACAGCTATGTACCAACTGCCAAATGTGTCCCATTCCCTCTTAACTTACTGTCATGCACTCATATCAAGTACCATAGGTAGTTTCAATAGAATCTTTTAGAGTTGTTACTTCAACATCGACATACATCGGTTATTGCTCGAACCCACATCCTCTGGTTAACACGTGTGGTTTCAGCTCCACAGCTATTAAAACCACGACCACAACCTCAATCATGCTAACCAACAATCTTTCACTGTACTTGCATCACCCACTCCATCCTGCTTACCCACACATTTACAAGTACAGGTTACACATTATTATGTAGGCTTACTGTATGCCTACCTATGTTAATTTCATTTGCATATAATTTATTTGTCCTACATTAATATTATTTTGTTTCTTTGTAAGACACACTAGCAAAGATGGTAGTATGCACACTAGTATGAATCGTACCAGTGTACTTAACCAGTGGCGTATCTAGGAATTCATAAAGGGGGGTTCAACCAATTAATTCATAGATTCACCGAAGGCTAAACGTTTTTTCTCCTTCAAGGTCATTTTGGTAAAAATCTGCGTTTTAAAGCATCACCAACTGTTATCTTCTAAAATCTTTTCTCTTTGAAGGTCATTTTTGTGATTGTGTATCTACTAAATTCCTCTTTTGGTCAGATGGTAATTTGGCTTTAGTTTTGTGTGAACAGTTATTCTTTATTCTGCATTGAAACGTTTAAGTGCACCTTTACACTTTTTTGGGGCAAAAAGGGGGGGGGGGGGTCCCTCTTTGGATACGCCACTGCACACATCCTATATTCGGTATACCCTGTAACAGAGAAATTCGGTATTAAAAATTATAAATACAACTAACTAACATGCAAGTATAAGCTACAGGATGTTATGCCTATCACGCAACACTGCGTTGAATGACCTCAATGATAAGGTGCTTGAGGATGGACTAAGATGTCAAGAGAGGCTGCCTGGAATTAAAAAAAGTATAATTGCTTTCTGTGGGTACTCGTCACCCGGTGTGACCGCATCTTTAGGTGTCCAACTAGGTGATACGGTTGTTAGGGTTCTGAGGGAAGAATTCCCTAGGGCTGTTGTCACAAGGATTAATCCCATAGTTGGCATATTACCGAGGAAACCCCAGGGAGAAACTTTTCAGTCAGGATTGCCGAAGTCTGGTTGTGAACCGACCACCTCTATGTGTGGGTGTTGTGTTGGCTCTGTCATATTATCACCTAGTGGGTGTTTACAATACTTGAGACTTGAGAGCAGTGTTGGGGAAGGAACTTTTAAAAAGAACGCGTTCTCGTGAACGCGTTCTTTTTTTGTGAACTTTTCAGTGAACTTACTCATTTTTTAAATGAATGAACTTGAACTTTTAAAAGTTCTTTCCGAGAACGAACTTTTCAGTTTTAGAAAGTTCATTTGAAAGTTCTTTCCGTGCGTCGAGCAGCCGTCGACTCGCCGCCGTCCATGCTTGAAAACAATAACAAATCGTTGATCCATCGTAGGTAGGTCACGTAGGTCACGCACAATTCACGAAGTTAAAACGATGAACGCCAAATAATTCGTAAAAAAAATCTTCGAAGCCTAAAATGCTAAGTATCTGCCATAATTTTACAAGCTGGTCGACGAAAACGTAGAACAAATCATCCACCACGATCAAAGACAGCTCAACACTTTCGTAAGACTCAAACTCGCGAGTAAATTGGTACTCGAACACCCCTAATGTCTTTCCTTATGTTTTTCTTCATTTTACGCCAGCCTTTAGTAAAATAGTGACTTTTTACAAAATAACTTTTAAAAGAACTTAATTCATATTTTAGACGAACTTGAACTTTTCAAAATTTTAAGTTTTAAAAGAACTTGAACTTTTTAAAAGTTCATTATTTGAGCTGTGAACTGAACTTTTAAAAAGTTCATTTTAAAAAAGAACTGACCCAACACTGCTTGAGAGGTGAAGTACAAAGAGCGCACGGAATTCTTTTCGTGGTTTGAGCAAATATACAAACAAAGATTATAGTAGGATGCCTGCAACACTTTTCAAACAATGAAATCACTGAACAAACACAAATCCTCGTTTAGGAAATCAAAAAGGTAAATCAAACAATAATTATTTGCTGAACAAAGCAAATTTAAAGGAATTGATCATTCGTGGCCATGGAAACGCTAAACCGTTCAAATATGTGAATCTTGAATTCGATCTGTTTGATAGCTTTCACAGCCCGGACCATTTAATTCCGAGGTATGTCCAATGTTTAAGTTTGTTTATTTATTTCTTAAACAACTTTTGGGATTGATTAATTTTTCCTCCATTCACATAGTCTCGAATAGCCTTAGTGCATTAATAGAGACGTTTAAGCGACACAAATCATCAATCATTATCCACATCACATCATCATCATCATCATCATATCATCATCATCATCATCATCATCATCATCATCATCATCATCATCATGTGACAGTGTTGTATTAAGACGCCTCAAGTAGGACTCGAACCCACGACTTCAGGCTTCCCACGACCTGTAATATCCCCTTATATCAACCACACCCACAGTACGACAAAGTTTTTATTCGTGATAAAATGCAACATTTCCTCCTCCTTCCTTTATGTCACACTAGTATCAATGAGATGTTGGTTACACATTATCAGCCAAGCGATAACAGTCGCATCGATTGGTATTGTTATGAAATAACGAGGTTATCAGTTTGTCGCCGTGTTTATTTATAGAATAGCACATGTGTTAAACTAAAACTCCACCTGATTCTATTGCTTTCTGTCATATGTTCAACTCGCTGATCTATATTAATTTTACTAAACTAAATATAGATCATCGATTCAACTACTGGAGAGGCTTGGGATGTGAAGGTACAAAGGGTTCGACCTAGTTCACCGATAGATTGCAAACACACCTCTGACATAATTTACAATATTGCACTAGTTTCATACGAATACGCTATTTGTGTGTATAGTTGGTATGGTATCTAGTATATCTCTTATCACTTAGAGTCAAACACACAACTAACAGTAGCAATGATTTATTATAAAACTTCTCAACTGAACTTTAACCTGGGTTACTTACTTTTATTCGCGATATTTCGGAGACTCCGTCTCCTTCCTCAAGCATCGTCCATGCCTGGCTCGACAATGCTTGAGGAAGGAGATGGAGTCCCCAAATTATCGCGAATAAAAGTAAGTAACCCAGGTTAAAGTTCAGTTAAGTGGTTTAATAATATACGTTTCCGGGTTAATGAGTTGTGATGAGTTTTAAAGTAGCCATGTTGTTTTCAGGCTAGTGACAGCTCCACCTGTAGCAGCACCATCGTGGCCACGCCCCCCAAGACCAGCGTCAAACAGCTGCACAGGAAGCTGGGTGCGTATCACTACAAGCCATAACATATCACACCAGCATAACCAATGATATTTAACTTCTATAGTAGGCTAGATCCCCAGTCTCCAATACGTCCGCACAGGCGCGAGCGTAGCAAATTGAAGCGTCAATCTGACCTATTCAAGATGGCGATTTGGCGCTTCAATTTATGCTTTACATTATGTTTTAAATGGGATTAAGTATTTTTCTGGATTGTTGGATATGGTTTTAGCTTGTGCAGCATGGGATTGCACAAACAGAAATTGCGTAAGGGAATTTAGTAATCATTTGGTGTTAATGGCTAACATGCTCACCTGTCAACCTGTCAGCCATCTTGAATAATATCTGTGCTACAAATCGCTACAACCTAATTTAACATACAAACTGACCTATTCAAGATGGCTTCTAGTTGTCATGCCAGTGGACCAATGACTGGGATCTAGCCTGTACTATAGATGTTAATATCATTGAACGTAACCATTCCTCAAGACCGTACACAGAAGAGCTCGTATGCCTCAGGCATGGGGAGGATCGGGCCTCTTATTTGGGAACTTTTATGCAAACACGTTTCTTCTCCAGCATCAGAAACTTGTAACTTACAAAATTACTTTTCTTGGGGGACTTGGAACGAACAAGTTCTGTACTGTCATCCCCTCTTAATTCAAGAGTATCGCTTTTAGATTTAAATTACAACCTAATTGAATATCGACCCCTTTTTATATTTGAATGTAAAATGTAATATAACTTTTTCAGATATTATATAACTTTCAAAGAATCAATGTTTAGAGGAAAGGGAATGTGGCCTTGACAAAGAATCAAGTTAAAAAGAAAGTAGGGATTTAATAAATCCTTATTTTTGGGGAACTTTCCAACGAAGAGATACTTTCGTACGAGTGTGTTACTTCAGAGACACGAATCAATCAAATCAAACTTGAGTTGCAGAAAGTTTGTAAATTATGAACTTGAGTATAAAGACTATAAGTAAGTGTACACACCATTCTATGGAGATCACTTGGTGACAGGTTTAGACATAACAACAACAACAACAACAGTAGCAGTGTTTGCATAAAGTCAATTCATAATCAATTTAAAAAAAGAATAATTTTCTTCTATAAAATCCACTTTTCATCGATCTACTTAAGGGTGGATTATATCTGCACACATTGTTAATAGAACAAAAACATTGTGATTTAATGTGTTTTACCAGATACGATTTTTTTTATATACTTGTGCTCGGCATAGTATTCATTCATCGGATTAAGTAAACGGTGGATTAAGATAATTCGAGAAAGTGATGTTTACTCATGAGTATCGACACTTTACTCGGAGCTTATATTCGTTCTTTTACCGATACAAGTATAAGTGAACGATCGTGTGCCTGTGTGTTTGCATACAACAACAAACACTTTTATGTCTGGTACGTGTCAATATTGATATTAGACTACTGCTAGATAAGAATATTTAGATGGCTATGCAGGGTAATCTACATAGATATCTTAACATCTATAGTAGGCTAGATACGCAGTCTCCAATACCTCCGCACAGGCGCGAGTGTACCAAATTGAAGCGTCAATCTCACCCATTCAAGATGGCGGTTTGGTGTTTTAATTTATGCTTTTTTAATGCAATAAAGTACGTCTACTGGATTGTTTGATATGGTTTTAGCTTGTGCAGCATGGTATTGAACAAACAGAAACAATGCAAAGTTATTGCATACGGGAATTTAGTAATCATTTGGTGTGAAAGTCTGATATGCTCACCTGCCAAACTGGCGGCCATCTTTAAAAATATTTTTTCGATTAATCGCTCCCATCTAATTAACATGCAAACTCACCCATTCAAGATGGCTTCCAATTGTCCTGGAAGTGGACCGCTGACTGCTAGTCTAGCCAATTATATGGGATGTCTATGGTAATCTAGGAAGTCCGAAACCTCCTAGCTGACAATCTTCACTCCAGCTCTGCTGAAAAAGATGAATTCACACGAAGGTATACCAAACAATAGTAACACTTGAGGCATATAAAAGCAAAAGAGTCTTTCTCCATTTTCTTAAATGTTGGGAAATGACAAAAAAACCAATAACCTCAAAAAAACAGTTAGCATTAAAATGGGCATGGAGAAAGATTTGTTTGCTTCTCAGCATGTTTTTCTTTGTCAAATATACACAGGAGAAAATATTTTTGCTTCTAAACGACTTAATCGTGCCACAGACATTGTTTTTTGCTTTATTTTGGTGTATTTGGCTCATTTTCGATTTTTGTGGAGAAAGACTCTTTTGCTTTTATATGCCTCACTTGTTTCAATACAACATGGCATCTGGAAACATATTATAATAGGCCTATTCTAATTTTAAATCAAAGGAGTCTTTTTCAGTTTGCCTGATGACATATACAACTATTTCATATCGCATTACGCATTATATTGTCGATATTAAAGTTCTGTGTATTTTTTGTTTCAGAATTCAGAATAGAACAAGCAAAGAAGATCCAAAGGTTGCAAGAGTACAAAAAGAACAACAACTCTTCAGGCCTTATTCCTATCCAAAGACTTCCAATACCGAGTAAAAACGGAGCCACGAGTCAGCGAGAACAGCAACCTCTGGTGACTGGGACACGGACGAGAGGTCGGTAATACAGTCGCCTGTAGGTCGGTATAACGGTTGCCTGAAGGTCGGTAATACAGTTGCCTGTAGGTCGGTATAACAGTTGCTTGCAGTTGTAAGTTGGTATAACTGTTGCCTATAGGTCGGTAATACAGTTGCCTGTAGGTCGGGATAACACTAGCCTGTAGGTCGGTATAACAGTTGCTTGCAGTTGTAGGTCGGTATAACAGTTGCCTATACTGCCTTACTAAGCAAATGGGCCCTATCTACTTACAACAAACTTTTGAGTAAAATTAAACTTATGGAATTCATTTGTGCTGCAAATGCCTATTATTATGATTTGAATAATCAAATCAATTAATATTTATGCACAGTGGCCAGTATATGTCGGTATACGAGTTTCCGATAGGTCGGTATAAAAATTGCTTGTAGGTTGGTCAGTATATTATAACAGTTGCCTGTAGGTCAAAAGTTGAACCTTCTCTAATGTTATATGACTGTAAATTCGAACTAAGGATAGTAATGAGCGGTGCAGAGGCGTATCCAGGAATTCATAAAGGGGGGTTCAATCAATTTATTCATAGATGTACCGAAGGTTAAGGAGGGTATCAGGGAGGTTTTTCCATGGAAAAATCTCCTTCAAGGTCATTTTGATGAAAATCTGTGCGTCTTAAAGCATCACAATAACCAACTTTTTATCTACTAAAATTATATTTTGGTCAGATGGTAATTTGCCTGTGGTATTGCGAAAAAAAACAGTCATTCTATATTCTCAATTGAAACGTTCAAGTGTACTTTCACACTTTTTTTGCAAAAGCAATGCATAGAATACGCCACTAGACCGGTGAACATAACTGAATTCTTAACCGATGATCGATATCAAATTGTTATAGAGGTAATGTTGTTTGAAACATGCCATAAACATTATTTGTACAATAAATGTTGATGTGCCAGGAAAATAATCTTTTCTTCGTATTAAGCTGCCTCGATTCCACGGGTAAATGTTAGCCAATTAGACACGTTTGGCTTGTGTACTTGTGAGAGCCTTCTGAACTTGAGATCCTGAGATCTTTTATGTTCGGGCAGTTTTGTTAGTTCTCGAGCCTTCTTCTCAAAACTCTGAACGGTGGATTTTTCTTCTAATTCAGCACTTCTTGAAGTAATAATTATCGTATTTGGTAAACAAAACCAATGAGCATTTTGGTTACTAACATCAAACTTCCAACGTTCATCTTCGTCGTGCAAGGTCTTTTTCAAACTTTCTTATAGAATAAGGAATGCAATGCCTGACCGTAGGGTCAGATCGAATATAGGTATTCCTTGCTTATGACAGGGTTTTAGATCGTATTTTACTCAATCAAAAGAAATCACAAACAAAACCCAATTTATTATTGAAAATATCATAATGTATGACGATAGTACAATTAAAAATCCATGGTATGATAATAATTGGCTAAAAGTACAGTAAAAACATGTACAATGTGCTGGCATGGACTTTTCATAGTATCTAGATTGTATGTACAAAATTATTACAATAATTATTAGGCATTGTGGTAAAGATGATTGCTCAAAATAAGGATGGAATATTTGAGTATATTGAAACAATATGATTAAATTTTGGAAAGGAGAAACAAATCATTACATAAAACACTGTAAAGAAGATGGCAATTGTTAAACAAATATCATTGGCGTATAAAAGCACCTAAATTAGGTAATACGTATTGAATTTCAAACGCATTATTTTCGCAGAATAACATACTTTGTCGGTTCTCATTATTTGATCACTAATCCAATAAATGTTTATACCTCAGTATTAGTAGGAGACAAAAAGACAATATTGTGTTGGTGTGTAAACTTAAATTTTGTATCAAATGCGCGAACTCCTTGAATTAAAAGAAGGGTTGTGCGTGCAGAAGTTATGAAAGTCGGGTCGGGTCGGGTAGGGTTAAGACGGCCTTTATAATACTAGATGTTAATAGGGGTAATCAATATTTTAATTCTGAACAATTTGATATTGAAATTTTCTCAAAATTTACTTCAATATAAGCTTGATTTTCGTAGTATATAAATAAAAAATTGACTGGACCGGCACCTCCACCATCACCGCCAAAAAAGTATTTTTGTTACCCATAAAATCATGGGTACCTCTTTCGAACCATCAATTCGGGCCCCCAAATACCCAACCCGAAATGTTGGGTACCCAAATACCATTGATCATGAGCCAAGGGATTATTTTATATTGTGTACTTTTGCAATAGAAAAAAATCATTCTGAGAAAAGGTGTATCAACTCTTTAGGAACCTGAAAGCTTCCCAAAGTCTTTACTTGTTTAACTAGTTGTTGTTTTGTATTCACTCCATATACTTGGTCATATAACTTATAACTTATTTTAAATCTGGATTTAAAATACACTTTGAGTGAATACAATTAATTTGGAAAATCATTTTCTGCGTTTTTAATTTTAATAACCTTTTAGACATAGAAGAACATCTACATTCAAAAGATTAGTAAGTAATAGCAAATAGATTGCAAATAGGATACAAGTATTCTGTCTCTCTCTCTAGTGACGAAGACACTCACTTCTTCCCCCTCTCCCGCAACAAGGAAGGATTCAAGCAGGAACTAACAGACACGTTCAGCATAGAAGACTTCGACCTCTCGCCCGACGAGGACGACCTCAACCTCCTACCTCCCAAGCCCATGTACCAGCGATATTGTTGTACGTTCCCAATTGAATGGAACAGCTGTGCAATCCTGTAAATATAAATGTGGAAACCTAAAGTAAATATGTACATTATTTTGTCGCCTGTATTTTGTTATGTGTCGTGAACTCGATGTCTAGATTGTTGTTTAATTGATATAAATTTGCAAAATATCTCTTGAAGTGAGTTATTATCTTTTCTTATGTGACTCCCTTCCTCCTTGAGATCCTCAATCGAGGAACAACGTGTTCGAAATTCGAATTCTTCTACTAACAATATCCTGCAGGTAATAAGAATTTCCATAGTCCAGTCAATTTTTACAATGAATTTTTAATACCTTTTTTATTTGATGTTATAGAACTAGTGGGACGGGGACGGGTACTATAAGTGATGGTTAAAATGATTTTGGTTTTGGAACCTAATTCTGTTATTTATTAAAAGTGAAACTAATATTTCACTTTCTCAAACCCAGTTTTATAACCTCAGAATGGGCTGAGCATTGCATGTTGGGTTTGTGTTTTCCGGGGTTGCACCCAGGGTTTAGTGCAGAAATAAGTCTTGAGCCCAGGGGGAGGGGAGCGGAGGGGGAAGGGGCAAGTTCCCCCAGTCACGTTTGTACCGTATTTTGATTTGAAATTAACGTAATTTGGTAGTATTGTTGGAGGCTTGATCCAAATACCAAAGGGGTATTTAACCGCTAAACTCAAAAAATATATTTCATTCAGGCTAAATAGTAATGAATTTAGCAATTAACAGAAAAATGATTGGGGCCACCATGACCTCCCAAAAAATTGTCAAACATGACATTATTCGAGCTAGGTCCCATCGGTAAAAATCTCCTATAAGAAATAACATGGGGACGATCTTTATGCCCCGTGACCTTGAAGGGTTTTGATCAAAAAAATATTGGCCATTATTGACGTACTCTACAGCCTTTTCTTTAAATTCTTTATATTTTGTTTTGTAATTTGGGCAAGTAGTTCGGTCAAAATATGCTGATTACCAAGATGGGGTGTGATTTTGGAATGCATATTTTTGCGTGTTTGAGGGTATATTTGGGCACAGTTTCAAGACACGATGTTATAAAGGGGCGTTTTAGATTGGTACTATGCTCTAGTATCTATGTGGACCACAAAAGAAGAAGGTTAAAGCCGTTTTAGAAATTTCCCAAAACACCAAATTTCACAAATTTCTGGATCAAATAAATTAAAAAAGTCGTGATAAATCACAGTTAAAAGATATAATTTTTTAAACGGTCATTTTAGTGTAGTATTGTGCTATAGATCACGTGGTAAAAAATAATGTTTTGGGTTTTTAGCCATTTTTTTTTATAAAATAATGAGCATTCATTGAATGCCATTAGCTGTATCCGTGTATCTTGTATACGGCATAATAAATAATGTTAGATGTGTAATTGTTGCCAATACACAGTTTTAAAGCTTGTATAGCTGCAGTAAGATGCGTGCAGCGTTGAGCCAAGCGTATAAGCTTTTTATTGGCAATAATGACAGATTTTACAATTTTAATGCCATCTGTCATTGTTTCTTTGACTTGAAACAACTATTTACAGCAAATATAAGTAATCATTATTTTATTTGATATTATGAAAATTCGAGGTGGTAGGCCTACCTCACTTGCTCTTCTCACTAAAGTTGTCGCATGCGATCTACTACATATTGTCGCAGTTAGTAAATAGACCCCCAGGGCTTTTTTTCCCCCGTAGGATACCGGCCCAGGGTTCAATGCATGCCCCTCCCTCAGGTATCTTAACGACGTATATTGGAACAAGGACAATTGTGAAGGTATCTCCGAAGGCTTTTTAAGAGAACTCAAACTCTTTCATTCATATTAACGACAGAGGAAAACCTCGGAAAAAACCATCACGATTTCCGGTCTCGACGGGATTTGAACCCGGGACCTCCCGAATCAGAATCGCGTGCTTAACGCTCGAGCCAACACTTTCGGTTTTTGTGGTGTTATTACAGATGTTCTATAATATTAGGTTCAGATGGAGAAGCTGTATCTATTGATTTAGTCACCTTAACACCAAGGTAATCACATAGTTTTGAAGTTGTTGACCTCTCTGAGGCCCGCCTTCTGCATATTATAATACAGTCCCCTACCTAGAGGCCTTGTCTTTCGTCTCACATTATTAAGTGATAGATTGATCTACTTCACAACAATATCTAATTAATAGAATGGATAATGACCCGAGTAGCAGGCGCGTCCGGTCCTCGGAGACTGCACGGGACGAGAGCTAGGTACCGGGTTAATATTGGATGGAGTTGCCTCAATAGATGATGAGACTTTGCTAAACTTGAATCTAATCTGATGCAAATACTTATCCGGCTATCCCCTGTGATATTTGCACATCGCCCGAACGCAAAAGTCGTTGTATTAATGTTACCAAGGAACTTGAGACAAATTGTGGATTATACATTCAGTTCAGTTCAGTTTATTGAGCAGTTTTTTCCATGGCATACATTTGTTATTTATCACTATAACAGCCATTTGCAAAATAATCTGCCCAAACTAAAATCCGTGAACAAGCTTCAAAATGGCATGCACATCTTTCCCTTTACAGAGCACTTAATTAAAAATTTACTGAGGCTGGTATATGTGGTGATAATGAAAGAAGTGACAAAAGTCCTTTTTCGTTTGTTCTGCGCAGAAACGATGAATTGGGTTCAAAATTGACAGTTTAATTGAAAGTTTTTTATTTTCTCCCCACACATTTTATGGGAATTGAATCCATCAATCACATTAAAAATGTGGTTTATTTATAGTTTATTGGTGTATTAATGTGGTGATTATTGTAAAGATAATACAGTTTTCTATCAGCAATGAATTAGCGGTGAGAATTATTCAAACTTTAACTTACAGCGGTGTACATTTCGGTTTTACCTTAGTTAATAGTTATTACAGTTTAAGGGCACACAACACTAAGGTATCTGGCAGTTATTTGTGATATACAAAAATTTATTTCTCGATTTGGTTAGTCGAGAAACACTCCTGTAGGTGTAATTGTTATTATTTACTACAATTCAGAAATTAAAAAAATTAAAAAAAATATGTATAATGCAACTACAATTCAGAGCTTAAAATGTACCCGTCCTGATGGTCTAGTGGTTAAGACGCTCACCGGAATGCGGGAGACCCGTGGTTCGAATCCCGGTTGGGGCAGAGTTTTATCATTTCTGAATTGTAGCTAACAATAATTAAAAAATTTGTTTGATTTTATCGACAACTAAATTAAAGGAAGATAATACATTACGGGATTAGAGTAGGCGGGGATAAAGTTAAGAGCTATAGTATCCAAAATAACTGTTTAATGAGACTATATTTCGACAATCTCAGTTTAACCGAGAGTATAAAACTGTTGTTGAACCTCAGCTAAGACCGCCGGTGTAGGGTATTGAACCGATGTATTGCCCAGTAAAGTATAGGGGGTGAGGGGGGAGACCGATGACGTCCACCCATGATTTTCGAAATAAAATCATATCACTACAACTCTCACTATGTGGATCCTTTTCGCCCCCCCCCCCGATATTACGACTATTTACACGTAACAGTGTTGCTCCTGCAATTCCTGCCACTTTATTCGCTCAATTCATGGAAGATTGCATTTCAACTAAGCCTATCTTTTATTTCGTTATCACGTGAAAATCCTCGCTAAAAAGTTCATTTTAAAAAGTAATAAATATGGATTAGGACTTTGTTTCCGATACGAGGCGGGGGTGGGGGTGGTCACGTGGGTGCGAGTAAGAGAGAGGGGGGGTTGCTCGTGAAGACTCGTGTGTCTCCGCGGTGGGGGGGAGGGGAGAGGGGAGACTCGATATCGAAGGCCGTGACCTATGACATTGCAGTCGGAGCAGATTTGTTTACTGACACGAAGTCAAGATGTTGACCGAGAGAGGTAGCCAAGAACCAAGGTCCTCTAAATCTCCGAGCTAAGTCTACGTTTAGGGAACCTTGACACGTTATCAGCTCGGACATTTTAGGTTCGAGTGGTGGCGGGTTCGATTCTCCGTCACCGACAACTTACTGATTCCTCCCAAGATAACATTAGGCAACTTTAATTAATTAGTCCTTAATATCAATTTTGTCAGCTTCCACATTAATTGCACACTCTCATCCTGAACTGTTCTTAACAAATGCAATAAACCACTCTCATAAAACGCGTACCAACTCTTACATATTCATTCCTACTTTCAACCATTCACTATTTAAAAACAGCCCAAGCTACCTCTGTAGTAAAATTTACAATAAATTTCCACAATCCATCAAAAACGATACTCTTACATCATTTAGAATTTAAATTAAATCTTTTCTCGTTCATAAAACCCTTTTTATTCCTTATTGCAAAAATTGAATTTAACTAACACATTTTGTGTCCCATCATCCTTCTAGTCCATCACATAATGTATGTATGTTTATCTATCTTATCTATTCTTATTAATTGTTCTCTTAAATATTTTATTGTATTACTATTTCTATTCTAATTATAATTACTGTGCTAGTTATTCACTCCCTCTCTTTCAGGAGATGGTATAATTTATCTATGTACGAATCTGTGAATAAAAAATGAAATGACACCTATTCCTTGGACTTCGATTGAGAGTATCCTTGCTGACTAAAAAAGTTTCAATAATAATGTTGTCTATATTCCTCAAGTGTGTGGTTTGTGTGAGTCTTGAGTCGTTAGTCCTTTAGGGTCATCCCAGATTCTAATGCAGGGGTCCCGGTTTAAGTACCAGATAGAACAGAGAATTCAAACTTCTAAAATTGTCTTATCCGTCAAAATGAATCTAAAATGTACATGGTGTTATTGAAGCTGTTTTACCAGTTACCAAAACCTTTCACATAGCCGACGCAAATCCTCCACTATAGATGTGTGGTGTAAAATGAAAACCTTCGTCTGTGTAAGTGAAAGTTCTCACCAACCGATGTAGTTTATGGGTCTCTTAAGAAACTTGGTTTCAGGAGGTCGCGGGATTGATACCTACCACCGGTAATCCTGACTGATCTGGGGGAGATATATGGCTGGGGGGAAAGGGAGTTCGGTTTTGCAAAACCAGTACAGGGTATGTCTGAAAGTCTGAGCCGTAAACACCAATTATCACTGAAGGTGACAAAATTTGCGAATTTGCTTCTTTCAAGGGTTAAAAACCTCGTTAAAAAATAGTAAATGTCATAAAAAAATGGATGTTAATGGAGCAATGAGCTACATTCTTAGTTTTATTTATGTTCCTTTCCGTTGTGTTGCTTGTTGCAACAATATTTTTGAATTTGTGGATGCATGATTTTATGTAGGTCTTGGCGTTATGAAACTGTTATACTTATTATTTACTACAGTTCAGAAATTAAAAAAGTCCGCCCCAACCGGGATTCGAACCACGGGTCTCCCACATTCCAGGTGAGCGTCTTAGCGTCTTAGCGTTGGGGCGGACTTTTATAATTTCTGAATTGTAGTAAATAATAACAATTACACCTACGGGAGTGTTTCCCGACTAACCAAATCGAGAAATAAACTGTTATATTTGATTCTTATGTAATCTAAATGTATGTATATTATGGAAAAATTGTCTGTAATAAAAGGTGTGGAATATAAAAATAATAAATGATGGTAATATTTGGCTATGCAATCAGAATCGGAATCTCATGGGGGGGGGGGGGTAGCCCCACCCCCCCCCCCCCCTTTTCCACCAATGCTTCTCTCTTCACTCTGCACTTTAATCAGTCAGTCAGTCTCGTCAGTCGCGAGTGGGTTATCACCTCGTGCAGTGCGAAGTGCAGTGTCGTGCAGTGCAGTGCTGGACTCATTCTCCCGGCCGTAGAGCCCGCGTCGCCCGGCATCACCACAGCGGACACTCCCGGCGCATCAACTTCTTCGTCTGGTTCCTTGGCTCTCTAGTAAATAAGTAAGTCTTTATTTAGCTATAAATCTATAAATCATCATATTATAAATAGGCCTATCTGTCTATCATAGAAGATAGCAGGTATAGTGCCTTAAAAATAATACAATAATCATTTTACCAATTTACACTTATGATTGAGCCTGAGCTCTATACCAGAGATACTTTTTCTTAAAATTAGTGACACTAGTAGAATTCTCCACTCTTAGTGGTGGTTCTTCCTCCTCCTAGCCTTGGTTCTATAGTCCCCTCATATTCCTCCTCCCTGTGTCAACTCGCTCGCCGCTCTGGAACTTCACCTACCTGCGATGTCACCTCTTCACCTTGGGCAGCAACATAAAGTAAGTGTTAGTACATTACTATCTAGTTTCTACTCACTCTCAACAAACAGTCTACATTTCTTCCAGCAGTTCTCGGTCGCAACGTTACAATACTAAACACTTTGTGGCTGTTACACTGGGACCACGAGGCGCGTGTAGATATTCAGCGGTTTTGTAATTGCCTGCAAGCGGGGTTAGCCTCCGTTACCTTTCTTTATAACTGTATCGCTTTGTACAAACCTTTTCTTTACCCTTTGTCAGAATGATCATACTTTGATTTCCTGTTTTTGTTTCCTGTTGTCTTTTACAAATTATGTTCTCCGTTATGTTTGAATGACAACTTGTTTTCTATATTATTATGTATTAAATACATAATTATATAGAAAACAAGTATAAATTATAACAATAATTTAAAATATAATATAAATAATATAAAATAACAACTCTAAATTATTGCAAACATAAGTTGCAAGAAAACAAATTAACTTATGTGTGCAATTATTTATAGTTGTACCATTGTAACTTTAAAGGAGGCTAAAGAGGAAATTGTGCCCTACAATGGCATTCTCGCCGAATGTCATGAAAAATTCAATAAAAAAATAAATATAGCAACAAAAATCTACGCTGACTTTGCGTACATGCAATTCCATATAGGCCTATCGCAAAAAGTAGATTGTTTTCGTAACATTCGACTAGCTAAGCGAAGCTAGCTGCCGAACACGCTTCATGCAACAGATCAACTAATCAAATTATTTATTACTAGCGCTCTTGTTATTTTCACACAGCAATTAACAATACATGTAACAACATTATTTGTAAACACAAACCATTATAAAAACACATTATATACAAATTTATGCATTAATACTTACACATATTACAAACCCCCCACAATATATTATAATCGCTCACAATAACTGGTCCGCTTCGCTAACGCTTTTTTTAGTCGCGTTGATGGATGAGCTTTTATGGTTGATTATTGTTGCCCTAAAAGTAAGATTTCTTTCAGAAATATTTCATCGATTGCCCCAAAAATCATAACACATCTTAGTTAAGGGATTTCAAACGTTCCCAATTCCCATAGAGTTTTATCAAGATCGGAGAAGCCGTTTGCCCGGTCGCGGGCCAAAAATCATGAAAATATAGCATTAAAAATAAAATTGCAAAAAAATCGTAAAATTACCGGTACGATATTAATGAAAATATTTCTTCGATTGCACCCAAAAACGTAATAATTCTAAGTTTAGAGATTTCGAATGTCCGCTCAAATTTCATGAACATCGCATATTGCCGTTTTCCCGGTAGAGAGCGAACAGACAAAAAAAACACCCGATCTATTTTTCTCAGGGTTAGTGAAATTGAAGTCTTCGTTTCGCTCATCCTAGTATGCAACTGATCGCGACGCAACTATCCAATAGGGTGCCGGTTTCACACGAGACAGATCTGACGGAAACCAACATGTGGGTCGTAAGGTGACCAGTTGCACGCGATTCTTTTTGAATGATGATTTTTGTTGGAGACAATAAACCCATGCCTTATGCGGGATTCGAACCCATGACCTCTTAAAAAGCCACGCTTCGGACAATTAATAAAACATTTTGTTCCTGGGAAGCCTGGCCAGGGTGCAATTCATGTCCCTCTTTAAGTGTCTAATTATAGTTTTTTTTAGACTTGGGATAGGTGCTTCCTTGCATTCGCATCAACGACTGAGGAAAACCTCGGAAAAAAACCTTTAGTCAGGATTGGTGGTCTCGTCAGTATTTGAACCCTGGACCTTCCGAATGAGAGTCGCGCGCTTAGCGCTCGAGCCAACACTGCCTGTGCTTCGTAGCAGCGTCCTAATCGTGTGTGCCACCGCGGACTGTGGAGAGCAAAGGTTATTCTTGCATTCTCTCCGTGCGCTGCAACTCATTGTGTAGTGCTGTACAGTGTTTGCAATGCCGAGACACTTAAACAAGGTTTGGTAGGTGGACGGAGGTAGGCGCAATCGGTGTAATACGATCAGTAACATGCAACCAATCTGTGGCGAAACTACGGGGTGGAGGTGGGGATGGGGGGAACGCTTCAACAAATTTTGTCATGGGGGACGCACAATTTTTATTTGAGATAAGGTATTTAGTGACATATTTCATAGATATTAAGATATGTTTCTTGATTGATTGATTTGATATTAAATAAAATAAATTTAAATAAATCCGTATTTAGAGTCTACCCACTCAGTCACACAACTGATTTTCAGTGGAGGACAGTAAACCAAAGCGACCAAGCCAACCCTGCAGGCCTCAACGCAATTGACGAGTGAGCGATAACCAATCAAATATCGATATTTTATGATAGGAAATATAGCAATTAGTGGTATGGACAGTGCGAACACCCGCGGATCAACGCGAGAATCAACAAGGCCGATTCAGAAAAACTTTAAATTTATTATGTGCCTCGTTGCTAGGACGACTCCAAAGTCACCGATTACAAATTCCTAAGACAAGAACTGATGGACTTAAGTCCAAATTAGCAGTTAAAAAACTTCTGACTTTTGGGGGAATCGAACGCTGGACCTCCTGCATTGGAAGCAGAGACGCTAACCACAAGACCAACGAGCCACACATTGCTTAACGTCTCATATTAATGCACTTAGGCTATTCGAGACGACGAGTGGTGATAGATGATGATGAAGTATGAATATAATTGTGGAGGGGAAACTCGGTACCGGCACGTAGCCTACTTCTTTCGAAAAGTACCAATGGGACCAACGGTTTTACGTCCCATCCGAAAGAACGTTGTAACCTTGACAGTCATTAAGGTTCCTCCTCTAACCCGGACTGCCGAGCAGACGTCGAGGAGAACGAAGCCGTTACACTTGCTTTCGAACCCTCCGTCTGCCCTTACCCTTATTTTCTTATTTTTTCATACATCTTTTATAGGCCTAAGGTTTTTGTAAAAAAAAAAAAATCGTTAAAATACTCCAATCATACTCTAAGAACAGAAAAATTTACATTGACCCAGTAAAGACTCAAAGGGCGTATACCGTTACATTATTTTTTAATGCCCCCTCTGTCTATAGTACCCACAAACCACTTTACCAAAATATTGTCGTGCTGACCATTGTTCATTTGAGGTAACAAAAATGTTCGCCCCCCTACAAAAAACAAGGGTTAATTACGCCACTGTGTCGAGTACAACTAATCAACTTACGTCGTAATGGAACACACTGTGCCGGATTATAATGAGGACTGATATGCACAGACTATACATTCTCTGTCCAGCTGTTGTTACTGCCCATGTTAGGGGATGTGTTCATGTTGTATTGACTAGAATGTGTGTCCAGGGAATATGTGGTCAACATTACAACATTGCGCTAGTTTGTTGAGGTCAATCAAAATGGATGACCAAACTTATTGGATGAGCGAAGCGAAGACTTCAATTTCACTGACCCCCAAAAAATTTAGCTCGGGTGTTTTTTTTTGTTTGTATTTTTGTCTGTTTGTTCGCTCTCTACCGGGCAAACGGCATATGCGATCTTTATGAAAATTTGACAGGACCTTCGAAATCTCTGAACTTAGACTTGCCACGTTTTTGGGTACAATCGAAGAAATATTTCTCATGAATATCGCACTTTTACGATTTTTTTCGATTTTTTGTGCGATATTTTCGTGCCATTTGGGCCAATTCTGACCAAACGGGTGGGGTTACAACGTTCATATTATACATGGACATTAAGGTTATTGTGATGTAGTACATTTTGAAAGAAAAAGTTGAAAAAGTTAGCCAGAAATTACAGAAATCAAGCTTCTTATATAAGTTTTTTATTTTTTGTGCGATATTTTCGTGCCATTTGGGCCAATTCTGACCAAACGGGTGGGGCTACAACGTTCATATTATTCATGGACATTAAGATTATGGTGATGTAGTACCTTTTGAAATAAAAAGTTGAAAAAGCTAGCCAGAATCCATAGAAATAAAGCTTTTAATATAAGTTTTTTACGATAAATAATACTAATTGACAAGAAACAATAGAAACTTGACAACAATCGCCTACAATGCGTAGGCAACAAAACAAAGCACTTGCAAAAGTTAAGATATCCCACGCAAACTAAAATTTTAAAAAGCTCATCCATCAACGCGGCGGGACTTTAGCGTTTTCCTAGTTAAAGGAATCGTGTTTCGCACATTTTCAGTTCATACTCTTAAAATATTAAATTTAGATTTCTCGTAGGAAACGTGTACAGGATGCATGCATGACCCTCTTAGTCTAACTAGGTATACTGGAGTTCGGACGCATGCATGACCCTCTTAGTCTAACTAGGTATACTGGAGTTCGAAGGGATGTCCGAGGGCTATTTAAGAGGACTCAATCCCTTACATTCGCATTAACGATTTAGGAAATCATCGTGTGAACCTTCAGTCAGGATTGTCGGTCTCGATGGGCGGGTTCAAATCCCATCGAAACCGACAATCCTGACTGAAGGTTCACCCGAGGTTTTCCTAAATCGTTAATGCGAATGTAATGGATTGAGTCCTCTTAAACAGCCCTCGGACATCCCTTCACAGTTGTCCTATCTGCAACATACCTAGTTTACCTTAGAGGGGCATATTGCACCCTAAACAGGTTTAATTCCCACGTAAAAAAAAAATTTCGACTGACTGATTGAAAACATCATCTCACTAAGATAGAACACACGTAGTAGTACATCTACATTCTACATCATTATGAAATAGTTTTTCTTACGTGTGTTATGAATTATTATTTCTTATTGGTTAATTATGGTTTCGCCCTCTGACCAACATTCTAAAACACCGTTTAAATTTTTTATGTGCGAAACATAACGTGCCTGACAACCAGAATACGCCTTTTTCATGGTTTAATAGACATACTGAGTCCAGGGCAAAGTTTAATTTTCAATTAAAACATATTTTTAATGAAAACTTTGTCGTCCACCTATGGTTCTTGAAGTATATATAATGCACGCTTATTTTATCCTTTTAGACAAACCTCGTATTTATTTATTTATTAATTTGCATACTTCTATGCCTAGAATTAAAAAAGCGTTCTCCAAACGTTATTATTTCTAGAAAACCGCTTTTCCTTTACATATGTGGAAGACAGAGATTTCCTAAAACGATTATTTTAGATATATTGTTAAAAATTTATATTTTATCTTGGCTCAATGTCTCCACTAATATCAAAAAAGTATTGCTTATTGAGGTTGAGGGTTGAAGTTAAAGTTGGGTATGTTCAGCCAAAATATTTAAATGAATATTTTACTTTTATGTACAAGTCCCTCTTCCATCCAGTGAACCTTTTAGCCATCTTGCACTTTTAAAATATGCATCAGAATGCTTAATAAATGCAAGTTTTTGTAATTATTATTAGACAGGCAGCCATTATGCATGATTAGAGCTGTGTTGCTTTCTGCCAACGTCCTCCCAAATAACAATATTTTTGTTTCACGCATAAATTTATTTTCAAATCAAGTGAAAATATATCAGTATTGTATCTGCAGGTGATACATACATGACTGTCGTCATTCTGTTGTGTATTTTTTGATAAAAACTAACTTAAGATGCAGCCAAGATATTTTATCTCAATTTCTTGAATCGAGTAACCAAGGTGTTTTTGTTTAGGTTATAAAATATTGCAAATCGCCTTTCAGATCGCGAGCGGAGCAAACTATTGCAAGATTCAAAGTATTTCGCCTCCTCAACACCATAAAATACATCTGCATAAAATATGTAAAAATATCCACTTTTCATATTTTTGAGATTCAAAATGTCGCATGTGATTTCTATACCACGAATTTAATGTGAATATCTTCGTACGTAGGACTACGTCACCGTCGGTCTTCGTGACTCTCACGTGTGTGTGTATGTTTGTTGGGGGGGGGGGGGAAGGAGGTGGAGGGGGGGGGTACTTCTAGCGCCCCAGGAGACATTCACGCGAACTTTCATCATTCCAGTTTGCGTTTCAACTCGGTTCATTTCGCCACGTCGTAGGGACGGTGATTTCGCACTTCAAGGACAGCCAATCAGTTTGAAGTTCAACTCTTCAACTTTCGACAAGAATTGCTAGACTTCGTGTCCACAGTCCAAGCCATGTTAGTCTGACATGGTTGTAAAACAGCATTTAGAATAGTTTAAGGCTACAAAATGACGTTTCCAAACTATATGCACCAAAGCTTTTAAACACCTATAGTAGGCTAGATCCGCAGTCATTGGTCCACTTTCGTGACTTAAGGCCATCTTGAATTTACTGTTTGCATGTTAAGTAGATGGGAACGATTTGTAGCCAAAATATTTTTAAAGATGGCCGTCAGTTTGACAGGTGAGCATATTACCCATTAACATCAAATGATTACTAAATTCCCTTCTGCAATAACTTCGAATTGTTTCTGTTTGTGCATTCCCATGCTGCACAAGCATAAACCATATCAAACAATCCAGTAAAATACTTATTTGCATTAAAAAAGCATAAATTCAAACGCCAAATCGCCATTTTGAATTGGTTAGATTGACGCTTCAATTTGGTACGCTCGCGCCTGTGCGGAGGTATTGGAGACTGCGGATCTAGCCTACTATAGGTGTTTAATGTCTATGACATGCTCTCATTGAAGGTGCAAGTACACCTTCGATCATAAGTAAATCAATGGGTCTAGCTGTACTTGTACTTGTATCGACTATGCCCCCCGTCCACGGTGGCTCATACAATAAGGGCGCTGATGCGAAGCATGTGGCTCTAAGAGGACGTGTGTTCGAATCCCAAATAATGCATGTTTTTTATGTAATCGTCCTTTATCATCTATCACTACTCATCGTCTCGAATAGCCTTATTGCATTAATAGATACGTTAAGCAACAAAATCAGCATCTTATTCATCATCTAATATGTTTGGCCCTTGATTTACTTCTGTTCGAAGGGATATAGTTTACCATGAGTTCTAAAAGATGGTGGCGTAACCGATTACACTATTTGGATGAGCGTAGCGAGCGAAGCGAAGATTCCATTTCACTACACTGGAGAAAAAAAATCCGGAAGTTTTTTTTTTCTTTTTTTCCTGTATTCTTGTGTGTTTGTCAGCACGATTCCGGCTAAACCGATACTCCAATTGCGATGAAATTTTGTGGAAACTTAAAACTGCCACGTTTTTGAGCGCAATCGGAAAATTATTTTTCATGAAAATCGCAATTTTACGATTTTTTTCGATTTAAAAAAAATTTCTTCGACTTTTAACACCTACATGCTTTATTCGATTTTAATGATTTTTCACAGAACCGTAATTTTATGAATTAGGATATTCGTGTGAAATTTGAGCGCAATCGAATAATTATTTCTTATGAAAATTGCAATTTTACGTTTTTTTTTCTTTTTTAAATTACGATTGATTAAAAATTTAAAAATGAAAGTTAATTTTTTATTTCATTTAATTTAACAAAACAAAAATTTGACTAAGTAATGATTTTTTCACAGAACAACAGAAAATCCGCATAACACATGGCAGCTCAATGCACCAATTACACTCATCCAACAACGCGGCGGGACTTAAGCGTTTCCTAGTATATTTCTGGGGCTTTTGATGTCTTCATTGTGATTCGTTAGTCTTGTGGTTAAAAGCTCTGCTTCCAAATGGGTCCAGGGTTCGATTCTCGCTTTAGGCATAAGTTTTTAAACTTCTGATGTGGACTTATGTCCATCCGTTCTTGGCTTAGGAATGTGTAACGGTGACTTTGGAGCGTTTTAGCAGCAACGAGGTACATAATACATTTAAGATTGTTCCAAATTAGCTTGGTTGATTCAAGCGCCGCTTGCGGATGGAATCGTGTCCAGCTTGATTGATTGGCATTTCCTACTTAAATATGCCGGTCTCTACTTGGTTATTGTTCGTTTGTTGATGCTATCAGTGCCTACAATGTTGGCTTGGTCTGTTTTAAATTTACTGTCCCCACTGAAAATCAGTTGTGAACTCTAAATCCGAATTTATTATTTTATTTAATGATGTGGGGGCAAATCTCCCCCGTTGAGTCCAACTTTGTGTGGCTCGTTGATCTTGTAGTTTGCGACTCTGCTTCCACTGAAGAAGGTCCAGGTTCGATTCCCGCTCTAGACAGAAGTTTTTACCTTCTGATTTGAACTTAAGTCCATCAGTTCTTATCTAGGTTTAGTAAACGGTGACTTTAGACCCATCCTTGCAATTAGGTACATAATAAATTCAAAGTTGTTCTGAATCTGCATTGTTGATCCGCAGGTGTTCGCACATACCACTGATTGTATATTTCAAATTAAAAATATCGATCTTTGGTTGGTTATCACTCACTCGTCGATTGCGTCGGGACTTGCAAGGTTGGCTTGGCCGCTTTGGTTTAACATACCCACTGAAAATCAGTTATATAACTGAGTGGGTAGACTCAAAATATGAATTTATTTATTTTTATATAAAAAAAATGTATTTTCAAACGGTAGCTTGTGGTTTAGTGACGGTCCGTGTCCCGGTGCTAGTGCGCCTGCGCTCCCCCCTCCCCCGGCCAGCTGCGCCGCTCAACCACGTGGGTGCGCGTCCGTCGGCGTCGCCTGGTTGTTGTGTGGCGGAATGCAGTGAGCCGAGGGTAGTGCGCCGATCCTGTGGGGCGATGCTGGCTGCTTGGGTGGCGCAGGGTAGTCAACCGCTAAGGCACGTGTTGGCGTCGCCGACGTCATGTCCGTCAGGAGTCTCTATCGTGTCAGGAGGGTCTCTTCGGCAGGGTAAGATACCGGGGGCCATTCACTCATGTAGACATCTAGATTACACAATGTGACGACATCGTCGGTGATCATCGGTATAACCCACTAGTATTCGATCAGAAAGTGGTTCGTGATCAATAGATGACGAGGAAGATTATACGTTAATGTGCATTTACAAGTTTTGACAAAAATAATATGGTGATTTAGATTACAGTCATTTTAAACACGTAGCTTTTGTCTTGAACTACAAAGCGAGTAGCCCAGCGTTGGTAACTAAATAACCCAATAAAATTTTCATTCCGCAGAAAATTTTATTTGTTCGTGTTGAAAGTTTTAATGATAGAGCGTGATCCTCCGAGATGATCGGTTACGTATTGTTTTCGAGCGTGTTTCGGCTGTGATTCAGTGACGCCGCCCGGCGAAGAAGAGCGCTGAGGGCGTGAGCATCTCGGCCCGCGAGTGTACCCGGTAACAACATGGAGGCGACGGTCTGCAAGAGCGCGCGCCCAGAGGCTTGCCAACATTCAGGATCTACGTCACCTACATCGCCATTGAGCGGGGAATAAAAGTGAATCAACGTTCTTGTTGTTGACGACTACGAAACGAACGAACATCGACGGGGATGAAATCGATTTTTGAATTTGGAAATACGAAGTTTCTTTATGATTTGGGAGTTGAATCTCGTTCGTGGTCTACGTCACCCATTGACCGACTGATTCCCCCCCCCCTCAGTTGATGCGCCATCGCCCACGTGAAGTGTATCATTACTTAACAGTCAATAACTCGCTAACTTGAGTTCAGTTGCCTAACTTAAGGATTATTAATCACTAACCGCCTTTCAAATGCAGAAACTGAAATCAATGCATCACTCTAAATGGACAGTAACTTCAGTTGCTTGAGGATTAAGACGAATTTAACCACTTTTCAAATGCAGAAACTGAATTTGATGTTAACTTAATGAACATTAACTCAGCTTTCGAAAAATTATCTTTCTTTAAAATTAAAAAAATTGTTTTGCAAGAAGTTCAGATAATACTTAAGTTACTAAAGATTAATTTCAGTTTTCTAAAGCTTATGAACAATTTAAGATTCTTCTAAGTACTTGATGAAGAGCATTTTTACAGAACACTATAACATTTCATTGGACCAAATGCAAGACGTAGGCCTACTATACTTTCTTCTAGCTAGAACGCTGGACTCTAGTGGTGGTCAGCCAAGTCTCATTGACCACCCATCGATAGAAAGATTAAATTTCCTGCGTTATTAACGGATCTTCAGTTAGCGGGATGAAATCGACCACCCTGTAAAACACTGGAAGTTCAACTGATGTTTTAACAGACATTAACTTTAGATTACTTGAGAATTATGAGCCATTGATCAATCTTTTATGTACAGCAAGCAGTTGATCTTAGCTTTTCGTGACGAATTAAGCCATTAAAATACAAAAAGTTTAATTTATGCAATTGTACATTATCTTAAGTTCATTTCGAGGATTATGCAGCATTTATCAATCTTTCAAGCAGTTGATTATTAACTTTACATGACGAATGAGCCATCATTTAAATACAGAAAGTTTTCTTGACGTAGTAATGGACATTACCTTCATTTTGCAGCATTTAACAATCTTTCAAGTTCAGAAAGTGCAGTTTATAATTTTAACTATTTGAGATTTACTTCAGTTAACGTGAAGAATTTAACTATCCTTTAAAATATAAGAGTGTTATTTAGGCTCGACGGTCCAACAGTGTTATTTTCACTGCTTTCAATGCAAAAGTTCCTGGATTCGATTCCCGCTTCAAGTAGAAGTGTTTTAGCTTCTGATGTGGTGTTTCATCCACCCTTGGAACTAAGAGTCTTGTTCATGGTCGTCTTTGCAATGAAGCTTAATACACAGGTGTTCCGATCTAGCATTGTCGGCTGCATCCTGGCCATTCAGCGAGCTTCAATTTATATTAGGCCTACTTGCCGCTGGCTGAACATTATTAATTTGCTGTCGATGCCGACAAAGTTGGTTCAGACCGTTTAACGTTAAATGCCCTACTGAAAATCAGTTCTATAACTGAGTGGGTAGACTCTGTATTGATATATACATAACCTTGAAAACTGAGGATTGTGCACCAATTAATCACTTTTAAATGTTGGAATTGAAGTTGATGTATTAGTTTACTGGCATTAACTGTAGTTTCTGAGAATTGTCAAGCATTTAATAATCTTTAACAGATGCATTCGATTTTAACTTCAGTTCACTTCAGGCTTATGAAGCAAGTTCTCATTTCTAAATCCATGCCGAATAGTTCATTCATTGTTAAATGTCCAGAAGCTTCACAGTTCAAACCACAGCAGTTTTAAAGTATTTATAGCTGGTAGTATAATTCACATGTCATACTTCCTAGCTCGGAATATGGAAAGAGTTCAGCTTAATGTTGGGCTCACAGGTTCTCGCATCATAACCACACAGTGCGTTGCGACTTCGAAGCTCACTCGTGCGCGACACAGACTAAATAATTCGCTCAATTAGTGCTTGTTTTTCGTCCCATTACAACCAACCTTACGGCGCAGAGGGAGTCAGAGGTATAATCTCCCTGGAAGAATTCTTCGTCCGTTCTCATTATTTTAATGACCAACCTCATTATTAAGTTCGAGGTGAAACGGACGTGTTTTGGTCAAATTAACCCTGGAATCTTCGTCGAACATATAAGTAGTGAACTGGAATTCGTATACCGTGTGTGGTGCAGTGTTGCGATCAAGACAACATAGTACTCGTTGTCTTTGTCTAAGTGCATCGGGTGAATTAATGAAGGTGATGAAGGTAGTAGTCGGTGAAATCAGAAAATACAAACCGACCGGGATGCAAATTTATCGTCTCGGTAGTTAAAGGGACTATAACACCCCAAAATACTTTTAAAACATAATTTATAGCATAACAGTACATTAAAAAAAACTGCTTAAAAATTAAATTTTTTGTTACTGTGATTTTACACGAATTTTTAAAAGTTTTTTGATATTGACATTTGAGATAATTGGCGTTTTACACATGTTTCGAAATCAAATTGTTCGTCCCGGTTATCAAATGTTGTTAAGTAACGATTTTACATGACCCCGTTGAAAAGAAAATTTGCAATGAGCTTTGATTGTTGATTATTCGTTGCCCGAAAAGTACGATTTTTATGAGAAAACGTTCTTCGATTGTCCACAATATCATAACATATCTATGTTTCGTGATTTTAAACGTTTCCATAAAGTTTCATAGCCATTTTACCGGTCGCAGGTCAAATATCACGAAAATATCCTATTAAAAATAAATAATAAAAGTAAGATATTCATAAGAAATATTTCTTTAATTGTACCCAAAAACTTGGCAAATCTGAGTTTAGAGACATCGAAATATGGAAAACGAAGGTCCTATGAAAATTTCATCAAGATCGCATTATGCTGTTTGACCGGTAGAGAGCAAACAAACAAACAGACGAAAAAAAACACCCGAGCTATTTTTTTCAGGGTAAGTGAAATTGAAGTCGTCACTTCGCTCATCCAATAAGCACACAAAATGTAACGAAAAAATGAAACGTTCTTTAAATTTTGAAGGAGATTGACGCACTTTCTTTTGTTTTCAAGGAGTAAACAAAAATCTGCAAATTTTATGAAAAATAATATTTTTGTGAAATTTCAAGCTTTGGAGACCATTATTGTCAATCACTCGGTTGCCACATCAGATTACTAAGCATGTGTGTTTGCTAAATTAAATACGCAAACAGTCCTCATTTTGTGTCCTTATAAGTTGAATTGTCTATCATGCTCATATATTCCGCACAATCCAGAATTTTAGCCAAAATTAGCCAGATTGAAGAGTGGTTATATTCTGAATACTTCAAGTTATTGATTTCAATACAAATATATTGTGTTGCTTAACTGTCGGTTGAATCAAATCAGTTAGAAACCAAGACTTGCTGAAATTAGTATTACTTTTCAAGGTGTTTGTTACCAGTGTCTTAGGTTACACCAAAATCTGCAAGAGATAAATTACAAAGTGAAATCTGGACAAGTGGCGTTTCAAAGTTATTTTAAGACAAATCATCTTCAGCTTAACAAACTCATATTTCAACAACTAAGCAGTTAATGCCTGCGTGCTGATTGGCCGAAACAAACTGGAAGAATATTGAGTTTCCTTCAATTTGGTTATTAATTTTTGTTATTCGTTTGAGTAAACATCCAAAGAAAGATCACTGATCACTTCTCGCCGTCCGCGGTGGCACATAACATTAGAGCACTGGTCCGAAGCAAGCGTATTTCTATACGAAACTTGGGCTCGAATCTCACATAATTCATTATTTGTAATTTTCTTTCATCGTCATCTGTTACCACTTCTCGTCTCAAATAGTTTAAGTGCATTAATAGAGACTCAATTTTATGTAAATCAATCCAAAAGTTAAAAAATCCATCCCAGCGGGGTATCGAACTCCGGTCTCCCAATTGTCGGCGATACCCCGCTTGGATGGATTTTTTTAATTTCTGGATTGATTTACATAAAATCTATTAAACCCACGGGAGTGTTTCCCGATTTATGAATTTGAGAAATAATGGAGACTCAGTCAATACAAATCATCATCATCTATAATTCTGCAGTTATTCCCATCTTTAATGTTACCAACAAGTTTTATTTATTAAGATGAAAGAAAATGTAACCATTATGAGAATGAAGATAGTAGCGACCATTTGACACAAATCACGTGTCAAAGACATATCTGCTGCGAGCGTGCACCAGTGCCGGCCGAGAACTCTTGTGTGGATGTTTGCACCCCTGTCGCGGAACCCTGTTCGCGGGGTTGGCAAGTTTGTTACTCTGGCCAGGCAACGATCGGATCTATACTTTGCTCTCGCCAAACTCGTCTGTGAAGCCAGTGTAGCCAACATCAAACACATATGCCGAAAATGTGGGTGGTTCGTTGATCGTGTGGTTATTCTCTGATTTCAATGCAGAAGGTATCGGTTTCGAATCCCGCTTAGGTTAAATATTTTTAGCTTCTGATGTGGATTTCAATTCATCTCTCTTTGGCTTAAGAAATGTGTAAAGGGGGATTAAGTGCCGTCCTAGCAACAAGGCACAAACTAATTCTAAGGTTTGTTCCGAATTAGTCTTGTTGATTCTGGCGCTGCTTGCGGGTGGAATCGTGTCCAGCTTGATTGATCGGTGTTTCGATTTGTGTTCGCGTATCGCTTGTTGATGGTGTCGGCGCCGACAGGGTTGGCTTGGTCTGCTTTAAATTAATGTTGTCCCTAACTTAAAATCAGTTATGTGACTGAATGGGTAGACTCCATAACCACGAATTTATGTCTTAATTTGATCTAATTAATGATTTTTCACTATACTCGCATTGAAGGCCCATCCACATACATACAAACCAAGGAAAGAACATAATGTCTATTTACCTTCCCAGCTCTTCTATGGTTCCTTGTTGTTTTCTAGTCTATGAATAAAGTCAAAACGCGATAAGCAACAATATCAGCCGTCGTTTTGTACAGTCTGAACAATGGTTGCTTCCTACCCTAGACAGATCTAGATGTCTCCTCGGCTTAGGATTATGAACTCACCACTCATAATCCTTTGCAGCAACAAATCTTGCTCGAATAAGTAGGGCTCTCTCTCTTCTATTATTGTACGAGTATAATGAAATAACTACTCATGTTCAGCTTCCAACCAATATGTTCGTTTCATAATAAACGTTTGGTTGGGAGATTATTCCTCGCTGGCCTTAATCCCTCTCTCTCTGCGTCTCTGTCTGTCTGTCTGTCTGTCTGTCTGTCTGTCTGTCTGTCTGTCTCTCTCTCTCTCTCTCTCTCTCTCTCTCTCTCTCTACCCGCCCCTCTCCGCCTCTCTTTCTGTCTGCTGTCTTCCTCTCTCTCTCCCCTTCTCCCTCCTCCCCCCATTGCTCTCTATTTCACTCTATCCTTCGCTCTTTTTACAATGTCCTAGCACCATAAGCAATAGGTCCTTCAAACATGCTTAGGTCTATTTCTAAATTATATCCACAGCATCACGATGGCATTAAAAGTTAAACGTGTATTCACCCACTTAACGAAGAAATACATTTGACATGGGCTAATTAGAAATGAATTTACCAAAAATTAAAATAAATCGGATTCATTATGACCCGGGAAAAATAGTTTAAGTTGGTCATTTTCAAGCTAGGTCAAAACATTCTGCAATCATCTCTCATGACTGGTGGGTGCGGGTATCGGACATTTCGCGTAGAGTCATGAATATGAGGGTCGACTCGATTGTCAAAAAATATACTCGATTTTTGGTTAACAAACATTTTTTTAAAGTTTGGTGGAGGTGCCGGTCCAGGATTTACATACTGTATTGGTGGAGGTGCCGGTCCAGTAATTTTTCATTTCAATCTTATACAAAATGCCATTTAATAAAATACCGACAATAGAAAACGAATTGGAATTATGTCATAATCTTGTTTACATTATTGCTAACTTATTTTACATAATGTAACATTAAATTGTCAATCTGTATATAAGCAAAAACGTATTGAAGAACAATAGAAAATAATAATTTTTTGAACCATTAAGTTAAATATCGGTCTCTTTTGAAACTATATCTTTGTTTTGATTCTAAAATAAATGTTTACCTGGGAACGATTAATGGCCTGATTTATGACGAACCAACATCACACAATAATAACTCTGCTACTATCAGATGGGTTTCTGAGCCTTGCTATGTTTATGTGTACGATTGTCTTTAAGACTCTATGTGTAACTTGAACTAGGATATCCGGCTCTGGCGTACCTAACACACTCAAAGTTAATTTATTTATTATATTTTATTTTATTTTCGTCTAAGTTGATTCTATCAATGCTCTTTTTGCTGTAGGTAATCGTGATTTAAGTACCGATAACTTATCGACTCTTCTCCCCAGAGATTTAAATTTGTTTATAAACCACTTTATATAACTAATAACTTTGTTGACTCAGAACCCCCACATTGATTAACCTCGTGTGGCTACGTTCTTGCCCGGCACTGTACCCCGACTTCAGCTTTCTCTCACGTGACATGCAACTCTGTTGTTCTCTTGCCCGGCACTGTACCCCGACTTCAGCTTTCTCTCACGTGACATGCAACTCTGTTGTTCTCTTCCGGCACTGTACCCCGACTTCAGCTTTCTCTCACGTGACATGCAACTCTGTTGTTGTAATCTACGATACTTGGAGCGAACACGGCGACTAGTGGTGTAGGCCGGGTAGCTGCAGGGTGGTGGTAAAGCCAAGGGTATCTTAGAATCTGATTGAGAGCTAGATCCTTTCCGCAAGAGATCGATACTTCTTTACTGATTGGCACAGACTAACATATTCATAAAACTGTGATGATCACTGTCCATACCACTGATTGCTTTATTTCCTAATAAAATATCGATTTTTGGTTGGTTATCGCTCACTCGTCGATTGTGTCGGGGATTACAGGGTTGGCTTGGTCGCTTTGATTTACTGTCCCCCACTGAAAATCAGTTATATAACTGAGTGGGTAGACTCTAAATACCATTTTATTTTATTTATTTATATTATCGATACAATGGTGTGGCAATGGTGGACATTGTTTTGCTCTATAAAATTGTGAATAACTGACTCGCCTCTAATCGAGTCATTGAACTACCGTCCGTGTGCCACCGAGGAATACACGTATTTATAAACTGTTTCAACTTCCCTCCAGCCGCATTCATGTGCACAAGTATTCCTGTTTGATAAAGTTGCAGATTACGTATAACAATCTTTTATCGTTGAACAGGCTTCAGTTAGATTTTCACAATAGTAATATGCATAGCATTCGTAATCAAGTAAAGGAAATAATTGGTAACTAACTTCAATAATCTCTTTAGTCACTCCTTCACGCACATACAATTTATATTTATACTTACACACTCACTCACACAATCATACACTCAAACATACATACAACACTTCTCATATACATGTATACGTATATTATTTTATAGTCATCTTTCTCAAATTGAATTGTTAGGTTATATATTTTGTTTTGTAACCCTATGTAATGTTTGATAAATTTCACTCGTGGGACATTGCGTCCTGTTGTAATGTGGCCACAAATAAACAAGTTAGCTTGTTCGAAACTGTATTTCCAAAATGTTCAATAGCAGAATTGCCGTACGGTGAAAATTACTTTTTTGGAAGGATATCCGCTGTAAGGTAGTGTAGACATCGGTTTTACCCGGTGTGACCCTCTAAAAGAAACGAAGTAGGTTTACCATTTAGAGTTAATACGATGTGAAAATGTAAGACGTCTCAATCTAACAACTGAAACGATTGAACCTTCAGTCAGGATTGCCGGATGTGACATTCAAACTTAACACGAGATAAAATGTATAAAAGTACAGGGTTCAATTCCCGCTATAGGCAGAATATTTTTTACTTCAGATTTGGACTTAAGTCCATCAGTTCTTGGCTTAGGAATTTGAAAACGTTGACTTTGGAGCCGTCCTAGCAACAAGGTTCTTAATAAATTCTAAGGTTATTCCGAATTAGCCTCGTTGATTCTCGCGCTTAGTGAAATCGTGTCCAGCCTGATTGATCGGTGTTTCCTACTTAAATATGTCGGTCTCTAGTTGGTAATTGTTCGCTCGTCTACGGTGTCGGCGCCTACAGGGTTGGCTTGGTCGGCTTTAAATTTAATTTCTCCCACTGACTGAGTGGGAAGACTTTAAATACCAATGTATTTATTTTTATTAAAACGAATATCGATTTAATATCAACCAAACAAATATAAACTTGATTACTATCAATTTATGTTACCCTAGGTGGTTATAGTAATATTTGAGTATCAGTTACGTTTCTGGTGGTTGCATGAACATATTTGGTAACGTTTGTGGTACCGTCATAATTAAAGATAAATTACATCAATCAACAATCCAAAGTTACCGTGTTGACTGGTTTTAAAAGTGTGGCAGAAATATGCATTATTTTAACATAACTTGGATCTATATCGAATCAACACGTGATAGTTGGCCTAATCGAGGTAAAATGAACCGAACTGAATTAATTATTACGTAAAAGTCTTTTGTATAACGGCTATGTTATTGTGTGAAATATTTTTAGGCAATTTGGATCTCTAATCATCAACCTACGAAATCTTAAGTGGGTTATGGCATCATTTGTAACCTTCTATATGATGCGTGTGCTGCTTATAACAACTCAATAGTCAAGAGCGAAAGTTAGTCAAAACTTGAATGTGCTTTAGGTTCATTGATTTTAGAAAGCATTTTTCATCAGAGTGTTTCAAGATTTTGTGCTCAGCTTTTTTCGACAGCTAAGATTTTAAGCACGAAAAAGTCTCCAAAAGTTTGGATTCAAGAAAGTTTTGGAGTGAAATAAATTCTCGTCTCGAATTCTCTGTTTTTACTAGAATTAACTCGGTTGGAAATGTACGCTGTCTAAAGCTGCGTAATGGAAGCGAAGCTGGGACGTGGATTCTTCTCAATATATAATCACCCGGTTGAATGAAGTTGTACAGGGGTAACGAGACGATTATTCTTGTTCAGCTCGTACAAGTCTCTCATTTAGTTTGTTTTGTGTAACTTACAGATGTAGAATGTACGCACTGTTTGTACGACTGAAGACTATATCTCGAACTCAATATCTTAGTAGAAAAGTGCACAATACTCGATTAACAATACCAGTGATATATTTCTTAACAGATTTTAAGTGTTTTAGCAAAATATTTGCTAGCGTCGACGCCGTTTCTTGTTGGTTTTTAATGTATTATGACAAGGATAAACAATAAAATGAAGCCAGTTATTATCTGATTGATACCAAAACTTAGCATAAAAGTTATGGTCATGTATATACAGCCTTCTAAAGACGCACATTTAAAAGAAACAAAACAATCACACAGAATTATATATATTTTTTATATTTTTTTTTTAATAATTGAAATTAAATTCTAGGATTTAAGTTTTTGTAAAATCATAAAAATTGGTAAATTTCGGTATTTATTTGTGGCTAATCCGAAATACTGTTTAGTAATATTAGTTTATAATATTAGTTTTATATTAGTTTAGTAATATTTGAATATCGAAGAGTGACCATTTCCTTGCTCGACAGCGACGCAAATTGCATATTAACTGGATGCAGAAAAAGTTCACCAACAACCTCAATTAGTTATTGTTGACCTTCGTTATTGTAGCTTACCTCTTATTAATCCTGTCAAATAAGATCGTATATTGACGTTTGGAGGAAAAAATTGCGATGTCGCTGAATTTTGCAGAGTCCTTCCGTAAAGGATACTTATCAACATACTAAAACTCCCCTACAATCGGACGGTAGCTTCGTTCGCCATATTGGAAAATGGCGGCCAAAAAGTGATTGTTATCGAATATCTCCAAATTTGTTTGAGATAGACAAAATATCTCAATGGCAAAAATATTCCCCATTTAATTCCCTACAAAACAGGTGTCTTCTATAGTTTTGGTAGGGGCAAAGGTTACGTCACAAAATCGTGGTTTATATGTTGCTTATTGGAGTACCAGCTAATTTCCAAATTTTCACGCCCAGCATCAAACAATGCCCGGTAAATCCGTAAGAAATCGATTTAAATACAAAAGGACTTTTGTACGGGGTTCATGAAAGCTTCCATTAGTATTTTAAAAATCAGTTCTGCGAAATCGGATTTTGCATTTACCCGGAATTTGGGTTTTTCCATTGTTGGCATTTCCTAAAAAATGCCATATTTTACTGTCCATTATTAAGCACTAAATAGCATTGGAAGAAAAATTCTTTCTTTGCACATTGCAATGACTCAAATAATGATCCGATTACAACCAAAGTTTAAATCCAATATGGCTGCTAATTCCTAATATCCACAACATACAAGTGAATTATGTAGCAAAAAGAGTGTAAAAACAGCACGAAAACAGTATTCATATTGTGAATATTAGGAATTAGCAGCCATATTGGATTTAAACTTTGGTTGTAATCGGATCATTATTTAAGTCATTTCAATGTGCGTAGAAATAATTTTTCCTCCAATGCTATTTAGTGCTTAATAATGGACAGTAAAATATGGCATTTTTAGAAATGCCAAACAATGGAAAAAACTCAAATTCCGGATAAATGTAAAATCCGATTTCGCAGAACTGATTTTTAAAATACTAATGGAAGCTTTCATGAACCCCGTACAAAAGTCCTTTGTATTTAAATCGATTTCTTACGGATTTACCGGGCATTGTTTGATGTGGGCGTGAAAATTTGGAAATTAGCTGGTACTCCAATAAGCAACATAAAAACCACGATTTGTGACGTAACCTTTGCCCCTACCAAAACTATAGAAGACACCGTTTTGTAGGGAATTAAATGGGGAATATTTTGCTATTGAGATATTTTGTCTATCTCAAACAAATTTGGAGATATTCGATAACAATCACTTTTCGGCCGCCATTTTCCAATATGGCGGCCGAAGCTCCAGTCCGATTGTAGGGAGTTTTAGTATGTTGATAAGTATCCTTTAAGGAAGGTCTCTGCGAAAATTCAGCGACATCGCAATTTTTTCCTCCAAAAATCTTATTTGACAGGATTATATCGAGAATTTGGAAGTTATGCAAGAAATGGTGGGAAGAGCATCAAAGAAACACACACAAAACCATACAACAACTTGATTATACCCTGTTGAATCCTATTATATCCCTTTCAAGGGTAGGGAAGGCTTTATATACCCCTTCTAGCCTACATTCGCATTACTTAAAGAATGAAATTTACATTGATATTTTTATGAGTGATGAATTGAACGTGTACAGCGGGCTATTTGCCTCACAGGAAGCTGAAAAAATAAATACTAAGATTGACAAATTGTTTTATTTTCGCGAAAAGTCACCATGCAGCAAAATATTGTAAATTCGTTCATTTTCGTCCCATTATTTAACCGTTTTGTAAGCTCATCGTCATCGTTATAGCTGAGCCACATTCTAAGCGAGTTTTATCTAGATCATCGTGAACATCAATAACTTGAAGTTTGTACGGGTGTCGGCGATTGTGCCCTGTCAGGGACGGAGTTTTAATAACACCACGAGACGAATGGGAACCCTCATTATAAATGAGACCCTACCCTGATGCTACATTTACATAATTCTAGATTCTGTTATTTTTTTCCTTGGAGACAAACTCGCCATGTTTTGGATGAAAACTGCGCATAGCTAATGGGGGGTGGGGGGGGGGGGGTATAATTGCATAGCCAGCGTGACTGTGTCATTTTGTCAAACCTTGTGCAACGAACGCGTTCAAATATTCAATTAACTGTAGTTTATTTATTTTATTTATTTAACGTCTATCCTATTCAGTTAAAAACTGATTTACAGAGGATTCATTTCATTGTTTGTCTGCATCTATGTAATAACATTTGTTTAATTGTCCTCTTTTGTAAATCAGTTTTTAACTGAATAGGATAGACGTTAATAAATAAATAAATAAAATAAATAAATGCAGTACAGATTTTCACTATGGAATACTTCAAATTTGTCTATTTTGAGTGGTTTGATCTAATCAATGCCAAACAAAAATATTTGTGTACATTAAACTAATATGTTTTTTTGTAGGTGTGTGTCAAAGTAACGACTTGTTGTTAGAGAAGATACAAAATTCACATATTGTACAAATCGAATTACAAAACACAATATTTTAATTCTCCATAGTTATTTATATTTTAAAATATTTTTATTTGAAATTTTAAATGTTTAACAAAAATAAGAAAAATCAAATTTAAAAAATGCGAATACAAATTAAATTTTGACCAACAATATTCCCCTTATTTAAAATATAACTTTTATAATAATAATGAAGATATAATGATTAAATAGAAAATCTTTTAAAACCTTTCTTTCATAAATGAACAAAATGATTATTTTTGGTGGAGGTGCCGGTCTTGCGTAGTTTTAATTGCAACCATGCGGGTTGGCGCATGCGCGTGAGTGACAATACGACCACGTGATTGATAAGCACCAATCAGGAAACCACCTTTGGCATCGATAAAATATGTTGACAAATCAGCTTTAATACCAGTATTTACAGTATCAGGTTGTAGTCTACACCCTATTTATTGGCACTATTCTGTTTTATGTGGGTCACGTAATGTATTGTTATAATATTTAGGTAAATTTAATAGCACAAAAATAATGTTATGTTTAAAAAACTAAAAATTATGTTTGCACATTTCGTTTAAAGTCGTATTCATCCGCTAAACTTCAAAAACAAATTTTACACATAACTAGTTATTAGTGAGCTGGGAACTCTATGCCCATGCTCTGTTTCTTGTTTTTTAATAATAAAAATACTTTAATTTATTTATTTAAGAACACATTTAGTTCCAAAAATTGCATTTTATTATTAGAGTAGGCCAATAGTAGAGCTTTGTAACGTTACCCTCGTGTTTGAATGTTTGGACTTTCTGCGTTGGACGCGTTCAAAACCCTAAACTAAATCGATCGAGGAAGAGACAGTGCCAATTATTTAATTTAGATTTTCGCCACTCTTTCCAAAACTTTCCAATGTAAGTCTTAAAAGTTTTATAAAGTCGTTACTTTGGGAATAGTTACTTGCGAAAGTTGAGTAATTGAAACTGTCGTGTTAAATGTTTAAATATCAAGTTTTTCTTTGAAAACAACGCTCTCGAGAGCGACTCTGGGTAAATATTAGATCTAGAACAGAACTCAGATGCAGGCTAAGTCCCACGTTGATAGAACAACACAACTAAATAATGACGACATCGGACGTGTCTTAAAATATTTATCAATGTAAATAATAAACTGGGAACTATTAAATACAAGTCTATAGCCAGGCAATTCGTAAAAAGTGCTCTTGTAGCAAATATAATTAACGTGGTCCTAAGTTCTCTGGCTTAGCTTCGAAGACTAGTTTGAAACTAAAAACAACGGCGCCCACAGACAGAACTAATACCGGGTATTCCATCTCGTCACTGTCAGTTTACACGGTTGCCACGTCTCATCGATCTACGCTCTCTTGACGTTTCTTGCCGCCTCCTCTTTCTTTCAGTGTATAATACCTTGAGGAAGCTTAGGAACAATCTCATAGGAAAACGATTAACATGTCCTTTAGTCATTGCACGTACGTATGTTTTTCACATAAGAATAGAAACGTATTTTTCCAAATTGTGGCATATCAGCACTCTACAAAAATCGCAACAAGATGATATAAAAGGCTTCTGCGTTTGGGGTAAATTACCGTTGAA
Organism: Sweltsa coloradensis; assembly: GCA_024449915.1. Taxonomy (NCBI): domain Eukaryota; kingdom Metazoa; phylum Arthropoda; class Insecta; order Plecoptera; family Chloroperlidae; genus Sweltsa; species Sweltsa coloradensis. The sequence goes on from JAMZAV010000446.1 coordinate 154,719, forward strand.
AAAACACTTCAAACTATAATCATTGGAGCTACCCTCGGAGGATTTCATTGACTGAATAGTGTTGCCAATCGATAATCGTTACGATCTACGACTGACCAATCATAAATCGTTGTTTCACTATGACGCGCTGATAACATTTTAGTAATAACCAGAGTCTTGGATATCTTAAAGCAACAACAATTACTTACGAGGCGTGTGAACCGGGCTAAATAATTTATTACAGTTTTTTTGCAGTTCACTGACACGTACGCAGTACATATAGGCCTATGGGACATAATGCATGGCAGTTATGGTACAACAAAATAATAAGAAATACACAAACATAATACAAAATATGAATAATCCGGAACAGGTTCTTGAGAGCCAGTTTGAGCTCTACATTTAATTGTGATTATTTTTTAACACGCCAGTTAAAGTGTCACATGAATACAATTTTTAATACCAAACTTAAATGATAAACAATGTTATTTTTCCTGTGAGATAGTTCTATAATTTTTGTTTAACAAAGCCAAAAAATGTATTGAAAGATACACGACTATACCCAAATCAAATCTTAGCGCACCGTCGTCGAAGAATGTGGATGAATCGTGCCTGGTCCACAGTCTTATCCTGAAGAACTCGGCTCCTAACTCCTGGATGCATTATGCAGGGTTGTATACCCCAGTCTAGACTCCAGAGGCTATTAACATCTTGCCGAGCTATCTAAAGTGCGAGTGAGGTTTCACGATTTTATCCACTCTCTGCTACCTTGACTCGCGCAGTATTCACCCGCTAAACTAAAAATATATTTCATTCGGGCTAACTAGTAGTGGATTTAGAGTAACAGAAAAAATATTGCGTCCATCATGACGAGAAAAAAATTGGCAAACTTAGTAGCTTTCGAGCTAGGTCCCATTGGCAAAAATCTCCCATAAGAAAAAAACATGGGGATGATATTTATGCCCCGTGACCTTGAAGGATTTTAATGCCAAAAAATATTGGCCATAATTTTCGTACTCGACTCCATTTTCTTCTACGATTTGTTTGTGTAATTTGTCAAGTGTTTCGGTAAAAATATGCTGATTACTAAGAAGATGTGTGATTTCGGAATGCATATTTTAGCATGTTTGAGTGTATATTTGTGCACAGTTTCAAGACACGATTTTATTGATTTTATAAAGGCCAATTTTAGATTGGTACTATGCTCTAGCATGTTTTAAAACATAGCAGGTTTGAAGTCGATTAAAAAAATTTCACAAAACACCAATTTTCGCAGATTTCACGGTCAATCATCATACCTAAAACATTCGTGTAAAATCACAGCTACAAGATACAATAATTTGTAAAATGTCATTTAAGGTTGTATTTTGCTTGAGTTTATGTGGTAGAAATTATTTTTTGGGGGGTAATAGTCTCCCAATTGTTAAAGATCATAAGACAGTAATAAAGTCAACATTTTATGATTGATGTAATAGAAACTCATGGAAACTATACGTGGAGTTATAAAGCGTTAATATTAACGACTACGCCCTGTCTTAAATATAATTCTTCCCTGCTATACTTCGAAACACCATTGACTGCTACTCCCTCTTAAAGATGTTCTAGTCGATCTTGTTACAGAGGGATGGGGTGTAAGCCTCAGAGAACGAGGCAGCTATGTAGGTAGGCATGTCTAGGCTCTTGTGAAGATAGAGGGGAATATTCACAAAGGAAAGAGGAGGAGCACGAGCTGAAAGTTGAGAGGGAAGAAAATAAGGGGGAATTACGGGAAATGTTGTGTCTGGAATCAACAGCGTTGACTGGAGAATACGATGAATAAGATATGGAAGAGGATTTGAAGGTGTGATTAACAATGCTTAGTTGAATAGAACACAACGGTTTCGTTCCTTTGTAGCGAGTTAAATAAAATTTTCCGGGCAGGTTTCCGCGGAAAATATTGAAAATGTATTGGTTCTTGTTATAACGTTTTCTAGTGTTTCTTTAATTAACACCCATTTAGCCGAAATGTCCATTTAAATGGACAATAACAGGTTATATTTTAATTTGATGTAAAATGCAGTTTATTTTATTTTACTTTATTTAAAAAAAAACTATTTTGTGAAAATTTAACTGTTTGTTTCATTTCTTTTAAATGGGACGAATAATACCAGAAAACCGTAAAACGAAAAACAAACGATATATATATTTTTCTTTCCGGGATATGTAATATATTTCTAGTATGCAGGTATTTGAGGTACAGTAAATCCAAAATAAAAAAACAATAATTAAGATTTTTTGTTCAAATGAACTTTGCTTTCATTCTTTAACAAAAATGTCCCGAAATTCCCTAAATATCACGATGATTTTTCATTCTTAGAAAATAATACAAAATGTTAATTATCAGTTTAAAATTACCTTATTTGAGCGAATTCAATTCAGGTCTGAATCGGTCCCATTCAAAACAATGAGTAGACGAGCGATGAATGTAGGTGGGATTCGAACCCGGGTCCCTCGAGCCTAGACCGTGAGTCACCGCGGCTGAAGACAATGAATACATTAGGGCGGTTCTCTAAATGACGATACAGATGGCCACACATTATTTAAGAACTTTCTCTTGACGTAAAGGTAAATTACACTCATTTGTCTCCGTGGTCTAAACGAGTTCAACCTTAGTAGAGTGTTGAGCGAGTTTCATTGTGTACCTCATCTTTGAAAATTGTTTGTAATATGACTTCGTCAATATTCATGGGGGGGGGGGGGGGGGGGCGCTCGCGAGCAATCTCGGGGCAAACTCTTTTAAACTTTACTACTATCTACTAAGGAGGAAGTTCATTGCTCAATTTAAAAGTGTGCCGCGCATCTAAACCACGTTGTAAACGCATACCAACCTTTTAGAAAAAAATAACTTTAAGCTGAAGGAAAACTTCTGACCACTAGTTGAATTATATGAGATCGATACTCAAAGTATTTTTAATAAGTAGGGGTCGTTAGATGGAGGCGTTGTTGTTGTGATATGGTTGCCATGTTTACGAATAGAAGGTTATCTTGACGAGATGTAGGAGGACGATTGCTAGACGGGCATTTGATTCAAGAGAATGAGAAAATGAGGTTGCGAATATGTGGATTATAAACATGTCAACATGTTGTCGACGATTTTTGTGAACGCTGCAAGGGTTTACTTTTAGGGTAGTAAAACTGAACTAAATATTGATTAAATACAAATTATGACAAAACACTCTTAGTATGACATACAGTAGACATTTTGTTCAATCAAATCGGTAAATCTATAAAACTTGTAACAAAATGATATTGACATATTATTGCAGCCATACGATCCATCCATATTTTGACTAACTTTTGATACTAATATATTCAAAACATGATCGGTTTTAAATGGTTAAACAATTTTGCAGATTTTAAGAAAATAAAAGTAAAAATACTTTTCGAATTCGAAAATGTCGTGGAATGGCTTAGTGTAAAAATGTTGAGAAATCCAAAGTGAAAACTTTCAGGATAATATGTTTGTCGGAGATAGATTTAGAAGAACATTATGACAAAGGTTGTAATTTTCTTGATATTGTAATTAATTGTTAATTTAAAACAATGAGGTTAAGGAAAACAAAAATTAAAACCTACTTGCCACCATGTATACTACATATTAGCAAGGTATGCAAATAAATCAAATCAAATCAAATAAATAAATCAATAGTTTTATGCTTTTGAACGAACATTGGAACTTACGTTTTCCTTGATAGATTTTTTAAATTTTATATCATATATTTTAATAAATTAGTTTAATAAGCTTCAACTAAGTGTAATCCCCAGGGATTTGAAGTAGAGTGTTGCGCCACAATATCTCACGTGGGTTACTAGACGGGCTTAGCGGTGCTATAATACTTCAGTCCGAGGTTCATTTGAGATCACTTACGCTCGACAGAGCTAGATCGCTCAGGGGTTATGACAACGAGCGCGGCAAGAAGCTTTTAGTTTATCAAGTTGGCCAAACTGTTATTGCACAACATGTTGTTCTCGTGTGGGAGAGCGATCTCGTGGCACGCCAGGCTGGCCAACTGTCTGTGACGTAACCTTGGCGTGTTAGCTGTAACACGACCTTGAGTACCAACATCATGACTCTTGAACATGTTTTAACAAGTTTGGGGACGGGAGTAACCAAAAGAGCGACGCCAGGCTGGCCAACTGTCTGTGACGTAATAAGTTATATCTTGTAACTGTTATTATTCTCGAATTTTTCAATTTTTAAATCATGAAATTTGCGAAAATTGGCGTTTTGGGAATTTTTTAAACCGTCTTTAACTTGCTCCTTTTTGTTCCACATATATAAAAGAGCATCATTTACTTGCTCCAACGAAAGAATGCAGATGCTTGGTAGTGGTGGGAACAGAATGAATGCGCGGTAAATTGAATGTCGTCTTTGTGTATGAAAGAGAAATATATTTTACCAACGCAAGCAAAAATTATCTGTGCTAGACCACAGAGTTCCTCCGTGTGCAAGATCCACGCTGAGCTAGCGTGAATAGAATTGACAAAGTGTTGTTATGTTGGAAAAACAATTTCGAGCCTCCTGCATTCTTTCGTTGGGACCACTATACCAATCTAAAATGGTGCTTTCTAACATCGTGTCTTGAAACCGTGCACAAATATACACTCAAACATACAAAAATATGCATTCCAAAATCACAACCCATCTTGGTAATCAGCATATTATTTTGACCGAACCACTTGCACAAATTACAAAAAAAAATATAAAAGATAAACAGCAAAGGCTGTATAGCACGTCAGTAATGGCCAATATTTTTTGGATCAAAATCCTCCAAGGTCACGGGGCATAAATATCGCCATGTTATTTATTATGGGAGATTTTTGCCGATGGGACCTAGCTCGAAAAGTAGCAAGTTTGACAATTTTTTGACCGGTCATGGTGGACCCAATAATTTTTCTGTTAATTCATAAATTCATAACAAGTTAGTCTGAATAAAAAATATTTTTTGAGTTTAGCGGATGAAACCCCTTTAAAGAAGGGTTGGTCTGTCCGACGGTGGTCTGTCCTCGGAAGTACTAGCCACAACTAATGTGAATGTGTTCACCGCATCTCTGCTCCTAGTTTCTCTGAATTATCACCCGCGCCGAAAACAAAGAAAGAAAACTCCCCCATATTTCAAACTCACAAAGAAAAGCGTAATTTGATCCCTGAAAAGCTATACCTCGGCGGATAGCTTACCCGTCTCCCGTTTCTTCCCGGCTATCCCTTTCACTTTCCACCCAACTTATCTCCCAGTCCCGATGTCACGGGATGTTTTCCAGGAGATGAAATACGGAACAAAACAAATTAAGATGCTTTACATCCCTTAAATTAGGGATGACACAACTGGCAATATGCAGTTTGAAAATACTGTTTATGTTCATGAATAATGTAATTGTGTGTGATCAAATGTATTATATTGGCCCAATATTGTTTAATATGCTGAAAATCAGCAAGAGATAAATAAATAAGGATTTTAAAATATTAGTTCTTTATTTTGCTGTTATAACAATCAAAATGTGAGGTTCAATCAAGCATGATTTTTAATTCGTCTATCTAAACCAGTGATGAAATGAAGATAAACGTAAATATAACCTAAATACTTTAAGAATAACACTTTCATAAACCAGGCCCATTCTCTAACACTTCTTTTAGATGCGTTGATGGATGAGCGTTTGATGGTTATCGCACACCATTCAAACATCAAAGAAAAGTAATATTGTAATTTTTAAGAGAAATATATCTTTAATTGTATCCAAATTCATAGCGTATCCAAGTTATCAGTTTTTGGCGGTCCTAAAATTTTTTTCAAATAAGCCGTTTGTCAGGTAGAGAGCTAACAATATAATACAAAGTTTACTTAAAAAAGCGTTAACGTGTTATTTAAAAGAAATGTTCGATTGAACCGATATATTTAGCAGTACTAAGTTAAAATATTGCGAAGGTTCCCTGAAAAATTAATGGTGATGGGATTAGCAGTTTCACCGAAAAAGAGTAACAAACATAACAAGATACACAAGAAAGCACCGGAAGTATTTTTCTAAGTCTATTCAAATTGAAGTTTTCGCTTAGCTTTTGCAACAGTCATACATCTGCAGTGGTTCTTGTAAAATATTTTGCCAGACACTTAACTAGGGATATACATTATACAACCCCACTTTTGTGGATAGCTTCACCGTAAACTCACAAACACACTTTCACATTTAATCTGAAGCATTTCTATATTTAACTGATCCCCCTCACCATATTGATTTATCAATTAGGTTGCGAGTAGTTCAATATTTTCGATCTGCGGAGGTTCGTGGCCTCTTAGTTGTAGGGGTCAATTCTCAAACGACCTGTCCCCTCTCATCAACATCACGTGACCTTCCGGTTCTGACTGAAGTTAAGTTGGAGAATGTTCAACGCGAATTTATTAAACTTGTTTGTTTAAATCTCGCTTAGCGTATCACAGGTGTGAATATAACAGTGTATGAACATCAATAATTGAGCTAACTTCACTCATGGATCGGCGTCATGTTTCTGACCTGCTCATCTTATATAATTAGATGAGCGTACCGAGCGTAGCGAGCGAAGCGAAGATTCCATTTCACTACACTGGAGAAAAAAATCCGGAATGTTTTTTTTCTTTCTTTCTTTCTTTTTTTTGTATTTTTGTGTGTTTGTCCACACGATTCCGGCTAAACCGATACTCCAACAGCAAAGAAATTTTATGGAGGCCTTCGAAATTTCTAAACTTAGAACTGCTACGTTTTTGAGCGCAACCGAAAATCTATTTCTCATTGAAATCGCAATTTTACGATTTTTTTCGATTTTTGAAAAAATTCTTCGACTTATTACACCTACATGCTTTATCTGATTGTTATGATTTTTTCACAAAACCTTAATTTTATGAATTAATATAGTCCTGTGAAATTAGAGCGTAATCAAAAAATTATTTCTTATGAAAATCGCAATTTTACGATTTTTTTATATTTTTAAAACATTCTTCGACTTATAATACCTACATGCTTTATTCGATTGTAATGATTTTTTCAAAAAACCTTAATTTTATGAATTTATATATATGTGTAAAATTTGAGCGCAATCGAAAAATAATTTCTCAAGAAAATCGCAATTTCACACTTTTTTCGTTTTGAAAAACATACTCTCATCCAACAACGCGCCTGAAAAAGCGTTTGCGAAGCTTCCTAGTAATATCCACATTCGCTTTGCTCACTCGTTTAATTAATAAATTCACCGCCACGCGTACTACACTTTAAAAAAATACCACAACAATAATATCTCCCGTAATTTATATAATAAAATCAAGGACCCGGCACCTCCACCAACAATGCTATTCTTATGGAACTAAAACTTTTCTCTCTCTACCCGGCACCTGCACCAACAATGCTATTCTTATGGAGTTAAAAATGTTTAAGGTCTATCCGGCACCTCTACCCATCTCAAATATAATTGTTATTCCAATCATTTGTGTATTACATTATAAAGTGAATTTATCTTCATTGTTGGATGAGCGTATTGAGCGAAGCGGAGATTCCATTTCACTACACTGGACAAAAAAAAATCCGGAATGTTTTTTATTTTTATCTTTTATCTTTTTTTTCTTTTTGTGTGTTTGTCCACACGATTTCGGCTAAACCGATACTCCAATTGCGATGAAATTTTATGGACGCCTTTGAAATCTCTGAACTTAAAACTGCCACGTTTTTGAGCGCAATCAAAAAATTATTTTTCATTAAGATCGCAATTTTACGATTTTTTTCGATTTTTAAAAAACTTCTTCGACTTATAACACCTACATGCTTTATCTGATTGTTATGATTTTTTTACAATACCTTAATTTCATGAATAAATATATTCGTGTGAAATTTGAGCGCAATCAAAAAATTATTTCTTATGAAAATAGCAATTTTACCATTTCTATATTTTTAAAACATTCTTCGACTTAGAATACCTACATGCCTTATCTGATTGTAATGATTTTTCCACAGAACCTTAATTTTATGAATTTATATATTGTTGTGAAATTTGAGCGCAATCAAAAAATAATTTCTTAAGAAAATCGCAATTTTGCGCATTTTTCGTTTTAAAAAAATCTTCGACTTATAACATGCTTTATTCGATAATAATGGTATTTTCACAGAACCTCAATTTTATGAATTTATATATTTTTGTAAAATTTGAGCGCGATCGAAAACTATTTTCTCATGAAATCCCCTTTTTTTACATTTTTTTCTTTAAAAAAAAAAACCCCATACGCCATCCAAAAAACGGGGCGCCTGAAATAGCGTTTGCGAAGCTTCCTAGTAAATTATATGTTGGACGTTTATTTCTAAATTTTATTCAGTTTCGTTTTCCATCTAGAACTACACGAAAACAGGACATGTTCAGTGTGCCCAAGTGTCGGATAAATAAGAAGAAGAATTCTTGTTTTAATAGAATACAAAGAAATTTTTAATTTTTAAATGTCCCACCTTTCATGAAATCCGTTTTTTTTGGGTTCCGTTGTTTCATTTTTAAAATCTTTTAAAGGGTCTTTTTTTTAAACCTGGGGTGGGGACGAAATTTTTTTAAGGGTCTATGTTTTTTTTATATGTCTTTGTCACTTTATTGTGATATATGTTATCTTTTATATGTGTGTGTGATTATTTTTATGTATTATATTTTTATTATATTACAATTGCGGGGCTTTGCCCTGTATGCAATTAAATAAATGAGAACTACTGTTCCGAGCGCAACTCCGAAATTTTGGTATTGATCGTTATTCTAAATATTGTTTGTTAACACTTAACGATTGCGGAATAATTATTTATAATTTTAAAAAGTGTGAATAAATAACTTGTAATGAACCAAATATCATACCATGGCATTTGGTCTAACGATATTAGACAAAAATCACCCGGAAGATTAGGTTTTTAGTAATGGCTATAAAGTCCCAGGTTTGAATCCCGTCATGACCGGGGAAACCCCCTGATTTGAAGTTTTTGAGATGTTTTTTTTAAAGCCGTAAATTTGGCGAATGAAATGAATGTGTCCTGTTAAAAGTTTCTTGGGCATTCCTTCACAATTGTCCTACCCGCAACATACCTAGTAAGTTAGATACCTGAAGATGGGCTTACATTGCACCCTAATTTACGTTTTAACCCTATATTTACGGGTTTTAAATTCTCAGGAAAACCCTTTTAAAATTTCAAAACCAAAAATGGTCAAGTGTATAAGAAATGTAAGTATCGACTTTAAAAAGAAAAATACAGAGTCAAAAGTGGGTAAATTTTTAACTGGGGCCGGGTTTAAACCTTAAATTTTTCATGGGGTGCCTATTACGCTGATTCGTCTATTTTTATCAGAATGCATTTTCAGCTCCTCGAAAAACCCGTTCTCCGTTCATAAAAATGACAATTTGCTACGGTGCTGCTGTTCTCAAGTGCTCAACTCTTGAACTAACAATCGTTTTTCTTGGAGTCTCATCCGAGCCTTCATTTCCTTCCACCCCCAGTTTTTCTCATTCCCGTTAGATGGGAAAATAAAAAAAGGGAACGAAAATTTTATTTTGAGGGAAAAGGGGTTTTTTTTTTTTTTTTTTTAATTTTGGATCTTTTGGGTTAAACAGTATACGTTTTGGGCTTTTGCCTAGCAAAAACGGACGCTTCTACGCATTTAGGAGGCCTAATGGTCCTTGTAGAATTATTGTAATACCCCTTTGTATACCATTACATGATCATGAATACAAGGTTTTTAAGCGAGCCCGCTTTGAGGACATATTATTAAATGGTTACAATTATAAAAGTTTGCCCCGACTGGGGATTATGTTCATGAAAAAAGCGATAGATAATGAGTCTACAAACTATTAAAATATTCATGTACAAATGGAAACAATCAATATGTGTAGCAATTATTTTTAATCCAAATCTATTCAAATATGCAAACAAAATTGGAAAAAAAGAAGGAAAAATAAAAAAGCTATCATAAAATCCAAAAAATATTGGGCATGTCCTTTTTAAAAATTTGGAAAATATCAAATGTGAAGGAAAAATAAAATGATATTTTAAAAATTCTTTTTTTGCTATTGACTGTTTTTTATCTTAACAAAAATTTGAAAATTAAAAAAAACCAAACTTTTTTCCCAAATGAATTATCTGTCCACACAAAGAACTTTTTTGTAAAATTGTGCGGAATTTTAAAATTTTTACTAACTTTGTATTTTCGACTGAAAAGCAACAAAAACGTCTTTTCATTAATACTTGTTTTTTAAAAAACCCACCCAAAAAAATTTTGTTCATCGGATCGGGGATTTAAAAATATGGCCCTGCTATTTATTTTTTATTTATTTATTTATTTATTTTTTTTTTTATTTTTTAATTTTTAAAAAAATGTTATACAACCGCGTTGGGATACAATTTTAAAAAGCCCCTTTACTACTTCAAAAATAAAAAAAAATGGCAAAAATAGAAAACCCAAATATATGAAAAAATAATTTTTTATAAAAAATAATCATAATGCATGTAAAAAATTTTAACCCCATATGGTTAAAAGAAATCAACGCAAAAATAAAAATTTTTTTTTAAAAAAACGTGATAAAACAAAAAACGAAGTTAGCATTTTTTTTGGGGAATGGTTTTGTAAAAGTCTTTACCCCGAAAAAAACCTAAGAAATATGGATGTTTTTTTTTTTAAATTTAAATTTAGGTTTATTAAAATTTTTTTGGGGGGGGGGAAAATTTGGGTTTTTTGAGTGCCCATGGGGGGACCGGGGACGGGTCATTGAAGCGAGTTTTAAGAAAGTAAAAACCTTTATAAATTTTTTTTACAAACCCTGTAAAAACTTTTACCAACATTTTTGACGGGAAAGCATTCTCTTTTGATATTGATTTTTTTTTTCGATTTTAAAAAATTTAAAAAGTTTTTTTTGCAAAAAATAAAAAACCTTTTGATTGTCGAAAATAATAATTAAAAGATGTTCCCAAACCAAATTCCAGTATGCTAAAAATTATTTTTTTTTGCTTAATCGTGCACGTTTATTGGTTCCTTGCTCTTTTTAAAGGGGCCCCCTTTTTGCGATTTCCCTTTTACCCGCCCCTCCATAAAAATTCGGGCCCGGATCTTATACCCGACATCTATCCCTCATTGTAAAATAATTTTCCCCCAAAAATAAATGATTGTAATGATTTCCGGGTCAAATCTTTTAAGGCGGGCTTTAATGAAAGGGAAAGCCCGGGCCGGGAGGGGAGGGGCAAGAAATGGAAAGGGGTCCCAAAACATGATCCAGGGAAAACCCGCCCCCCTTGGCTACTTGCTCCCAGTCGGGGGGTTTTACTAAAGACCACTACTCGGAGGAAATAAATGCATAATTGACTATGGTAATTAGATACACACAAAAAACGATTTTGATAAAAATTAAGCAGTCTTTTTTACATAAATTTTTCTTTTATATATAATGAAAATAAAAATTGTCGTACCGCCTTAATAAAATTATAAAATTTAAAAAGTATTATAAATAGTTAAGCAATGGTCCCCCTTGTTGGTCCTTGTCGCTCGTCGTTGGTGTTTGGGGCCAAAAAGGGTTGTATTGGTCTGTTTTAAATTTAATGTCCCCATTAAAAATCAGGTTTTTCACTTAGTGGGTTGAATAAATACGAACGTATTTATTTATTTTAATCGAAATAAAATGTAAGTAAATTTTATTTTAATATAGGCCTCATAAGTAAAATTTGGGGAAGGAAAAATTTTTATATTAAAAAAAAATTTTAATTCGCACAGAAAGGGCGAGAAAAGTAAAACTTTTTTTTTATAAACAAAGATTTTGTACAAGGAAGTAAAAATCAAACAAAATAAATTCAGCAAAAATTTTTTCCGGGGAAAATACACAAGGGGTACTTGCTTCGATCCCGGTTTTCCAACCCCCGGCAAGAAATGCCCCATTTTTTTATAGAATTTTTTAACGTGTGGACCTCGGCAGTTTTTCCTCGCCCCCAGATATCTTTTTCTGGAAGGGTGGCAGGCAGGGTGCTCTTGACCCACTAGCAGAGGGTGCTCCCAGTAACTAGAACACTAGGGTGCTCTGGCTCGGCCCTATAGGGTGGATCGATGCGGGCAGGATTCAGCCGCGCCTAGCCCATCCGAGGAACACTAGACGCATCTTATAGTCGCGGTAGTGGATGAGCGTATTTGACTTTACTCTCTGTTTCTAAATTAGAAAATCATTCTAATAGTGCGATGATCGTGAGGATACCATTAATTGTGCCAAAAACGTCGCGTATATAAGTAAAGAGATTTCGAAGATTCGCTGAAAATTTCATGAAGATCGTAGTAGCTAATTCTACGATTGAGAGCGAACAAAACTTTGAAGCTATCAATCTCACAATTATTTTATTTGTGGCCACATTACAACGGGCAAAAAAGTCCCCCCAAATGAAAATTTTCCAAAACCATACCAAAACAAAAAATAATGCAGCAATACAATTAAAATTAGTTAATACAAAAATTTCTATAGAAAAAGATATAATCATGAATGTATGTGTGTGTGTGGTGTTTTATTTTATGTTCGAGTGAAAAGATTGTTTGAGTTGTGTTAAGTGTAAATATAATTGTATGTGAGTGCACGGGCGACTGTGACATTAGTGAAAATTTTATTATGAAAAAATGAAATGTTTTTTTTATTTTGAATATAAAATGAAATGAAAAACAATAAAAAAACCAAAATAGCAAACTATTTTTCTCAAGGTGGTTCCCCACTCACCACAGTTCGCTAGCCTCAATACGCTTAACCGATTATATCAGAATGTCATGTTCTTATTTTCAACTACTAATAAGTGCGCTAATTCACCCTTAGAGTGAATATTATTTAAATTTAGTACCAAATTTTTTAAAAAGCAAAAAATTTTTAACTTTAAGAGTGTGATATAATATACCCTTTAAAAAAAACAAACACAGTGGGATTTGGGAAAAAGTTTTCAAAAAAATTTTACAGTTTAAAGTAATAATACACTAAGCCTCTGCCTAAACATGATACAATAATTGCTTTCGTATTGACCCATTCTGGTAACTAGGAAAAAAGCTTAAGTCCCGCCCCGTTTATGGATGAGCGTAAAAATTTTTTTAAAACGGAAAAAAAACGTTTTAAAAATTTCGATTTTTTTAATAGATTAAAATTTTTTTGATTGCGCTCAAAATTTTTTACACGAAAATATTAATTCAAAAATTAAAGGTTTTTGTGAAAAAAATCATTACAATGGGATAAAGCATGTAGGTGTTATAAGTCGAAGAATTTAAAAAATCGAAAAAAATCGTAAAATTGCGATTTTTATGAGAAATAATTTTTCGATCAATTTTCCCCCCGTGCAGTTCTTTGTTTAGAGATTTCATAGACCTCCATACAATTTCAACGCAATTGGAGTATTGGTTTAGCCGGAATCGTGTTCACAGACACACAAAAAATACAAAAAAAAAGAAAGAGAAAAGAAAAAAAAAACATTCCGGAGTTTTTTCTCCAGTGTAGTGAAATGGAATCTTCGCTTCGCTCGCTACGCTCGCTACGCTCATCCAAAACCATTATTTTAGGCGTTATTTCAACACAAAACACAAATGGTTTCTTATTTTCCCTACCATAACATTGCGTATCCATACTGTAGCTCCAATTTAATGTCTATCATTCATTTAGTGAATCAATAATGATTTAAATATTACAATTATAAACGTAATTATTGCGTTACAAATCCTCAACGAACTAAGATTGTTTACAAAGTGAGAAAAGTAATTCTTCCAAATCAATAAAAGCATCAAAATACAAAAATGCAAATTCAGTCATTCGTTCACAGCAAATATGGATTACACCTAGTTCACCTTCAATTATCATTCACCATAAACTATTCAAATATTCATCTACAAAATGGAAACAACCAATAGAGTCGACAATTATTTTTAATCCAGAAGTATTAGAATATGCAAACTCAAATGGAAAACACAAATGTATGCATAAAGCAATTAACATATCCGCAACCGCAAACTATCATCATGTTCATATTCACGTGGGAATATTGAGGAGGAAATATGAATTTTAAACCCATAACATCATTATTAACAAATTCGCAATGTAAAAATACAAATATCCGAGCCTATTCCCCACTGTGGAGTGGGTTAGGGGGGGGGGCCACACTCGTAGCCCCCGGATTTATCGAAGTCGGCTCCGTTATTCCCATTTCTTCTCTTCACTTTCTTTTTCTTAAAAATAATATAATCACCACTTATTTATTTTTCGTTATTTTTTTCTATTTTTCTTACATGGTATTCATTTAACTATATGTTTTAAAATTTAATTAAGTTACATTTCACACTTATCGATCATAAATAATATTAAATTAAATAAAATGTTATTGTATAGTTTGCCTTATTATTTATTGATATCGTTTTATTATTGTTTAACAACGATTGTTAAATTAATTTTCGTTATTTAATTATTTATATATTCATTTAATTGACATCTATCCAATTCAGTTAAAAAACTGGTTTACAAATTAGGTCAATTAAACAAATAAATAACATAAATGCAGAGTGAAAATTAAGTAGGTATGCATTTCTGTCAATTTAGTTTTATATGTTGTCAACCATGTATTCAGGTTTTCCAACTGAATAGGTTAGACATATCAACCAATATAGTTGCGGGATATGCCTATTGAATATTGTCTCCTTGTAGCTAATACTAGTTGAAACGGGTGGCGCAGAAGAAAGTAATCCATCAGATAGTGCAACATATTTCGTGTAACTTGAACTTGACGTATAGAGTAGCCAAAGACTTCGCTCCCAAGTCCCACCCTGCAAAGCGACAGTTGAGCTGGAACAGAAACATAAATAATTTATTCACCAGTCTCGGAACTTTCGGATTCCTACCACCTGGCTAATGTCTTTCGAATGACCCAGGCCCTCCTTTAATCACCGGCTTGTTTGGGTACATTTAGTTAGGAGATGTCAATCCAATTACGGCATTAACCATGACACGATCTCCATAGATTTAGACACTCTTTTAGCAGAACATTTAAAAGTAAAAAGTCTGAGAATTTTTATCAGATACCAAGCAAGTCGAATACTCTTGTGTTGTTGTAAAGATGTGAAAACATAGTATTAGCGAAATTTGAGTGTTTTAACAAGGTTTTTTTATTCTTCCTAATTTTTATGATATATAAATGTATGATTGGATTTTTCAACATTTCTTTCGCGAACTTCACTTGAAACCGCAAATCAATAGCGAAAGTATTAAATCTTGAAGTCGACCCTTTTTTTAAAGATTAAAAAATAAAATTACGATATAAATTTAATTGAATGATCACCACCTTAATCACCAACATAATTAATTATGCACAAATGTCCTAAAAACACTTTTCCCATAATAATATAATTTGCCTTTGCATGTAGGTCTAACATTTAATTTTTGATCCTCTTCACTATTTTGATTATGTGAATATTGGTGAACAATTCTTCGACCCGTTTATGAGAAAATGGAAAAGTAGATGGAAGGTTAAGAGAAGGTCGAGATATATCCCTGCATTAGCCGAGGAGGAGCAAAGTAAGTGCTTAGACGAGGGTGGATGGAGATTGAGAGCTTGCTATCTCAATCCAATCGTTGCATTGAGAACGTAACGATGATGAGACAGCCAACTGATTGAACGAGGTCCTCTTTCAACCAAGATTCTCTGTTCTGAGAGTCGTAGCCTGGGTTCGAAACCCGGTCGTCCTCATGACGGGAAAGGCGATCCTAGCGACACAATAACAAAACAAAAATGTGTAATCCTAGAGAGTACAAAACGAGCAAACTAAAACAAACGGATGCAACAACAAAACACAATGGGAAGATGATTTATAATGTTAGTAATGTTGATAAGTTTGTCGTGTATCTATTTTAAGAGCACAGTGTTTGTACAAATTGGCAACACGTGAAGAAAAGTCAGAGAAAATCAAAGGAGCGGGGCGGCGAGGTTATGCGTCCGATGTGTTCTTCGCGACATATAATGAATTACACTTTCAAACCATTGCTTCAAAAAATTTAATAAAACATAAGCTCAATTAAAAAATATAAATATTAGTGACACTTTAATTTAGCTGTATTAGCATTTTACCGAATGCAACTTTGTCAAACTGTCATAGAGACCCGTGCAAGTTCTTTGCCAGCTATAATGCACTTACTTGTGTGTGTGTGTGTAGTGTGTCCCCCTACACCGCACAGTGTGTCCTCGTATGCTAGCGCTCAGCCGCGTCTACAAACCACCTCGGTCAACCAGCCAGGTGCACCCCCCCCAACGTCTTTGTAAATCCTCCTCGAGATAATGAAGTTACACCGCGACTCAGGATCGACCGCCGTGTCGGGATCTGTCAACACTGATTACATTATTTTACTGACAGACGTCGCCTCCCTCCCCTCTCCCCTCCCCTCTCTCGCCCTAACACTTTCATTCATATTTAATGCGGTCTTTCTTGTTTCGCTGTAACAACCCCTAGCTCACCTATCAAGACACCGCGACCGTTGAGGCGGCATCATCTCCTTGCTTTGTGTGGCGAACCGCTCGATTTACGCCACATAGATTCACAAACATTTACGTCCATTAGTTCACCACATATTAATGGCTGTATCATTACCTGAATAATCGGGCAATCGTGTTATCACTTACAACTTAACGAATGCTTTAGAATATCAATGTAAAAGGAAAATGGCTAAATTTGGCCAATTAATGCTTTAATTTTGGGTCAGAAAAGGAAATTGAAGTTCTAGGTGCAATACTTAATTTTGAGCTGTGATTAAAAAATTGTTTAAATACAAGCTATAGCTGATAACTTATAATTTATAATATATAATTTATAAGGGAAAATAATTTTCTGAAATAATGTTCGATGTTACATTTTTTGGTACAAATAAGAGTTTTGGTTCAAAACGGTGGACGAAAACAATCGTATATATAATATATTATTTCAGATAATTATTTTCCCTTATACTGGTAGCGGAGACAAATGTGTGTTTAAACAATAAAAAAAAAAAAAAGCTCAGAACTTAGTATTGCACCTTGAATTTTCTTGTTGACCCAAAATTGCATGTAATGGCCGGGGGGCGTAATAAAAAAAAACTCTTTCATTAAACCAACTTTCGGCCGATACCTTTGATTTTCAATGGCTACAATTTGGAAAGAACTGTTGATATTCATTTCTTTTTCAAATAAGTACTAAATTGAAGTTCTGATGTGTATCAAAAGTTTTTACTTTTACTTTTTTCATTTATAAGATTGTTTGATTTACAACAACTTTCTTCAATACTAATTCACAAGTTAAAAATTTCCATTCAAGAAATATTTAATACTCCACACTCCACATTTCTGAATTGCATATTGAAAACCTTGTTAAGAATCCACTATGTGAAAAATGTCAAAACTTTAAAACTTTTACAGAATAGTCTTATATCTCTGTTTTAATAATTCAACTAGACCAAAACAATGAAACCAGATGGAATTAAAAAGATATAAAATGCAACGCTAAAATCAGTTGGTCAGCAAAGAACTACCACATAAAACTTAATTACATTTTTAATTGGCCCTCGGTATAATCTGCTAGTGCCGCTTCCTCCCGCTCATTCGATCTAATCAATTGATTTTAAACTCATTTTAATTAAAAATTCTATCCGTGGAAATGAACTGAAAACGAAATAGTACCAAGCCTGATTTTAATTAATATTCAACACTGAAAAAAACATTTAGCTACATTAACAACCAGTGTTTTATCTAGTTATACTTTCGTACTTAGTTCAAACAATCCAATGCTGTTATATAACAAGCACGAGTACTGGAGTACAATCCAATGCTGTTATATAAAGAAGGTCTATTTATTTAATTCTTAAATAAATAAATAGACCGCCGAAGAAAAAGTATGATAGAAATGAGTCCAGAAATAAAAAATCCAACTCACCCTACTAGGATGTATTTTAGAAATTCTGGGTTGATAACATATTATAAATAATTACAATATCGGGAGGTTTTACCACTAATCAATCGAGAAAAACTAAAACAAATAAAAAAATATATTCTATTGGTGAGCCGTATGCTTCCCTAAAATGTGGTGCAGGTGGCGCGTACAGAAATGCTGTAAGTGCCGAAGGATATTCTAATTTCTTGGGGGAGGGGTAGGGGCGATAGTCTTTCCCTCTTACCAGGTCGTCAACACATTTTTACATTGATGTTGAAGGCGCTGTCGCGAGTGGTCGTGTCAGCTGTTTGAGTCATTGTGCCTCTTCATGTGACCAGGGTGCCTTGGTGCTAAATTAAGTTCCCCACTAAATCAGTTATGTGAGTGAACTTAAATACGAATTCTATAATTTAATAATTGTACATGGGTTAGGGTTTCATCAGTGGCGGTTTGACCCAGGGGGTTGCGGATGCCAGCCAACCCTCGTGTACACACCCTGTTAATTCTTAATGAGAACCTAAAAATCTGTTTTGTGCGTTCTTCTGCTCTGATCGCATAGATTGCCACCAAACATGACCTTAATGGCAAAAAAAAAAATACGGGGACAAGCCACCGGACCCCTGTTTGCTGGTGACTCCTCCGAAATTTACTTCTCACCACAGGGGGGTGGGTGGAATATTGGAACCATCAAGCCGCCACTGGTTTTATCGTGAGACGTGACAGACGCACGGACGAACTGACAGCAAAGTATTGCACATGTGGAAGCTTCTTTCCCGTAAATTAAAACGAAATTGTAGTGAGTAAGTGGTTAGAAGTAGTAATAACACAAGCGAGGTTCCTGCAGGTACTCATATCCTCATCTCATCTAGGCTCATGCATGTTTCATACATTTAATTACTTAACTCATACTCTTCACGACTCGTTTTTGTGCATTATTTCTACAGTCTATGCAGTACAAGCCTACTTTACGTACAGGCTTGTTAGGTTTTTTTACGAACGAAATGGAATTTAAAAATAAAAATCGTGTGATGTCAGATAAATGCCAACCCTTTACTTTCTGTTTTCATTCAAAATATATTAGAAATAGTTTATGTGATAAAAATTGGAGTGAGAACAGGATATTGCATGAACGGCTGGTATTTTAACCCCATAACTTTCTATTTTGACCTACATGTTTATGCAAATCACGTGATAATCTACGATTTAAAAACACTTTACGTTTTACAACGATTTTTACTTGGGTTTTTAATGTGAATCTGCGATAATTGTTTTAACAACTGGATTTAAACTTGATTAAACCGATTCGAGTTGGATTGTTTTGAAAAAGTATTTGTCGGCAGCTCGTAACTCGTTGGTGGAGGTGCCGGGTCGTACGTTATGGTTGTTTGAAGAGGACACTCAGCGTCTCAGAGTGCGGTACTTTACTACTTTTCGTAGTACATTCAGGAAAGTAAACATTTTCTTGTTCTGTTTTCACCATCCAACGAATAACCAAATAGGCGTACTCATTTCTCGCACATAGACATTTTTTCAATTTACGCCACAAATATGTTTCCAGCTAGTCCTCAAAATCCACCAAAGAAACATTTTTGGTCGTTAACGTGTTACTTAACTGAATCAAGATTAAAATTAAAATCTTTTAAGAGAATTGGCATCACTTTTCTGAGTATGAACAAAAGTTTATCTTTATCGATGAAAAATGTAGACGTAGATAAAAAAGTATGAACAAACCCTTTCGGCTATATTCGTGGCGTTTACACGCTAATTTCATTGTAATGTAAAACTTTTCTAGTTGTGCACAATGATTTGTCCTGGTCGGGAAGTTTATGAGTATTCGTCCTGCAGTAATATGTTGGCGGAGGTGCCGAGTTTATATAAACAAAGTTTTTGTGAAGATTCAGGAGATGCATTTTATAATGTTTTATGTATGGCTGTATTTGTCTTCGTTATGCCCACACAACAATACTGCAGTAAGTCCCTAACCTTATTATTTATATTACCACCAATTTAATTGAAATATTTCCCTTTATCCATTTATTAATCTAGTTTACACATTCTATGCGGCAGGAAGTCGAGTGGCTAAACATATTTTGAGCGTGTTTTTGATCGAGTCAATTTATAAAATTATTGTTCAGATCATTGAAGCAAACTGTATTCAGCACGTTTCAGGGAAGTTAAGAAACGAAAGAACTTCCTAATTGAGATGCCCTTAACTTCCTTGATTATTTACAGATTTTATACAAATGGATTTGTTTGTCGTTATATATGTAAAGAGGCCGTATATAAACAAATACAGTAGCAAACAAAGCTATTCTTGTTTCTGTGTTTGATATTAATACTTGACAAATGCCTTCCCGGATGTTTTAAAGACGCATTATAGAAACACTAGAGCCGTCCCGGGTGTGTGGCCGACTGCGCATCTGTGGACTGCGTTATATATGGCATACTACACAATTTTGACCGCATTTCCCACAATCTAAAGCGAAAGAGCGCGTGTGGTGTACTCATTAGTTACTTTGTCGGAGATACTTGTTGCCATTTTGTTTTCATTACATCTGCTCATATTAGAAAGTCTCACAAGTAATGCTTAAAACAACGCTCTTTAATGCAGTCCAATGGATGTAGCAAACAAATATAACCATTTAGTTATACTTTAGAGAGGAGTTTGTTCAATCACGTTTTTTTTTTTTATATAAGTTGTACATAAAATAAAAAAAATATAAAATACAACTCTATAGAATGTTAGAAAAGTGCCACTAGGCTTCAGTCACAAAGTGTCCAAATTACTATGCATAAGTTATACCTCATAAATCCACGCTATAAAATACATATACACATAAATTAACTTTATTATAAATGATCTGATACAATTGGTTAGTTGGCAACAGTGTGTGCAGCGACGGTGCTGCCTCTCGCGCCGACACTAGTTGGCACCGTCACTTGCAGTTTGCGACTCATGAGCCTCTAGTTCCCCACGGCGCCGTTTCTTGCAACGAGCTTCTAAATTATCAAGTGCCGCTGTCGGATTTGATTACATATTCTATAGAAGGCCGTGCCCTGATGTGGCGCTTGTCACTAGGTGAGGCTTGCCGGCTAAATAGCCTCGCACAACATGGGTGCTGGGCATAGGCGCTGGGCTGCGGCGGATGAACTGGAAACGAATTAAAAAATAATGAGCATACTTTATTTTAAATTGGTAATTTGTCCTCTATTGTTTAGCTTTTTTATTATCGTTGGAAAACAAGTGTTGGGCTGTGTATAACGAATGAACACATCGTCCAATTATGTTCTTGTATGTTGTGCTAAACCAAACACACATTTTATATAATATCGGTCATTAGGGCGCTAATCTCCCAATAAGCATAATTTTTAAGTTTGTCTGTCTGTTCGCTGTGTCTCGTGTTACGATAAAACCGAACACAACCTCCGATTGACTTTTTTATTGTGTTGTTGTGAGGTATAAAATATTTTTGGCAATTCAGGGGTTAAGGGAGCGGGTCTCGTCCCATTGGCACCTCAAATAAGGATAATTGTACGTTGAAAAAAGTTGTGTAATATTGGTATGTCTCGTTCAATAAGTTTGGTACTCTCGTACCCCTCCTTGTAATATTACGCCTATAAGTTTATATTCATGAAAAAGTTTTTACAAACAGCAGTTTGACATTAGTTTATTATATATATGGCTACAGTGGCGTATCCAAGGTAGGAGGGGAGGGGGGGACAAAACCCCAAAGAATAACTGTTTTATCGCAATACTGAAGACAATTTATACCAACCAAAAGAGGATTTAAGTAGATACAAATTTGGTCATTGTGATGCTTTTTTTGCACAGATTTTCACCAAAAAGACCTTGAAGTAGAAAACTTTTAGGTTAAAAACAGGATTTTAGTAGATAAAATGTTGGTGATGCTTTAAAACGCACAGATTTAATCACCAAAATTGACATTAGTAGGAGGAAATGTTTCACCCCCAAATGTTAGGAGTCTTCAGTTACATACTATGAATTAATTCATAGAACCCCCCGTTATAAAATCCTGGATACGCCACTGTATGGCTACAGTCGACAATCGCTCTATACATTGCATGTTGTAAAGTGTTAGTAAAAAAAAACTTTCTAATTTTTATAAAATAAAGTTCTGCCTTTCAGACATGAAATACCGGGGTTTGATACCCCGCTGAAATGGATTTGGTAACTTCTGGATTGATTCATATAAGCAATTTAAAAATTTCTATTCTCATCCCCACATGAGAATCGGTTGGGAAGATTGAACTGTTGTTTTGAAAGTTGGCAACTTAGCTTATTGATAGACTTTAAAGTTCCCTCTGGATATTCACTCCAGAGGAAACTTTTAAGTGAAGAGCCGAACATTATTTAGAAAATTACCTTTCAAACAATTGTTTAGAGAGCGAAACTCTCATTATATGCATCACTTTTTTGTGGTTGTTGATATATTCTCTCAAACAAGAATGATTCGGTTTTCTTGTGTCTGTTCCGGGTTGATGTAGATACCCCTAATTGATGGGGTTAGAACCGCCCCCTTTATTCCTAGCGTGCGTGTACACTGGATGAGTAATCAAACACACTGAGATATTGTCGACGGTGATGCGTACGGCCTCTGTGTTCGTGAAACTAAATGGGCCAGTGAGTTTGTTGATGCTTGAAGTATTCATCACACATTCAACGAAACTCGAGTGCTTGGCGCGTGTAATTTAGATTTCTTTAGTTCACATAACAATTATGAAAAATATGTAAATGTTGTAACATTGTTCAATCCACCTTGAAGGTTATTGTCAATTTTCAACGGTCTAACATGTAAAATAAAACATAAAATCATCATTCGGAACCTTAAAACATATTTTTCCGTGTTTTTCTGTTCCGGAAGATGTTTAGTTTACGTGTTAAACCGTTATAAATTACCAATAAACGTCAACGTGGATTGAACTTTGTTACAACATTAACACATTTTTCGTAATTGTTGTGTGAACTGAGGAAATCTAAATAACACGCGCCAAGCGCTCGAGATTCGTTGCAATGTGTGAAGAATACTCTCGAAATCACGACGAGCGGTGAAATATGAGGATTAGCGTTTTCCAAATCCACGACCTTGACAGAATCCACCCCACGTCTCCGCTTCAACCTCACCTGTGTGGACAACCCTTGTTCCAGGCAAACGTCTAGTTTTTTCACTCTTCAACCCTTAAAGCTGTGGAATTTAACGCTGCCCATAAAGATTATAAATCCGCCCCAAAAAGTCAGAAATAAATCCAAGTGAGAGTGAGACGTTGCAACCATGCAATGACGTCAAGGTGTGGAACGACATGGCAACGTCGGAACGTGAATCAATTATAAAGTAAGTTATTGCAAAAGTCCAACTAGTCGACAGTTTTTGCGACGGGGCGACTAGTTTCGCGTTTTGCTACAACGCGGGTTGAATTGGGGGGCCGCCCGTTCTCTATTGATTAGAACGCTAACGTCACATCCTTTGCTCTCTTTCTGGGGGGGGGGGGGGGGGGGGCGTAGTGGCATCCTCCACATAAGCAGCCGGGAGTGAGGAAGGGAGGGGGGAGGAAATAGATTTTCATAATAGCCACTTGGTTAGGGGTAATGACAATTCATTTTAAAAATGGCCTCTCCTTGAATTAAATAGCTGGTTGTTGTTTAGGGCTAGGCTCTCCCCGACTCTGTTAACATGGACGAGATGGGAGCTGCGTAGAACATGCTGTGTTGAATGTGTATTGTTTGTGGGCCTTGCACAATGTATTGCATCGCAGAGTGGAATTATTTTTACGCAAGTGGATTACATTGGTAGCGTATTTGTGTGGAATGCAAGTGTTTTTGTTCGTGTTCTGTGTTTGTGCGAGCTTTGTGGTGTATTATCGAGTGAGGGTGAGTGAGCCTTTTGTTTGTTTGTTTGTTTGTTTGTTTGTATGTGTGCGTTTCGAGTGTTTTGTGTTTCTTCGAGGGTTTTATCATCCGTCTGTTTGTGTATGGTTATATCATATTTTCTGTTATCATTAATCATAATAGTGTTTGAGTTGTTGAATATTTACCATATCAACTTTCTACTATTAACATTTTAACAGTATTGTAAACGACTGGACGAAGCTCAAAATCTCAATCAAATGAAGATCGGAACTCGACGGTTCTAGTAAAAAATGTGCGTCATACTTTTCGAACTTCGCCTACATATTTTCATTGATCAAGATAATTTGTTTTGTGCGTACTCAAAAAGGTTATTCCAATCCTCGTACATAACTTGTTTGCCAAATTTTGACCCGTTTGGTCATCACATGCAGTTGTTACATATAGACCAAAAATTGCAATTTTTGTCGACTTTTTTGTGGGCTCGCACGCAAAAATCTTTGCCTTAAATAAAAAAAGGTTATTTTCATAAAATATGAATTAACTTATCGGCCAGAAGGTGAAAAAAATAAAAAAAAACAAAAATTACAAAATGATTTTGTTCATGTAACCCGAAAAGTACAAATGTACTTCACTCTACACGCTGAGCGCTTCGCACCCAAGCCTCTTAATAAGGAAATTTTACAACAAAGTTCAATGGATTTAATGAGAGTAAAAAATCTTAAGTTTGAAAGTGACAAAGCATAAAGTGCTAGTTACCACGTTCACGCGACCTTAGTAAATGCAAATGAAGTTAGCTAACAATGCTGAGAGCGCTAACCGTGAAACCCTTGTTTCTCAGACCCAAAGGTGGAAATAATTAAAAACCATTTCATTTCCAACCAGCTCTAGTGTTCGAGATGAACGGAATTCCTCCGCTAATGTAATAAGCTAACACGCGCTATCCAAACACGTGTTAAGTGAGTTTCCGAAGAAATTGTCACGACGAATGAATGAATGTTCGAGGCGTTCTTCTCTTGTTTACGCGCTGGAGATGATCTAGTGCGATCTGTTGACGCTAGACGTTAAGCCGACGAATTAGAATAGCGAGTGTGACAAGTAATCCTTGAAACAATAGATAGACGGAGCTGGTTGGCTTCCATTCAGGGTAGGATTTTGTAAACACGTTTTAATTTGTTTGGTCTACAACAATAACGAGCTAACTTGAAATGCGGCCGAGAGACACATGTTTGTAAGTGTAACGTGGGAATCAACAAGGCTAGGGAGACGCCAGGGTTCTTTGAGAGGGGGCTAGGGGGGGGGGGGCGGCCTAGTTTAACCAACAAGCAGGTTAATCTTTTCTAATTTCTATTTGATGATTGATTTAATTCGTTCTTCGTATCTGGTTCAAAAGTCAGTTTGCCTGGAGGCTAAGATAATTTAATGTCAAAATAATCTGATCTAAAATGTAAAACTTATGATAAAACCCACTTTTTAAATTATTGTTGTTATGATCTTGTAATTCTATTGGTATTGAATTTCAAACAGTATAACATAAATGGATAAATGTGTATTTAAATGGCTACAGCCAAAATGTATTTTGTGTGACTTCTATGTCTTGAATGTTAATTTGTGTTTTAATATTTTGTAGTGAATTAGTCGTAGTGTGTAGTTATCTGTCATATTATAATTTCTTATCAACAATAAACATGATCAATATTATTTTATCATACATTTTAAAGGTTGGATGTAAAACGAGGCCTCACTGGCCTTAATCCCGCCTATAAAGTTCTAAATCAATTAATCAATCAATTAATCAATTTAATTTATATTTTCTAGAAAACTGTATTATTTCTAATATACACGTTCGTCTTTCATCTTTCCCCCAAAATTTTTATATTCAATAAGAAATGCTTGTTTGTATCAATCTCAACATTTTGAGGTAACGATGATGATTTCTGTTCTTTATCGTCTCTATTAAGAGAGATGAGAGTGAAGGACTATTACAAACTCTTGCCTTATATTGGATTCGAACCCACGTCATCGTAGAGCCACGCTTCGGACCAGCGCCCTAATCGTATGTGCCACCGCGGACTCTTTCTACGTATTAAATGCCAAATAAACTTTACGAAAGTAAACTATGAAAAGTCTGCCAGACAACAAGAAGTAAGAGTATTCCATTTGAAAAATTAGAATCATGTTTTAAACGTTTCAAGGCGCTTGTTGTCAGCATCGTGCTATCACATGGCTGGAAGCTAGCTCTAACTGAATATGAGCATCATTTATCACGAGTCTGTTGGTTGTATTCCCAGGAGGACAGACAGGTTGGCCAGGACCTTCTTGGGAACAGATCCGAGGAGCAACACACTTTCCTCGAACTACGCGCAAAAGCTTTTACTGCTTCTCGAGCAGAAGTAATAATTATTTTACCACTTTGCGCTTTCACTCGGGCTCATAAACTTGATAATCAAGGAGGAATATCGCCTCTCTCTCTCGCTCTCTCGTGTTGATTGGATTGATTCTCTCCCAGACTGTTATCGAGCTTATAAAGAGGAAGGAATGATTCTGTTGCTGTTGTCTCTCGCACAGAGATCGCGGGAAGATATTGGGCTTTTCACTGCTGAGAAGCAATAACCAACCAACCCATCCATACGTACAACCCGTTATAACAAATCCCTTATAGAATACGTTTCACAGCACTCTTACCTTACCCACTACATTAACATGTATCATGTATTGTGGCTCATACGTGGCTCTTCCTGACCTTATGGACTTACAGTTAAAAACTAAATCTCATCATCTACACTTATCTAGAAATTAACAAACGTTGTCTTATGTAAAACATTATGTACAAATGTTATTGGAAAGTTTTTCTTTGTTTGATATCATTGTAATTCTCTTTGTTAAACTATGAAATACTTTTGCACGTCAAATTACTGTTTATGTCTGAATAAAAGTCACTTTGGTATTTTAATTGGGTTGTAAAAAAACCTCTTTCTATATGAAAGAAAATCTATATTAAAAAATACGAAATATTTAATATAGGTTATCCATGATATATTTGTCAACTATAATTTAAATTTAAGCCCCGAAAAAATGTGTTTAAATGAAGGAAAAAAATGTAGCGAAATAAAAGTACAGTTTTAAGGTGATTGGAGAAAGACAAAGACTGGAAAAATAGTATTCTACGACATCTGTAGGCAGGCCTTGCAGACTCTCTGTATAAATTATCTTCACTGCCTTTAAGTCCAGTATTATCGTGGGTTAGCTGCTTTAGATAATCAAGATCGGGCTCTGCTATTTCACTACTCTATACTCAACTCACTCTTCAATCACATTATTTCTCTAGTGCCCAATCTGAATGAAATTAAACCGTCTCTTCTTTCATTTAACTTTTATGACATCTTTGCCTCCCACATTTCATTACTCAACCTAGTCTATCTAAAGAATCTTATTTTGCACACTCAAAATTGATTTGGAATATTAAGTTAAATTAGTTTTTATAATTTATTTGGATATAAGTTAATCAAATAATTACATAAATCAAATATAAATCACATTTAAAAATGTTTAGGCCTACAACCTTTTCTTTTCCTTGTTTGTAGTAGTCTAGACTCAAGCTCATACTTGTTAGATACATTTCTTCATTTACAAAGTATTACTATTATGTCTTACAGTTTACACACGATAAAAATGATCCCATTTGCAATGTGTTGTGCCAATAAATTAAAGCAATATTATCATAATAATAATAAGTAGTGGTATCTCCTTTCCGCCTTCAATTTGTAACATTGATTTTAAACCTAAATAAAAGTCATGTAGTTGGTGTGAGTAATGGCTAAGTAGCACGCATCGCCTCGCTAACCACCGCAAGGGTATAGAGCGATGCTTTGCTTTGTGAGCGACGCGGGCGCGATTATAAAAACAGGCAGAGTTGACGCGGGAACAAAACATCTTCAAATTAGCGGGACATGCATAGACGGGACGCGTATACTAACAAGCAGTAGGGGACAGCCGCTGTAAGGCTTTTTCGACAATATCATGTCATAAGCATAATTTTTAATATTTAATTGTGGTTGTCTATGTCATTTGTTTAAAGATAGGACAGCTAGTGCCACTTCATAACCGTGATTGATTACGCATTTCTAATGATGTCGACTTTTCATTTTTTTATTACAACTTTTTTCATTCGTACATGGTACAGATATAGGCAAGAAATATACATTAATTATATAAATGATGGTATACAAACGTATGGCAAAATATGAAATTGATGGAAATAAATCAATAATAGTAAAACAGTCTTGTTCAGCGTACTCAATCTGAAGTAAAAAACCACGTAATGATAAGTCATCTAAGAATTCATTAACAAAACTGGGAATTCATTGATTGTCCATGTTTTGTCTTAGAACGCTTAAAAACATCAAAAGAGATTCAGAGTGTATCGACGTGAATTAATTATTTGTGTCATTCCAATCCAGAAACAATAATTAGTGTAAAACGTAACTTAAAAACTTATGACTGAGGCCACTACTTACTTAAAAACGAATTTTCGGGTGAAACTTCCTCACCCATCATCAGGTTGATACCGACTGGTATCGTTTTTCAGTAAGTAGTGGCCTCGGTCATAAGTTTTTAAGTTAAGTTTTAATATTGTTCCGGGCCAATAAACTCTTTTTATAGAATAAGTAGTGTGTTCAAACCAATTATCCAAACATATTTTTTATATTTGTTGCTGCAGCCTTATCATAGGTTAGATAAACAAATATTTAAAAGTTATGTCGGCATTAATAATCGACGAAATGTGAAGTGTGGTTCGCTAGTCTTACAGTAAAAGTCTTTGCTTGCAATGCAGAATGTTCAGGGTTCGAACCCGCTCATGCTAGAAATTTTGAATTTATGATGCGGACTTTAGTGCATGTGAAAAACGTAAGGAATATGTATCGGTGAGTTAGGAGCCGTCATAGCGACGAAGTACATGAACTATTCCTATTCTCCATTCAATTAATTCTAAGATTATTTTGAATTAGCCTTGTTGATTCTGGCGCTGTGATCTGGTCTAGTTAGTTGTACACTTAAACTAATAATGTCCTTATAAATTAATATTTGTATGCTTCATAGTTATAATTTTTACTTAATTTAAACTTCAAACTCGAATAATGAAACATTCTTAGACCCGGCACCTCCACCAAAATCTCCATTCTAGTTAATTCTAAGGGAATTTGGAATTAGCCTTGTTGATTCTTGCGCAGTGATTCTGGTCTTAAATAAATAATTTACTTACAAATTAATTTCTGTTTGCTTTATAGTTATAATTTGAACTTAATTTAAACTTCATTTAAAGTTCCAATTTGAAAAATTAATAACATTCTAGACCGGCACCTCCACCAAAATCATTTGTTTTTATTTTTCATCATGATAAAAACTTTTCACAACAATAATGAGGCTGGAACTACACGGAAAACATTCTCCAATGTTGTTGATTCTGTTTTGTTGTTCTGTGCGGGAGAAATCGTGTCCAGTTTGTAGCCTGTGTTTCCTACTTTGGTCATTGATCACTCGTCAATGGTTTTGGCACCAACTGGGTTGGCTTGGACTGCTTTAAATTTAAGGTGCCGCCACTAAAATCATTTAAGTTACTGAGTGGCATACGATTTAAAAACACATTTTAAAGTCGTTTTTAGACCTAGCTTAATTTGCTCTTTTCCCAAACTTCTGATTGGTCAAGGCATTAGCTCTTCCTATTCACTAAGTCACATAATAACAAAGCTCTGTATAAAGTTACGTATTATATTATGAACGAATTCGAACTATTAGTATACAAGTATAGATGGTGTATTTCCTAAACGTCTATCATTACAAATAAATGTGTGTATTGGTTTATTAGCTTGAATACAAATTTTGTGATGACCTTATCTGAGATTTCAAATTACTTTTATAAAACACGACCAACTTCACAGTAAATTACTTTTAAACGCAAAGTTATAAACGTGTTTTCATTTATATACATTTCTGAAGTTAGTAGTAGCTACAGTTTACACAGAAACCGACATTGTACAAAGAAAACAATAATAATTCTGAACTATTTTTAGCGCAGTGTTGCAAAATATTCGTTATGATTCCTCTATCTCGTGCCCGTGTGGGTACGATCTGGCAACACAGCAGTGGCGAGGTAAATTGCTTTCTTGTACCGCTCCCTACATTACGATCCCGCCACGTGTTTGTGTTATATATCTCCCGACGACGCGGGTGATATTATTGTTGGCGTCGCGACGCCGAGTTAATAAAATAGCAATAACACCTTAGCGTATTTACTCCGCCCCCTGAGAAGAGTCGCGTAGGACCAGACGCGCATTCCTCAACACCTAGAAACACGCAATGCAAGAGCAGAACTTTATATAGCATTTATATGGGAATAATATTTGTAATTGTATATTTTAGTATTTTAGAAAAAAAAAACACAAACAAACAAAATCAAAAAAACAGGACTAATTTTTCTGCAGAGTCATAAAAATATTATTACTTTTAAAAATAATTCAGTAACAGTTACATTAAAAAAAGTAATTTAAGTGATAATTCAATAATTACTCAACAAGTAACGTATTACTTTTAGTAAATTACTTTTACTCAGTTACTTAACAAAACTGATGTTAACAAGGTCTATTTTTATGATACTTGACACACGCACATACAGACGGACGGACAAGAAATTAATGCTTATAGAAGAGGAAAGTCGTCCTATACAAAGAAAAATACGCATTATATCTGTCAGTGAACCACCTAGCGGAGTGAAGCTGAAATCAATAGAGGCCACGTTGATTCCTGACCAATCAACGACTTGTTCTAGAAGTCACCGTGCCCCCTTGTGATTGATGATCTGGTGATAGTGGTCGGCGCGGTCGATACAGGAACGTCTCTAGCCTTGCGTGCGGTCAGGATCATGACCACCAGACCAATCAACAGGACCCGTGGTTTCTCAAAGGCAAGCAGTTGTTGTTTAGCAGGCAATATTATAATCATATTACACGAGTTGAGAAATACACGAACAACTAAAAACACCAGCTTTATAATGTGTGAGCTTTTTTGTTTTGTTATTTTCAATATAAATTGAAGTGAAATTGAAAGTATATGATTATAATTGTCTTTAAAGTACTTCTTTTATACGCTTAAATGGACCAAACTAGACGGCGTCGTTTTAATATAATTTAAATAATTTTATACTTGAATATATGTGTAGAAAAATTGGTTGCCAACACAACTTTATAAAATGTGGTCATGTGTTCTAAGATAGGGTTGTTCTTCTTATACCTTACCCCCTGTGGTCAGCAGAAACATTATGTATCATCCTTGATGAAAGGCAATGCAACTAAAAACGCGTGTAAAGAGGTCATGTTCGGTTTTTATCGTAAGACGTGACACACACACAAGGATGGACAGAAGAGTGATGCACATATAAAACCTTCGATCCATAATAACAATGTAGTTACTCTCCGATCATGGACAATATTATGAACGTAATGAAAGAATTAGAGAGGAGAATAGAAAGAAGTTTGAAGACAGGAATTTAAAAAAATTATCACCATGGAAGGAGTAATTAAGGATTGAAGAGTGATAAAAAGTGCAACTTTCATTTAGAAGATTTTTCAATTTATATTCGAAAAGAGTAATTGAATTGGAGTTTTTTATTGGTGCGAAGCGATGTGTATGAATTATCAATTTTAATGATCTAAAGCGCGCTTTTATACTCATCCTTCTCCCCGTCTATAGGAGCCTGGTAGTACTTGCTACACTAGAGCGTATACGTACGTTCATTACAGGTGCGCCGATAGCTAGCTAACCCGACGCGGGGCTTTATGCAGCTCCATCCGACCGCTCAGTAGGGGGGGGGGGGGCTACACGGGTTCTGCATTATCGCGGTATGCGCCGGATGCACAATGCAAAGAGTGAACACTTTTAATGTTCACTCGAGCGTGTAGTGGTAGATACGCGGGCTCTTAAAACATCTATGGAATGTGTTGGGGCTTATAGAGAGTTTGCTTGTTGTGTATGCGAGGGGAGAAATATACGACCATCAACTTCAGAGAGTATTTGATTTACAATAATATTTTAATACTTTTAAAATTCAATGATTTACCTACTTGACCAAAATGTATTTATCTACGTCAAACGATCCTCATTTTGTATTTCTCCGAGTTGTTTGGAAGATATTTCACTGATAAAATTAGTTTTGCACTTTAAGCAACTCAAAACAAAATAAATATTTTTTATATTCTAAATCAAGGCTTGAGAATTTCCTTTTTTGCATTACATTTATAAATTGAGTGGAATATATTTTTAATTCGGGATAATGCAACTTTTTTATTGATATTAATAAGCAGTAAATAATTTTGATTAATTCACAAATCTTTTTGTGACATAAATGGAATAGGCTCTATATACACATAGCCATTCGAATGTTTATTCACATCAAATAGTTATTCAATCAAGTACAGTATTCTAGCTAGATGATTTTTGTTGCGTCAATAGTATCTACCTGGTTAAAGTATCTAATAGACTGTTAGTTAAATGAATGGCAAATAATCAAAGCATATAAAGAGGAGAAGAGATTTAAATGAGCTGACGGGTATTTTACACCTGTCACTATTGTTATTATATTTAAGTCACATTAAAATAACGTTTTAAAAAGATTTATAATATATTAAACAAATATTCAATTTTAACAAAATAACAAATATACCAAAAAATTACCCCAAAAATACCCTTCAATACAACTCTTGAAATAGTTGTAACGTCACATTTTGAATCATCGGCAGAAGATTCCACAACGAGACAGGTAGTTTGAAACTTCTCCAATGTTCTATAGCCTATGAAGGATCCGTATTGATTCTAGAGAGTTGCGTTTCACTTGTGGATAGCCCGTGTTTGGATCAACATCTGAACGTGTTAGCATCCATCTAAAGAATTTAACATCAAGTTAATGATGAAAATATGATTTTGGTGGAGGTGCCGGGTCCATGATGTTTCCATTATCAGTATTGAAAGATTGAATTTTAGTATTATTTTGCCCAACGCCGAAGCATTACAATGGTAAATTAGTAAGAATATTTCAAATTATAGTTATATGTTGCATTATATTATTGGATGAGTGAAGCGAAGACTTCAATTTTACTGACCCCCAGAAAAATTTAGCTCGGGTGTTTGTTTGTCTGTTTGTTTGCTCTCTACTGGGAAAACGGCATATGCGATCTTGATGAAAATTTGAGGGGATCTTCGAAATCTCTGAACTTAGAGGTGTATTGTTTTTGGGTACGATCGAAGAAATATTTCTCATGAATATCGTACTTTTACGATTTTTTTAATTTTTAGTGCGATATTTTTGTGACGTTTGGTCCGATTTTTACAAAACGGTGGGGCTACAACGTTCATATTTTACATGCACATTAAGGTAATGGTTATGTATTGCTTTTTAAAAGAAAAAATTGAAAAAGTTAGCCAGAATCCATAGAATAGGCCTAAAGGTTTTAATATGAGTTTTTTTTTAGGTTTATATAAAAATTAACAAGTTACAATAGAAACTTGGCAACAATCACCTACAATGCATTCAAAAAGCACTTGGAAAGGAAAAGTGGTCCAACGCAAACTAAAAACTTACAAAAAAGCTCATCCATCAACGCGGCGGGACTAAAGCGTTTTCCTAGTATGTACCAGTACAGCTATAGTATTCAGTAGTATACTAATTGCACGTTGTTAAAAAATGATACATATTGTTGGTGAAGGTATAAATTAATAACAATAATTAAATTAATTAAATGAACGTACAAATATTGTAAAGTGGTAACATTATAAGATTTTTACTCACTTTGAAACTTTTTCAAAATTTTACTATAAACAGCTCTCAATTCTAATTTAAAAAACAGTCACCTTTTAAATGAATGGCAGAAGATTCCTCAACTAGACAGAGAGATTGAAAACCCTCTGTATTGTTTCTAGAGAGTTGCATTTCACTTAAAGATAGCCTGTTGTTGGTAACAACATCCACTTGCAGTGTTAAAATACATTCTAACAAATTAACATGAACTTAATGATAAAATACTGATTTTGGTGGAGGTGCCGGGTCCACGTTTTGCAAGTTTATTCTCACGTTATATTTACAGACATATCAAGTTGTACAAAAAAATAATATTTTGTACAAAACAAAATGTAATGAGTTTATGATGATAAACCCACAAAGCCAGAACATGGCTTTACTGTGGTGTGTAACAGACAAATTAGAAATTAAAACAAGAAAGTAACAATACAGAGAATGGAACATAAACCCAAAATAAACCCCCAAAACAAGTATATGATATATAACATTGAACTTTGTGACACAAAACCCGCAATAATACGTAGCCTATTAGAGGAGAGTAAGAGCCAAAGCGTCGAACAGAGAAATGAAAACGGAAAAAAAAGAAAAAGAAAAAGTTAAGAAAAGAAACAAGTGTGAAAAAATTCACACGGAAAATTAAATACGAATAATTTTGGAGCCACCTCTGCGTAATCTCATGAATAAGCCAGTGATTTCGTTTAAAGTTCTACTTTTTGTTCTTCGGTGTTGAATGATTCATGGCTGGATGTCTCGTCAGGCATATTCTCGTGAGGTTAATGGAGCTAACTGGGTGAGCAGGGCTACCCAGGTTCAGCCACGCATACTAACGTAGTATGAGCCTACGCACTTTACCAGTGTCCGTAGAAACGGTTCTTAATTACTCTCTTGTGGTCTTGAACGAATGATAGGACCTTGCGAATGGAATTTAAATGATTAAGAAATATTTTTCATGAAATTGAAACCTAGCTCTAATAGAACATCAAAATATTCTTTTTCCTTTTTTCTGACGGCACACCCAAATATTGCCTCTTCAAAAAAATGTTTTTATTAATTTCCACCGAGAACACCATTCAACCAGATGGTTGTGGTTTTGTGAGATTAATTTTAAACTTTTTTCCCTTTTTTTTTAGATGTCGAAGAAAAAAATGTAATTTTTTGCAATTGTCTTTCTTACAATATTTTTGATTTGGTGGTACACATTGGTCAGTCAGCCTGCCTGCATGTCTGCTAGAGGTTGTATAGACTTGTAGAGAATTTATTGCTTAACTACGTTAAATAAATATTATTTAGATTAAATGTTTACCTTTAAAGTACTTTTTTTCCATTAGGGGTAAAAACCTTAATTGCGCCGTGTTACTACATTAAAACGAAAGATAGTTTGCGACCTTGTACGGGACCTTTATCCACTACTTGCATAGAAAAGTAACTTATTAATGATCTCCTGATAAGTTGCAATCTGAGAGCGGATATAGTTCTTATGAGCTCTGTCTAGAGATTCTTTGGTTCTACGAAGCAGTTGATTCTAGAGAAGAGGAAGAAAACTTTCGCTCTGTCGTTTCCGAGTGGGTATGAGTTTTGTTTTCAACTAGTTCTCTAGAAACTTTTAATTATCAAATGAATACAATAGATTGCCACGTTATTACGACAATTAGTAAACTAATTAGGAGAGTCATCGTTGCTTAATTCTCTCCAATAAAAAACTTATTAATATCGCTAGGGAAACGGATTATTATTACAGAATTAACATTTTCACCGATCTTTTTGTACTTCCGTGGATTTGACTCAATTATGTTTTATAATGTAGACAGTTTGATATTAGTCTGATATTCTGTCTACCTCTATTCTCTTCTATTGAGTCGTCAAAAATGTTCCTGCCTTAAGGTTTAAGGCTGTGCGGGCAAGAAAACAAGTTTTCCAAAATAACTATAGAACAGTAGTTTTGGAGTAAAAACATCATAAATAGTCTTTTGAAAAGACCAAAACTATTTTAAAACATTTTTGTCGTCCATTCGTACTCCCAATATTCCGTGGATCATTTTATTAAAGTTTACTAGTTGGATAGCTGATATTTTTACCATAGTTCACACTTACCCGTAACAAGGTCATGTGATATTTTGAAATGGGCATCTTTAAAATCTTGCGTAGTACGAATTATTGTATTTTCCGGTACAAATACCCTCAGCGTACCGGAAAACGCAAACACCTTCATCCTCTTTCTATAAAACTAGCCGTCCGGTGGCTCATACGATCAGGGAGCGGGTTTGTAGCGTATGACACTAGCGGGACGTGGGAATTCGAATCCGTCACCCTTTCCATCACCCCTTATCGTCTCGAATAACAATCTTGTAATAATAAATACTCTAAGCAACAAAAATCAATCAATACATCTATGAAACTAAACGTGGAAGCGCTTTTCTATAACGGTGAATTATTATTTTTTTCATTAATACATTTCACATAAATTTGGTAAACAATTACTTAATTCCTACTAACCTTTGGGTAGTAATTTTATTTCAAAATAATTCATACACGAGTTCTAAGTACACGTTGAAACAATAATATAGAACAAACACGGATACATTTTACAAAACAACTTGAGTTGTGGTTTGGTTATTAATCCATGGTTGTGTATTCTGACATAATTTCAGTCAAATCCCATTATTATGTTTGTTAGATTTTGAAATAAAATTTGTTATCCGCGTTAAAGATCATATCGCTCTTAAATAGAACGTGAGTAAAATTAATATAATGTGTTATATTGTGATTAATGATTTGTAAGGATAGAATTAGCATTACGTGAACATAATGCTGAATGCTTTAATGTGTAACATACTTTTTAATTTTAATTTTAATTCTTCTTACTTGATAATTTAAACCTTAATTCAAACTTTTGACAGAGATACCGAAAATTTCATGGACCCGGCACCTCCACCAAAATCATGAGTTTTATTTATTCAACATGATAGAAACTACCCACAACGATAACATTGAATTGATCGTTTAAAGTTTTGTTTAAAACCATAGTTAAGCAAGTATTTAATTTGTTAGCAGTTTGTAAGCCCAGTTTTAATTGTCGTCTACTGTAAACATGGTTGTCAATGTTAATATTTATAATTTGCGTAGTTTTTACAACTTAATATGATAGAAGTTAAATAAATATTAAAAATCACGTTTGGGTTGATGTGATGATAATGAGGGTTTTTGTCCCCCTCTCCCCAACAGGTAACGCCCCCTACACAGTGCTATGCTGTGACGTAGGTAGTAGTTACGGGATGGGCTGGTGACGACACAAATGTATGTAACTAGGACACGTGACTGTGAAGTAAGATAAGGGCTAATATCCTAATCGACCGCTCACATTTCATTAACATTCCTCCAGTTAGATAGGGTGGACGCAACAAGGCTTATCTAGACGACAGCACTTTAGTGATGCAATACTTATATCTGTAAATTGTTCGAATTGATCTAGTTATTAATATCGGTGCGATGCCATTAGCTACCGCTACCAATGATAATTGTGTGTCTCGTTGGTCTTGTTGTTAGGGTCTTTGGTTCCAATGCAGAAAATCAAGGGCTTGATCCCAAACATTTTTATCCTCTGATGTGGACTTAAGTCCATCGATTTTGGCTTAGGAATGTTAAATTATTCGTCATAATAAATTGTTAGGTGCTTACGAATTTTCTTGTTGATTCTGGCGCCGCTTGGGGGTGAAATTCTGTCCATCTGGTTTGGCTGGTGTTTCTTATTTAAAAACTTTTCTCTTGATGGTCATTGTTTGCGCCAACAGGGTTGGCTTAGTCAGCCTTAAAATTGTATGTCCCCCACAGAAAACCAGATATGTTATTTAGTGATGTAGACTCTATATTGATTTCAAGAAAGGATGGTAGCAACATGGCTCATATAGACGACTCTGTCGTCTGTGATAATGTGACCTTGAATTGGATGAGTGAACAAATATTCAATCTATTAATATCGGAGAAGCCAAAAGTCACTGATCAAGAGTTATTAGTAATAAAACGCAGCAGTAAACTTGTCGCCGGGTGGACGCAGACTGGCACACACTGGACGACTGGGGGGGGGGGGGGGAGGGGGGGGAGTTGACGTGACGTATTAATGCGTCGGGTCAATCAAGATAGGCGATAATCCAGACAAACTCCTAAGAGAATCCCATTGAAAACTCTAGTCCATCACCAGGTCTTATCACGCCTTAGAAGTCGAGCACTTTCGCTATATACACACAGACTTACATTCTAGTTGATTCCTTTGCATTGAAACATGATCTTATCCAAATACGAACGTATTTGAAAAACTTAGCACATAATATACAATACAAGTGTATTGGCATATTCTTAACACGTTGCATGCGATTTTTTTAGTAATGCGCACATTCTGCGTAAACGTGTAATTGTGTTATGTTTATCAACTGTGTATTTTAAGTCAATAATGTTCAGTTGTTTAGCTTATTTTATACCGGGCTGGCTGAAGTTTGGGAAATGTTTTTTTTT
The DNA here is from genome assembly GCA_024449915.1 of Sweltsa coloradensis. Classification (NCBI taxonomy): domain Eukaryota; kingdom Metazoa; phylum Arthropoda; class Insecta; order Plecoptera; family Chloroperlidae; genus Sweltsa; species Sweltsa coloradensis. Next base: position 192,870 of record JAMZAV010000446.1, read on the forward strand.
ATTTATAAATAGCTTGATCGACATAAAAAGCGAATTTTATTATTCACTTCAAATACTTTTTTTTTCTATTAATATAATCACTGAGATTGTTATTTTGGGAGGTTCATTAGAAACTTTCATTATTACATAGCAACGTTTGCCTCCATTCGACCACATTTCCACATTTTTCATAAATATATATGAACAAATCTCGGAAATGTACTACAAATTTGTCTTCTAAGGCATATTGACGTTCCTAGAAGAACTAAGTTTAATGAAGAAAATGTTCTGTGATAGAACCAGGCGCATATACATCCCGAAATGCACACTTAAATTTCAAATTGTTCAAGTGAAAGTGTTCGGCCACAATCCCTTGTATTTCGCATTGAAGCCCGGTTTGCATTAGCCCATGCACACAGTCTTCAGTGTGTGTTGTTTCTTATCACAATACAATGTTGTAGCGTTGATGATTATTGTTATTCTTCATACTTGATTATTTAAACCTAAATTCAAACTTTTGACACAGATATCGAAAAAAATGTCGCGGACCCGGCACCTCCACCAAAATCATAAGTTATATTTATTCAACACGATAGAAACTATCCACAACGCTATAAGTCTCATATTAAAGCACTAAGGCTATTCGAGGCGATGAGTAGGGATAGATGACGATGAAGGACGATTACAAAAAAAACATGCCTATCCGGGATTTCAACCCAATCCTCGTAGAGCTAAACACTTCGGAGCAACGCCCTAATCGTACACTCGTATGTGCCACGTGGACAGGCTGAGTGTATACTGTTGGTGATAACAAATTAAAAGTATGTGGCTTTTGATTCACTAAATTGTGTTATGTAGCTACAGCCGTCGACGTAGACATCAATATCATAAGCAGAAGTTTTTTAACTTCTGATTTGGAATAAGTCCATCAGTTCTTTTTTAGGAATGTGTAAGATATGACTTTGGAGACGTCCTAGCAACAAGCCACATGATAAATTCTAAGGTTGTACCGAATTGACCTTGTTGATTCTGGCACTTTCTGTGGGTGAAATCGTGTCCAGCTTGATTGATCGGTGTTTCATACTTACAATATGCCGGTCTCCAAGTTGAACATTGTTCGCTTGTCGATGGTGTAGGCGCCTACATGGTTGGCTTGGTCTGCTTTTAATTTAATGTCCCCCACTGAAAATCAGTTTCAAAAATAGTTCAAGACTGGGTTTCACATTAAATATATTATTTACTCTTACATCTCTTCTGTATTTTCCTAAATGTACATCTTGGAATCTTCAGGCAACGAGCAACATAACAGAACTCAGCGGTTGTATTCGATAACACGTGTATACCACAGCACTAACTACTAATCGCAAGTCGATACCACTCGAGGAGGTTTGCGTACTGTCACTTTAATAAGGGTTCGATATGCCGATATCCCAGAATACTTAAACATGTAAACATATCTGGTTTGCATAAGTAAATGTTTGCGTTACAACCTCTAGTGATATAACGTTGCCTAGAAAGCTTAGTTTGGTATCTCTCTAGTGTAAACAACTATCCCACATTCCAGTGAATGAAAACTAGATAGAAACCCTTTTCAAATATTGGTTACAAATTCATTGATGTAGTCAGTTCCTTGCCTATTCCGGTACTATGATAATTTATAAAGGATATTAATAAATTCAATTCACTTATCTCAATGTAGAATAATAGAACATTTAGTTGATATTGAAATCAATCAATTAGTTAATTAATTAAACCTTGAAATATACGTTAAATACAATGGAGTAGTACAACATTTTTTTTTTAAAACAAAGCTCTGCCTTTACATTAAGGTTGCCTTAAAGACACAGAATAACAAAAATTAATTAATTTACATAAATACAAATAACATTCAACAATAAGTAAAATTAGTTACATAGTATGAAAAAATGAAATAAAGTGTGGTAATCATGGATCTTAGTGTTGAAGGTGACACCAGGGTACGATCCCCGGTCGGGACACATATTTTAGAACATTCCTAAAAATAAATAAAAATAAGAATAAAAATAAAAAATAATTAAACGTATAAATATTCCAATCGAAGATTGTCAGTTAACAAAATGTTGCCACAAAATTGTGTCTCCTCTGACCAAATTTGGGAGGGGGACTTTCGCCCTCCTCTCCCCCCGAAGTTGCCACCTACAGCTGAAACGAGTCACATTGCACCGCGTGTGTCGTACGGTGTACACTAGGTGTGCACTAGGTGTACACTAGGTGTACACTAGGTGTACACTAGGTGTGCACTAGGTGTACACTAGGTGTACACTAGGTGTACACTAGGTGTCCTCGCGATACTCCACCTGATTGTTGTGAGTGATGTACTCAAGTCTAAGTCAAGTTAACGACAAGTACAGTGATAAACCCGAGTGCTATGATATCCCAGTCCCAGGGTTATTAGTCCGACAAGCCGCTATAACAGTTGTGTGATTTTATCGACCGAGTCGTAAAGTGTAATAGTGATTGGGACAGTTTCGGCAAACCGAGATACGGACGTTAAACCTGAGCTGGTTGTATTTACTTTAGCGGTAGAGTGCGATATCTAGCCACACGTTGGCCACCTCTTGAATACATGAAGCGAACTCATTCGGATCACGCAAACCAAACGTGTAATGTTTTCTGCTTTTAAATTACATTTTTGTATTAAAAAACATGTTACTCATAAACCCATCACAAACTGTTATCATAATTATTCATGAAATAATTATGTTATATGAGATTTAACAAAAATCTCATAAAATAAACTGACGGTAGACTCTGATTCGGGAGGTCCCGGTTTCAAATCTCGTCAAGACCAGAATTTTAAGACACCTGAAGTTTGTTGTCATCTGATCATCCATTGCACTCTGGGCAAGTTTCCCAAGATATATTTAAAAATGTTATGAAAAACAAATTTTATAAAAGGAAATTAAGATTGCAAAGTAGCCTTAATACAGTGAGACGTCTAAATACACATGTTAATTCCACTCTTTCGATTAATATATTTCAGGTTCACTTTTGTCTTGTGTTTCGGGGTGGTTATTTGCCAAGTTGTCGTTTAAAACTTAATTTGTTTTATTCCTTAATAATTTTAATTGATTTAATATTTATGAAGGTGCTAGATAAGAATAGCATTCTTGTCGCCTGTACTACATGCAGACACATACTCGACATCTAACTAGCGTTCAATTCCCAAACCAATCTACTTGACAATGTATATGCTTTGTCGGTTACAAATCGATTCGCCTTTCAAACAGATACGATCGTGAAGTGAATGAAATGGATATCTGTGTTTCTGAGGCATCAACATCGAACCCGGGACTCTCGCTTCCAAACCTCGGTCGAGCCTCACAGAGAAGCAAGAAATAATAAGCAAACCCTCTATTTTCTCGGCGAATTCCCTCTCTCCATTTACCGCGGATTTGTTCCCATCTTGTACAAAAAAACTACGTTCGCGGAATTGTCATATTCCATGCTATTTTATTTCGGTTAAGTTCACAGTAAAATACACACTAAAGTTTTCTGCGGCTTTTTCAACTTCCAAATCCTCTTTAGAACGGCTGTGTATATTATTTTATTTTCCTTTTCCTCGTCGTCTTTTGCACACGGGTTCATCCACGTGCTCGCTATGTTGTCGTCCTGAACGCCTTGCAAGATTCCACCCCTAGTTTATGAGCCCTAGTGAAACTTGACTAGCGTTGTCTATACACCGCCCCCCCACCCACCGCTCGTAAATAAACTCAAATAACACACGAACACATGCTCGATTGATAAATTTATTACGAGCCATTTGTAACGCGAAGTCAGACTTGCAATGGATTGGATAAAAATATCCCTTAGGGATCCATTGTGCCACGAAAAATGACCCTACAAAAGAAATGTGTTTTTTTATATTTTTTACAGCTCCAATTTTTTCCCCTTTCCTGAGAAATTCGTTCTGCTTTGATGTGACTATTCTGCCGGTAAAAACGGATTTCTCATCGATATGCACTTAAGTTGAGCCATATTTTTTTCTCGTGTCGTTAGATTCTGAATCGTTAGATATAACAGCAAACCGTTTTATCCTATCGAACCTTAAGAAAGACCAACAATCCTGATTTACTTCACCTATAACATGAACGAGACTAGTATTGATAGTACTAATCAATTGGTCAACAGCATAGAAGCCGTTCAAAAGACTACTTCACAAATACGGACAACTGAGCTCTATATTGGTTGGATCCGTGAATTAATCCTGGATTAAGAAGAACGAACGACGAAACGGTTGTTGTAGATATTGTCTTTTTAGTGTCATCGAAAGATTATCAATTTTAATTTTTAAGAAATTAATTTTCTTTGACATATTTCTTCCGTTTTAATGAGAATTTATTGTTTTAGCAAAATTAGCCCAAGTCGGCATTATTGATGTAGGTCGATCCACTGTTTAAGTATAAAACACCACACTGTTTTACATAATTCTATATGACAAATGTATGATTTCTAGCTCCGTTAATAATCTAGAAGTTTTAAATTAAAAGTTTTTAAAGATGATTCTACTACTAACCTACTTGCTATCAAGGTCAATAGAGTGTGTATCGAAACACATGCCACAGTATTCAGTCAGTGTACATTCTCTCGCTACCGCTTTACCGTAGAGCTAACAGCTGACCCCAATGGTTTTCCTATTACGCTCAATTATTAACTCTAGGGAAACATCCCAAGGGTTATTAAAATTAAATGAACTTTACACTGCTCTTAGGTTGGAAAAACTATTTTTATTGCGTAGCGATATTTCGAAAGTTTCACTTTTCTTCGACTTGCAGACATTATTTACAAAAAAAATCTTACAAAAAATCCACATACATTTTACACATCCACATTTCATCCACATAGCTGTGAATGTTTTTTCTCATATGTTTTAAAAACTATGTCTGCCAGTCGCTAATGGAAATAATTTCTCCTGCCTAAGAGCAGTGTTAAGTTCAATTAATTTTTTAAATAACAAAAATAAATAAATAACATTTACCGGTTCTATTAAAGTTTATTTTAAACTAAAATATTCCCAAGGGTTGATGTTACGTTCTGACCTTTTCTCACCCCCAGCGTCTTACTGCAAATATTTGGCAACTTATCGCGTGTCTACACGCCTGAATCTGAAATGTTTTTAATGCACTTTCTCGACGCTTTCTCAAAGTCTTTCTTTTGTCACAAGTAAAAGCGCTCCATTACGAGGACTTGTGTGCATCATATGAAAACTCTTAGAAAGGCTTTCTTTTTCTCGTGTTATGATTGGTCTAGAGGGGGTGACGATGATTGATGAGCTCGCACTCAAGAGACATTCCTGTGTTAGTCTCTTTTATCGCTTGGTTCCATCACTTTTACTTCTAGAACATTATTTAAATATTTCAGAATGTTAGGTTTACTAAGGCATATGATGATTTTACAGGACCGTCCTGTACTTATATATTCTGTTAAAATGGCGGTCAAATCAAGGATGATATTTTCAGATACTTCAACTTACTGCCCTCTAGGTATAACAACGACCTCCCCCCCCTTCTTACTGCCTGTCCATTACTACGTTTACATGCTGGTTTGAAATCGATTCCAAATGGTTTTCAAAACTGCACGTAAACGCTTAAGGTGGGTTTGGATCGGTTCAAGTGTACCCTGTTTACTTGTAGGGTTGACTTGAAACTGGTTTATGAAACTGCCATTGTAAACACAGAGTTGCAACCAAAACGTTTGTTAGGTTGCAATTTGAAGTTATGTTTGCTAAATTCAAGTAAAGAACGGGCATTTGTTTGTTATTCTGAATTATGTTTTAAATGTGAAAGGTACTTGTTTTTGGTCAGATAACGAGGTTAGATTTTTAGGTTAGAAATTAGACATAAAAAGGTAATTTTTTATTTTCTTTGTGCTGTCTACCGGGAAATAAGTGAACTTAATAAAAGTAAAGAAAGTTTTCAGATCTGTACCATGTAAACGCATCATCATATTGAATTGAATGAAGACAAAACTTTTTCTAAACTGCATGTAAACGTATAGTACACGTGTGAGCCCTTGGTTATTTACAAATAAACACTAAACAAATAATAAAATAAATATAACAACTGTTTTATTTGTAATGACGTTTCACTATCCTGCAGTTAAACATTGAAAACACTACGTTGATCGCGTCTTGCACTGCACTGTTTATAAAGCAGCATATTTCAATGCGAGTTAGCTTGGTCACTGTCGCGTGCATAACCTGCTCACTGGGTCCACCTGATCCAATCAGATCTGAAACATCGGGTTGACGTTGTTATTGAAGTCACATCTGAACCAAGTTTAGCATCCTTGTGGTTCAGTTGAAAGTCAGGTCCCAAGCTAGGACATGAGGTGGTGATGTCACATTAACGTACGTTCAACTATTATACTTGATACACACTTATTAAACATACTATTTACTAACTATAGGTTTGTACTTTTGTCCTTCCATTTTGTGGTAATTACACCCAAGCGTAAAATACATAACCAAAAATGCGGGTGAAAAGTGTAATAATACACGTGTGAATAAAAAAACGATGTTCTTGTAATTTGACAACAGCAAATTTCGAGGTTATGTTGCCAGCTGTCATTCAATTCAAACACATTTTCAAGATATCTCTCTCAATAACGCAGTTTGTGTATTTTATTACGATTCTATTACGTATATTTTTATTACTACAAGTTTTATCGTCTATTTATAAGAACAATCCCACATAATAACGTTGTTACTTTTGAAACAGGGCGCGAATTTTCCTTGCTTACATACTTTTACATCTTCTTAAGAGGCAGGTTTAAAAGTTGTAAAAGTGGTAATTACTACCGGGACAGAAGAACACGTCAGTGGAAGAAAAGTAGTAATTACACCTGGACAATAGAACGCTTATTTCTTCAACAGGTGTGAACATGAGTTGACAAAAGAACAAACCTCTTGATACACACTGTCAAGCACTTTACCTGGCAACTTTTAAAATCTTCACTTAACGCGCCATTATGGGTATTTAAAAAAAAAATTGGTTTAAAGTTATTGGATGTTACAATATACAAAACCTTTTAGTGGTTAATCACTCTTAATTATACAATAAATACAACGTTTGCGAAATGACAAAATCTATTCCCACTATCAGGTTATTTAAAAAAAATCATGTTATGAAAAATATAAGGGTAAACTAAATCAGCAAGCTATAATAGAATCACACGATATTATTTACTACTCTATTATAACAACCGAACTTAACGATGAAAATGAGGCCCGAATTCAAAGTCAGCCTATAAACCAGGTGGTCCCATTTTTGCTAAGGGCTTTGGTTTGTTGAAAACCAATTTATTTTCAATATAATAAGAGAGAGAGAACTTTTTTTTTTTAACAAAACAAAACTCTTGTTGTACAAATAAATCAGAAACCATAAAAATACATCATATTATTTTTCTTAAATAACAACCATTAAGATAGTAAATAAAGCCGAATTCAAAGTCAGTTTAGGCATAAAGGTGTTCCTAGATTGGAATGGCTTTTTTATGCAACACAAATCATTTTCAATATAATAAGATAATTATTGTTCATTTTTGATAACTTTATGTATCTTACGTATAGAATGTTTATAACCCAACACAGGGGTGACGAGGCTCGCCAAAGTGTGTTCCTTGATAGTTAACGAGCCTTGTTTGTCACCCTTTGCCGCTTGCGGAGAATAATGATTGAAACAAGTTCTGGTGGTATTAAAAAAATACAAAATAAAATAACTGAACACTGGCCGACCCGTTCCGTCCTGGGACTGGTAAATAACAATACAATAAAAAACGTCGAACACAATAAAATATATTCGACGCAACGAAATGTCCTGGGCAATTAATTTTAATTATGACTATCTAACTCACTAAAAATTTAACGGATGTTTACTTTTAAAACAGTGGTTTGTCTACTTGCTAATTCTGTGTAGTAGATCGCTTTACATCTCACGGGTAGTAACAAGTCAAACAGGGGTAGAACTCGAATTTCTTATAAAGCACCCCTCGTATCGATCACAAGGGGGCGCAAGGTAACCCAATTCCGTGATCGAATCTGAAGATGTAGGTCAAATCCCAGGTCGTTAGGGGGTATAACACTCACCCTTCTTCTCCACACAAAAAGTGGAGTGGGCGCAAAAACCTCGAGGCACCTATAGCTCGCCGGAATACGAAGTTTTGCTGACTGTTCCTTGCAGACATGTTTATATTAGCAACTTTAATGTCTCGATTACGTATTCTATGCTTTCTTTGACACTTGATAAATCGTAAGTGGATCGTGCTGTTTAACATAAATGGGTATTTGTTAAACGTCGACAAAAATTTGTGAATGTCGAAGTTTTACAGATGAGATCGTATCAAAATTAATGTTGGCCAATTTATTCTTAATCCTACGTATGTCAAGCTTTACTCAACTATATCGGCCTAAGATGTAGGATGCATTAGTTTAATACATATCTTTTGTCCTATTATATCAGCGGTGATAATTCTAAAATCCAAATAGAAAACCGCCCTTTTATGCTGGCAAGGTTCTACATTTGGAGTATTAGTTGAGTGAACGAGAGTCTATTTCATTTTGATAGAATTGTTATCGGCATTCATTCAAATTCCCTGAAACAAATAAAGTCATTAAACGGATAATTTATCAATATTATTCAAGACTTGATGAGAAAATAAAAACTAAATTCTCGTGGGAAACTTGCCCTCTTCAAGTGTCTTAACTAGGTAGATGGAGTAAGGACAATTATTGTGAAAGGATGTAAGAGGACTCAATCCCTTGCATTATTCGCATTAACAACTGAGATAAATCTCGAAAAACATTTAATGCAGAATGTCGGTCTCGACGGGATTCGAACTCAGGACTCGAACTCAGGACACTGTCGGTTTGAGTAAGTTTGACACAATGCCTCTATTAATAATTTGCACCCACACTTATATTAATTAATCTTAAGCTAAACGTCCACTTAACTTCGCCGATACGTCCATCCCGTGGTCTTAGTATAGGTACATACACACACGGTACATATATAGGCGTAGCGAGGGGGATCAGGTTGACCCATCCCCCCTGAAATCAGAAGAAGGGTTTATAATAATACGAAATAGCACTATTTTCTATGTGGCATACATATGTAGGCCCTACATATGGCAATATTATGTAAACTGACAGTAGGTGGATCTTCTTAATTTTATAAATTATCGGCAAAAGCACTCTAAAATCTAGTTAAATGCCATTATTTCGAATGTAAAAATTAAAAAAAATATTCATGGGCTTCAGACCTGACTAGACTTAACCCGCACTATCCTCTCCATTGTACCAGGATACAAACTTTTTACGAAATTATAGTTCCGTGAGAGGTTCTACAACTTTCTTAATATTAACCCCGAAATTCGCCACTCTCCTCCCCCAATTTAAAATCCGGGCTACGCCCCTGGGTACATATCCTTGTACCTTGTGACCCACCTATTCGCACGCGCAGATACACACAATAACATGGTTTGCTAGAAGCCTCGTGTTCATCTCCGCAGGCCGGCTCTCGGTAAACCCTCGAGGGGCTTCTGTCCGGTTTTGTGCGGGCAGAACGGTTGAGCCACCCGGAAATCCGGGTTGTCAACGAGATTTCAGCTTAGTGTGTGAAATGCGAATGTGTGCGGCGTAGTTCGCGTGGGTGGACGCGCCGCTGTAGACGGAGTTCTTATTGCATAGGCAACCAGGTACTTTGCATTGAAGGCACTCTACTTTGCACGTTTTCCCATTGTGATTTAATATAATTATTGTGTAAAAACTAAAAATTAATTGTGAAGGAATCATCATAGCACACTGACTTCAGTCCCCGTGTAATACCTCTTTTAGACTTGTTCTTCGAAATCTGTCTTTCAGATTCTTCCCCCCTTCCCCCCCCCTCCTTTGAGAGTAAGCTCGACTTCCCTCGCCATCCGACAGACTCGTCCCACGAGACTTGCTCTAAGTGCTTTTTAAATTTGACTGTGCAGCTTGTAGACACAATATCCTACAATGGTGAGATGATTACAAGAAACCTGGTAAACGGTATGGCTTAATAAGTGAAGGTTGCCTTTAAAGGTGATGCGATACAACAGGATCTGTAAGCCGAGCCCAAGAACAAAATATACACGTTGCACTTTAAGAATATTATGGGTACGTTCCGTATGATGATAACTTGCATGCTTGGGCGTGCCCAAAGCATTCCGTAAACACCGCCGCCATCACAACGCCCGTAACGCCCAATGTTAAACCCCGGGCATCTTGGGCATGTCTGGGTGTTGTGGGCGCGTTGGAGCATCATTCGGAACGTACCCTTTCTATGCTCTCTTCGGTTTATAACATCACTTTAAACAAACATCTATTTTTTGGTTCTTAAGAAGTAACTAGGAAACGCTCAGTTGGACGCGTTGATTAGCAAGCACGTGCTATAGCTAGACCCACATTGCACATTTGCGACGTTCGCTGTCCACAGGGCCATGTTTCCAATATTATTTATTATTGCCAAGGTATTTGGTTAAAACCGTGTGTAAACCTTTACTTTGTGGATAAAATCCACCGCCATCTAGAGGACCTTGACTCCTTGGGAAAACTATTTAAACTTTTTGGTGACAAATAATACCCTGCTTCCTCGAAAATATTTTGATTTCTTCTAGGTGGCAGTGCATAAGAAACTTCGCGCGTCTTTTCGTTGCCATGGCAACGTTACTTTTGTTATAATGTAATTTCCATTTACACTACTTATCGGATCAAAATAAAATTAACATATTCGTGACCGGACGGACATTCTAAATGATTTGGCCACCTCAGATTTTGTCGCCGTTTAGTTTAAAAAAAAACTTTCGATTAACTTTAATGTAACTTTTTAACTTTTTGAACGATTTTGCCACAAAACTAATGGCATTCAATCGGGAACGAAGCTTTGCGGATGGTCAAAATTTCAAATCGATCCGAGCCTCCGTTCGAACCATGTTCGAACGTTATGGCGAGACATACAAAAAAAAAACAAAAACAAAAACAAAAACAAAGCTAGTGACTATTTTTTCCGGCAGAGTCAAATGGAAACGCTCGCTTCGCTCGCTTTATCACAAAATGTTTTGCAAACATTCCGTTTAGTGAAGAGTTGACTTTCATTTTTTTTTTTTTGTAAAGAAATAAATGTAACGAAAGAAGATGATTGATATCAGAACACTTAGTAACGGTTTGTGGAAGAGACAAATATAACGTAGAGATTGCAGCCATCCAGTGAGTGATAACACTTCCAAGATACAAAGAAGAAGCTAGTAAGCCTGGCAGATGATAAACATATCAAAGAGAGTAATACTGTGGATAACAAAGGGAGTAATGAAACCTATTCGAACACGTGAAAATACTAAACAATTACTTTTTGGTCCCAATAAGTTGGCTCTCATACAAAATTACAAACAATATAGAAACTTCCTATGAATTATCAAAGATAATGATAAAGATAAAAAAAAACTTGAACACAAGAAGCCAATAAAAATACAACCAAAATCTGGAAAATAATTAATGAAGTCTTGGTGTAGATAAATGCTAAATAAATAATCTCAAAAGTACAATCACAATATGCCACATCTCATCAGATGGAAAGTGTTGCCGATACTTTTGCAGACTTTTTTTAGTAACTATTAAATCAAATAGCAAAAATAATGTACTCTGTGATCCTCCTTCTACAAAAGTAGGCATACAAGCTCACACCAATAAGAAGCACCATTAAAGTTCCTTATTTCTTAACCTAAATCTCGAAAGGATACAATTACATTGATGAAATAAAAGCATATAGATTTAGATCTAGACATTTACACTTTCACTTTTAAACATCAAATGGAACAACTTCATACGCACTTCTGAACATTTTCGAAAGGGTTTTTCGATTAGTAAGACTATTTTCTATCTAGGTGCCCGTTAGGGCGCCGCAGCCAAGCGCGGTGCGCTACACACTCAAGACCTTATACACAGCGAGTTGGTGATTCGAGGTGTTACCCAGCCGTCAGTAACGTGATGTGAACTTGAAAACTATCACAATCGAGGGGATTTAGGTACCTGACAAACACTAAAGGGAGGAAAAACTCAACCCCTTGCTTATTCGCATTAACAACTGAGATAAATCTCGAAAAACATTTAATGCAGAATGTTGGTCTCGACGGGATTCGAACTCAGGACTTCCCGAGAGTCGAACGCTTAACGCTTGAGCCAACACTGTCGGTTTGAGCAAGTTTGACACAATGCCTCTATTAATAATTTGCACCCACACTTATATTAATTAATCTTAAGCTAAACGTCCACTTAACTTCGCCGATACGTCCAGCCCGTGGTCTTAGTATAGGTACATACACACACGGTACATATATAGGCGAAGCGAGGGGGATCAGGTTGACCCATCCCCCCTGAAATCAGAAGAAGGGTTTATAATAATACGAAATAGCGCTATTTACTATGTGGCATACATATGTAGGCCCTACATATGGCAATATTTTGTAAACTGACAGTAGGTGGATCTTCTTAATTTTATAAATTATCGGCAAAAGCACTCTAAAAACTAGTTAAATGCCATTATTTCGAATGTAAACATAAAAATAAATATTCATGGGCTTCAGACCTGACTAGACTAAACCCGCACTATCCTCTCCATTGTAACAGGATACAAACTTTTTACGAAATTATAGTTCCGTGAGCGGTTCAACAACTTTCTTGATATTTACCACGAAATTCACCACCCTCCTCCCCCAATTTAAAATCCGGGCTACGCCCCTGGGTACATATCCTTGTACCTTGTGTCCCACCTATTCGCACGCGCAGATACACACAATAACATGGTTTGCTAGAAGCCTCGTGTTCATCTCCGCAGGCCGGCTCTCGGTAAACCTCGAGGGGCTTCTGTCCGGTTTTGTGTGGGCAGAACGGTTGAGCCACCCGGAAAGCCGGTGTGTGTCAACGAGATGTCAGCTTAGTGTGTGAAATGCGAATGTGTGCGTAGTTCGCGTGGGTGGACGCTCCACTGTAGGTGGAGATCTTATTGCATAGGCAACCAGGTACCTTGCATAGAAGGCACTTTACTTTGCACGTTTTTTTAATAGCATCAATTTGTGATTTTATAAAGTTATTGTGTAAAAATAAAAAAATTGATTATGAAGGAATCATCATAGCACACTGACTTCAGTCCCGTGTAATACCTCTTTTAGACTTGTTCTTTCGAAATCTGTCATCAGATTCTCTCCCCCTCCCCCCCCCCCTCTCCCCCGAGAGCAAGCTCGACTACCCTCGTCATCCGACAGACTCGTCCCACGAGACTTGCTCTAAGTGCTTTTTAAATTTGACTGTGCAGCTTGTAGACACAATATCCTACAATGTTGAGATGATTACAAGAAACCTGGTAAACGGTATGGTTTAATAAGTGAAGGTTACTTTTAAAGGTGATGCGATACAACAGGATCTGTAAGCCGAGCCCAAGAACAAAATATACACGTTGCACTTTAAGAATAATTTGTACTCTTTTCGGTTGATTACATCACTTTAAACAAACTTCTATTTTTTGGTTCTTAAGAAGAAATCACAAAATGCTTTGCAAACATACCGTTTCGTGAAGAGTTGACTTTTCACAATTTTTTTTTTCTTGTAAAGAAATAAATGTAACGAAAGAAGATGATTGATATCAGAACACTTAAGCCTTTGTTTACATGGAGGACTGGGTCCAGTACTGTACTGAAATTTAAGTAGGGTTCCAATGTCCTTGACGAGTTAACATGTCGAGTACCCAACTAGAACTGAACTGACATTCGGTCAGCATCGACGCCATCTTACGGCGATTGCTCAAAACATCACTGTTACATAACCCTACTTTCATGTCATTTTCGTAAATACGGGTAGGATTGAAGGCCAGGCCTAGGCGTGTATGATCTACATTTGAAGTTGGAGCCCAACGAACAGAAGTTAAAAATAGATACAACATTTTAAAACTTATTTATTGACATTTGCAATTAGGCTGCATGTTTTTCAGTTCGGTTTCCTCTCAGGAAGCTGTTAACATGTGAGTACTCAGTACGGTATTTCGGTTCGGTCCCACCATTTCGTCGGACCGAACCCAACCGGTTCGGTACCTGATTTCATGTGTTTACATGTGGTACTGAGACCAAAAACCGTACTCAACTCCGTACTCAGTCCTTCATGTAAACAAGGCTTTAGTAACGGTTTGTGGAAGAGACAAATAAGATGCAGCCATCCAGTCAGTGATAACACTTTCATGAAACAAAAAGAAGAGATAGTAAGCCTGGCAAATGATAAACATATAAAAGAGAGTAATACTGTAGATAATAAAGGGAGTAATGAAACCTATTCGAACACGTGAAAAAACTAAACAATTACTATTTGGTCCCAATGAGTTGGCTCTCATACAAAATTACAAACAATATAGAAACTTCCTAGGAATTATCAAAGATGATTATAAAGATAAAATAAAACTAGAACACAAGAAGCCAATAAAAATACAACCAAAATCTGGAAAATAATTTATGAACTCTTGGTATAGATAAATACTAAATGATTAATCTCAAAAATTCAAACACAATATGGCATTATCACATCAGATGGAAAGCGTTGCCGATACTTTTGCAGACTTTTTTAGAAACTATTTAATCAAATAGAAAAAATAATATACTCTGTGATCCTCCTTCTACAAAAGTAGGCATACAAGCTCACACCAATAAGAAATACCAATAAAGATCTTTATTGTTATTATTTTTATTTTATATATATTTCTTAACCTAAATCTCGAAAGGATACAATTACATTGATGAATTAAAAGCACATAGATTTAGATCTAGACATATACACTTTCACTTTCTCACTTTGAAACATCAAATGGAACAACTTCCAACATACTTCTGAACATTTTATGATAGGGTTTTTCGATTAGTAAGACTTCTTTCTATATTTACTTACTGTATATTAAGAGGACAATATAATATAGGACAAGCGTTTTAAGCAAATTCCTGTTTGCTCGGTAGTTCTCGATGAAGCAGAAATATGTGTGTATGTGTGTATACAGCAATATTTTTCAAGAATTTGTTTTTTAAAATAAAACAATTTGATTGATTTTAGGTTAATGTTTTATCTTTAAAAATCCAAAATTTACCATATTATTGGATTTATCCTGGCTAATAAACATAAAATATTGAAAATCTACGACTTCAGGGCTGTCTATATATGCGTTATTGACAGCCATGTTAAGTTTAATATATGTCGCATTCATCCTGGCCGAGCAAACAGCTATGAGCCAACTGACAAATGTGTCTTATTCCCTCTTAAAGGTTTTTAGCAAATCCTGAAAGTGTATGTTAGTACTTAAAGTATCTAGCAAACTCATTTCATAGATAATAAACTACATGACCAATAAAATAATGATTCACCTTAGAATTATACGACCAGTTAAACTTACAGTTACATTGTTGCCATACTCACATTTCTGCAAGAAACATTTTCTTCTCTTTAAAACTATTTGGCATCATTCCATCTTGTCCCAGTTCTGCTATAAAATACGCGTTTTTTCTAGTAGTGTAGACCAACATCGTTGACGTAGTTTTAATTCGTGTTTTAGTTAGATTTATCTACTTTGGATCTAGTCTTCGCTTTTCGATATGATTCGGTATAGAATTGTCATGAAATTTATGAGGGCAAATGTGAATTCTACTGAAAGAAGCAGCAATGAATATTACTAGGAATGCGTCGCTGAAGATAACTCTTGGACAGAATGATGTAAGAAACGTTTTGTAATACGACTATTGAAGATGCTTCAGTGGCAAATGATCGATGACAATAATAACTGTACAACGATTTTCTTTAATTCTCTCGTAAGAAGTCTGGAAATTTTAAATATTGTATGATGAGCGTACTTGCTTTGAATGTAGCTAGATCTGAGATTAAATTATAACAAGTAAATGTTAAAGATGGAATTTCAAAATTGAAGATTGCTTTGGACATGCAATATATCAATGTGCAAATTCATTTGTTGGATGAGAGTTGCCACGGATTGTCATATTTGATATTCAGTGAGATTGCCATACTGGACGAATCTTAGACGAATACTCACTCGATATGAGAATCTCCACAAGTACGAGTCTCCTGCAGTGGTCGAGTTGGAATTTTTTCTTTGAGGAGATGGTTAAAATTTCATTTGCAGCCCATTATCTGAATTAGTTTTTTAGGATGGGTGGTGGGGGGCGGCGAATAATTATTTATCAGAAAATAAAAGTAACAAAACATGGTGCTTGGATGATCGTACACTGCAGTGAGCGTAAATGATATTCGGACATGACTCAATAACATATTCATATAACACAATATGGTTATAGTCATATTATTTTTCGCCATATTATTAAGTTTTTGATATGCCCTTTCCAAGCAACCTATACCATCATTGTAATAAGATAACATTTTACAAATTGTAATAAGATAGACTTTTGAAGTACAGACGTGACGTAACGTTAAGAGGAATATTTAATATATATTATGTAGGAATCTGGTAAGTTATAAATATTTAGTAGTTTGTGTTCCAGGCTTTGACTCGGAAATATCTTTTTGAATGTTTGTAAACTATGCGTATCAGTAACAAAAACCTTCATTCTGTTAATATGATATGACAAATCTGTGTTAGACCTAACTGTCACGTGTTTGTCTTTGGAGGGATTGTTGCAATAATATTTCTTTTTGAAGGGATGGCTATGATGATATACTTCTTCTGGGGGGTGACATTCCACCAACTCCCATCAATTTCACGATCGGTTTACTGGTCTTGCTTAGTGCAACGTATTCTCGTGCTGTTTTTGGAGCTCACTCATTTAAAGAACTTGCTTAGTAAATTGTCAAAGCACGAGGAAAATCAAGAAACATTCAGAAATGAACATTAACATCACTAACTTCTTTTAATATGATACGAAAACTTATCATTATAAGCATCGCTCAAGTATCTATTCGCTTCAGAGCTTTGCCTTGGTATCTGATCTGAAGCGCACCAGAAAACGCGGAAATCAAAAGATTCCTTCTTTTTGTTTCCTCCTTGATTTACGTAGCACTTTCGACGAGGAAGGAAGAAAGGAGGGGAGGTGAAAGATCAATTAAAGCGGGAAGGATCCCCCCCCCCCCCGAGGGCTGGAATCAGAATCTCAGCCATCAATCTTACTCTTGGAGTTTCCTTACTTATTTCCTGTTGTTGATTTCAGTGACACATTTACAGAAAAATAGTCGCGTAAGATTCAAACAAACTTACGAAGACAAAATGAAGTAAAGACATCAGTAATTGTAATTCAAACTTATATTTCCCATTTGGAATGAAAAAAAATTATCAAGGTTTAACACACTTAGATTAAACAGTAAGATTCTGTATGTGAATTGAAAGTAGCTACTGTGCACATGAATATTTTATACGGCCTTAAGCTTCATGCTTCATAAATCAATTTTAATATAAGGTAGTTGAGAAATATACTTAGTTTTAGCCGAAAAATCTTAGTTCATGTTTTAATCCTAATTTCTATAGTATGCTTTAATTTCACAATTTAATATGCGAAACAAATTATTTACACCATCTTCCGATCTTTCACTATTACTTAAAATTATCAACTTCAGTGTAAATAGTCGTAAACAAATGTGCTACCACCTACAAGTAAAAAATTGAAACTAAAATTGACAGCTCAAAACCAAATCATTTACCCCTCAAATTAGCAATCACGTGATCTTGAATTAGAGTACGAGAAATGAAACGTCTGGACCGGCACCTCCACCATTCTCTAAAAATTATTTGTTACTCAAAACTAGGACATCGATTTTGACTATCGGGTCGGCCCCAAAATACCCAACCTGATTTTAACTTTCTAGTACCCGCACACCACTGCTTTGTATGTCTTTCTTATTTGAAAGTAATACCACAATAATTACACAATGAATAGAGACGTGAATTTTACGCCTAGCTTACAGTAGTTTCTCCTCTCTCACAAAATATACACGTGTATCTGGCTTCAGAGCCGACAGGGAATGAACAGTGTATGTAGTTGCATTATATCACACAAATCGATTTATGCAATTTATTTGGTAGGTGACAAACAATTAAAATTAATGATGTTAAAAAAATGAGTGAAAACGAAATTAATTGAACCTGGAGAAATGAGAACAAATAAAGTACTTTGACGAGATTGACAGGTGAATTAACGTGTCAGTTGTGTGCATGATGATGTGGGGGCGGACTGAACCGGAATTATATTATGTATTTAGTGGTTAAGCGTATGTGCATACGAGGCTTTGAATACAGTGAAATATAACAGAAAACTGACCAAGTGGGCATATTTCAAATAATCAAAGATAAAAATATAATTGTAACTATAAGTGTAATTGCTTTTAATGTGATAATCTAAGCTGGCTTGCTCTCGAGTTCTAGATCTATAAGAGGAATCTTAATTTAACACATCTGCAGGCCACTCCTAGATTAAAACGATTTATGGTGCAAGCAAAGCTACTTGTTGTGATAGGTTCACCGTTTAATTAATTCGGTTATTAAAAGAATCGAGTAGGTGTACAGTACAAAATACAATGCAAAACGTACAAATTACAAAACCGATTTTTTCATCACTTTTCTGTCCGTCCGTCTGCACGTGCGTCACGTCTCACATAAACCGGACGTGACCCAAGATTGACATGCGTTTTGTTGTTGCATAATGTTTTTGGCCACCTTTAGAGTCAGAGGAGCCGACTACATTTATCTACTAACGGGTACTTGTTAACCCGGCACCTCCACCAAAAATATTTCAACGTTTCAATATATTAACATTGAGCTCATTGTTTAAGATTATATTATAACCCTGACTTTGAGAGTTAAGTAAATAACATCAGCGTCTGATTCCAAACTTGGCCGCTGAACGAAGACGAGCGCTCAAATCGTTTCTTGGAAATAGTTCTCGCGCCTTCATCATCGCGTCTAAAAGTCCTCGGGCAAATTTTCCGCGTTACTTCACTCATTCCTCAAATACCTGGACTAATTACGCTGCATCCACATTAACATTACCAAGTGGCTGAAACAGTTTTGCCACCTAGCGGCAGAATCGATAACTTGCCGTCCCGTAGCCAGACCCTTCTCCAAACCGGAAACTAGAAAGCAGAGAAGAGCAGGAGTGCAAATTCGAAGCTTCGAGCACATCCGGGTTTCGTATCGTTGCGCGCTGAATATTTTTAAGCGGATAAAACGACTAATGATTAGTTTACTCGCTGGATATTTGTTAGGAGATAATTCTCTTATTCTAGGTCCTAAATCAGGGGATGTATTTAGTATAGTGACAATAGTCGGTCGACAACGTTAGTGACAATAGTCGATCGACAACGTTAGTGATAATAGTCGGTATTGTCACTAACGTTGTTGTGTGACAACAAACAGTGACAATATCGACTATTGTCACTAACGTTGTCGATCGACTATTGTCACTAACGTTGTTGATCGACTATTGTCACTAACGTTGTTGATCGACTATTGTCACTAACGTTGTCGATCGACTATTGTCACTAACGTTGTCGATCGACTATTGTCACTAACGTTGTCAATCGACTATTGTCACTAACGTTGTCAATCGACTATTGTCACTAACGTTGTCGATCGACTATTGCCACGATAGTAAATACACCATCATCTCTCGTATAGTTCTTGTCGTGATTCACCTTCGTCGTGGCTTGATATGTTCTGTGCGAGCATGCCCAGCACTGTACCACTAGCTGTGCTCTACGTGCGCCTGCCCAGCACTGTACCACTATCTGTGTTCTACGTGCTCTTAGCCAGCACTGTACCGGGCTCGTCTCTTATCACCGCCATCTAGCTGCAAGTCAGCAAATCTGTTATCTCCTGGGCTCGGCTTCTCTAGTCAAGTGGTGTCTCGAGCTGTAATGTGCATCGCAGCGATGCAGGTCAGCCTCGTCCAATCTCGACCAGTCTTTTAGCAATCATTCATTTCTTGTCCCATTGAGTTACAAAACAGCTGATGTTAGACTTGTATTGAGCGGAGTGACCTACAGACATATAACTGTTTGAGATTCAAGGAAAAGACGATTTTCAAAATCACCAGCGCCATCTATATCGCGCGCGCAAAGCATTACGGGAGAAAGGGCATTTACACGCTGAATGGCATATGCTCGGGTGTGTGGCGTACTGCTTTTTCAACTGTCAGTGTAGTCCGCCACAATCCCAAGCATAACATTTAGCATATACATTGGATTTCTCCATAATGCTTTGCAACGGAGCGCACGTGCGCAGCTAATTCTGAAAATGGTCTAAGACATTACAGCGAATCAACCTAATATTTCAAACACGTTCCAAAACAAAATGCCTGACGAAGGGTTAACTCAACTGTAATGGCAATAACCGGTAAGATCCCGATTTATATAAGTCGCATAATGCCAAAAGCATAGACCTAATTGGATGAGCGTAGCGAGCGAAGGGAAGATTTCATTTCACTACACTGGAGAAAAAATCCGGAATGTTTTTTTTCTTCTTTTATTTGTGTGTTTGTCCACACGATTCCGGCTAAACCGATTCTTCAATAACGATGAAATTTTATGGAGGCCTTCGAAATCTCTGAACTTAGAACTGCCACGTTTTTGAGCGCAATCGAAAAATTATTTCTCATTAAAATCGCAATTTTACGATTTTTTTTCGATTTTAAAAAAAATTCTTCGACTTATAACACCTACATGCTTTATCCGATTGTTATGATTTTTTTACAAAACCTTAATTTTATGAATTAATATATTCCTGTGAAATTTGAGCGCAAAATCAAAAAATTATTTCTTATGAAAATCGCAATTTTACGATTTTTTTTTTAAATTTTTAAAACATTCTTCGACTTATAATACCTACATGCTTTATTCGATTGTAATGATTTTTCACAGAACCTTAATTTTATGAATTTATATATACGTGTTAAATTTGAGCGCAATCGAAAAATAATTTCTCAAGAAAAGCGCAATTTCACACTTTTTTCGTTTTAAAAAACATACGCTCATCCAACAACGCGCCCGAAAAAGCGTTTGCGAAGCTTCCTAGTAATATCCTCGTTCGCTTCGCTCACTCGTTTAATTAATATCCACTTTAAAAAATTCTACAACAATAATACCTCTCCCCGTAATTTAATAATGAAGTCAAGGACCCGGCACCTCCACCAACAATGCTATTGTTATGGAACTAAAACTTTTCTCGCTCTACCCGGCACCTCCACCAACAATGCTATTCTTATGGAGTTAAAAATGTTTAAGGTCTACCCTGCACTTCTACCAATCTCAAATATCATTGTAATTCCAATCATTTGTTTATTACATAATAAAGTGAATTTATCTTCATTATTGGATGAGGAGCGAGCGAAGCGAAGATTCCATTTCACTACACTGGAGAAAAAAATCCGGAATGTTTTTTTTCCTTTTTTCTTTTTTTCTTTTTGTATTTTTGTGTGTTTGTTCACACGATTTCGGCTAAACCGATGCTCCAATTACGATGAAATTTTATGGACGCCTTTGAAATCTCTGAACTTAGAACTGCCACGTTTTTGAGCGCAATCAAAAAATTATTTCCCATTAAAATCACAATTTTACGATTTTTTTCGATTTTTAAAAAATTTCTTCGACTTATAACACCTACATGCTTTATCCGATTATTATGATTTTTTCACAAAACCTTAATTTTATGAATTTATATATTCGTGTGAAATTTGAGCGCAATCGAAAAATTATTTCTTATGAAAATAGCAATTTTACAATTTTTTTATATTTTTTAAAACATTCTTCGACTTATAATACCTACATGCTTTATCCGATTGTAATGATTTTTTCACAGAACCTTAATTTTTTGAATTAATATATTATTATAACATGTATTAATATATATATATATTCGAAAAAAATTCTTCGACTTATAACATCTTCATGCTTTATTCGATTATAATGGTATTTTCACAGAACCTCAATTTTAAGAATTTATATATTTTGTAAAATTTGAGCGCAATAGAAAACTAATTTCTCATGAAAATCACAATTTTACACTTTTTAGTTTAAAATAACATACGCTCATCCAACAACGCGCCTGAAAAAGCGTTTGCGAAACTTCCTAGTTTACTGTTATTCCTCATTTTCTATTTCTATTATACATACGTTTTCTACTAATGACCTTCAAAAAGCAAACAGAAGTTCTTTGATATTAGTTCGTTTTTAATGTTGTGAGTTTATGGAATGTTCAACTTGTCTGCCATGGTTAGTCCATGGTTAGATAATGTGTATGATGAAGAGTTGTTAGTACGTGCAATAAAGTTTGAGGGAGTCTTGGTGTGCACGTCTGAGATGAGGGGATTGTTATGATGTAGGATCGGGAGACTTTAAACGTATTACAATCAGATGTGACAAACATCGTCTGATAAATTTTATGAAGGTACCGATCATTACACTTTTCCATAAATTTATTGTAGAAAAATTACAAAAATAATTTGATTTTGTAGGATCTAGAAATTGGCAAAATCTTCATAAACACCCAACTAATAACGCATTTTCTGACTGATTTATGAATAAAACGTTATTTATTTATTTTGTCATTTATTTATTTAATGTCTTTCCTATTCAGTTACAAAACTGATTTACAAAGGAAGACAACAACATCTGATATAATAGGGGCGTACCGTACATATGTTCATTATTATATAATTATACACAGTTTTGTTTAGATGTAATAATTTATGGCTGCAGAAAAAGGAACTCGCCAAACATCAAATTAGTCATATTTTCTCAAATCGATCACAGTTTTATTAATATTTAAAACAATTCCCGAACCCGAGTCTCCCACATTCCAGGTAGGCGCCTTAGCCAACTAGACCACCGAGACGGTAACTTTTTAACTTCTGAATTGTAGTTGCATTATTGGATGAGCGAAGCGAAGACTTCAATTTCACTGACCCCCCAAAAAATTTAGCTCGGGTGTTTTTTTTTTTTTGTTTGTTTGTTTGTTTGTTTGTTTGTTTTTTTTTTTTTTTTTTCCGTCTGTTTGTTCGCTCTCTACCGGGCAAACGGCATATGCGATCTTGATGAAAATTTGACACGACCTTCGTTTTCTCTGAACTTAGACTTGCTACATTTTTGGGTACAATCGAAGAAATATTTCTCATGAATATCGTACTTTTACGATTTTTTTCGAATTTTAGTGCGATATTTTCGTGACATTTGGGCCGATTTTGACCAAACGGGTGGGGCTACAACGTTCATATTTCACATGGACATTAAGGTAATGGTGATGTATTGCTTTCTGAAAGAAAAAGTTGAAAAATTTTGCCAGAATCTATAGAAATAAAGCTTTTAATATAAGTTTTTTGATTTTTGTGCGATATTTTCGTGCCATTTGGGCCAATTCTGACCAAACGGGTGGGGCTACAACGTTCATATTATACATGGACATTAAGGTTATGGTGATGTAGTACCTTTTGAAAGAAAAAGTTGAAAAAGTTAGACAGAATCCATAGAAATAAAGCTTTTAATAAAAGTTTTTTACGGTAAATAATACTAATTGACAAGAAACAAAAGAAACTTGACAACATTCACCTACAATGCGTAGGCAGCAAAACAAAGCACTTGCAAAAGTAAAGATATTCCACGCAAACTAAAAACTTTAAAAAGCTCATCCATCAACGCGGCGGGACTTAAGCGTTTTCCTAGTATATCTGAATGGATGGAACAGTACTGCAACGAATATCTGTTGCCTTTGAACTGACCAAACAACCATTATTTATAATGTTGTTACTTTACAAAGGTATGAGTGAGAGTTTATTTCTCAATTTGTTTGATCGGGAAACACTCCCGTAGGTGGAATTGTTAATATTTTATACAATTCAGAAAAAAAATCCATCCCGATCGGGGTTCGAACCCGAGTCTCCCACATTCCAGGTAGGCGCCTTAGCCAACTAGATAGATACTATTATTCTAATCTTTTTTTCAAATTTGCTTAAAATGGTCTGCTGTAAACTGTTAAAAAACCAATGAATGTAACATTTCCTTCGGCTTATAAAATAGTGTAGTAGTGTAGTTTATCTTTCGTTCACAATCTTCATTACAAATATACGCGAACCAATATAACGTATTACTTGCACGGACCGTTTCTTCTCTTTAAGGGCCCGATATTTCGCCGTATATCAAGGTTTTGCGCGGCTCACCGGGTGCAGACTTATTGAATTTAATATTGTTGTCACACATTGGAATTCTCGCTTTGACATCCGAGGTCTAGCCCCGGGTGACGGCGTTCTTGATTCGCCGAGGAGGAGAACGGAAAATACAATATTACATTCTGGGGATTAGAAAATATTATTAGAAAGCGGATCCCGAAAATAAGACTATTTGCCAATAAAACCAGGTAATATGAGAAGCTTGTATGTCTAGGAATCACAGTGTATGCAATACAGTCAACCTTAGGTCAACATGTTCTGAGCTAAGGCACTTTTAACACAGATAGCCAATATTGGAAAACAAGTTTATTTTGATGTCAGTTTAATAATACATAACACAGTCGTTTTTTGTGTGTTTCATAAATAAAACTGAGCTTTGAATAATTATTTGGTGTTTTTGCACTGACAAAAAAAACCTTCCGTTTTTTTTGAGAGTATACCATAGTTAAAATTTAAAACGACTATCAATTTCATAATGACCAATTGATATCAACTGGAATTTGAAATTTGCGATATATTAACTATTGACATTTCAAATGGTATCACTGTTGGGAAAGGTAATTCTTAAGTCTCATTGCACATCAATTGGCATTTCGCTAATAGATCATTTGATCAAATTATTCAACGAAATGATATCGCTGATAAACTTATCTCAATTATTGGTAACGTTTACAGATTAGGTGTAAATAGTTGTAAATTAATTGATGATTCCAAATATTAGGTTGACATCAGTTGGAGTTCAATTGCTGGTAAATTGAAATTTTGACAATGGTAGTTCACATTGAGCCTTCGTTTCGGCCGCTGTACAAACATCCAAACACCTCTATTAAAATTATGATATTTTTGTTCAAGACACAGTACAGTAATACAGATTATGTATAAAAAATTAAAATAAAGAAAATGCAAAAAGATTGTGTAGCCTGATAATTACATGTCAATAATACAATAACATAGCACAACAAGATAATACAATACCTATAGGCAACCATAGACAAAATACAAGGTCAACAAAATATATAATGCACAATACTACAGCACACATGAATGGAAACTAGGTGTGTAAGTGTAAAAAATAAATACAAAATATACTTAATTTATTGTTTTGATACCAATCACTTGCCTTTGCTACTGTTTACAAAAAGGGCATTGTGCATGTATATAACACACAAACACGTTGATTCTACACAAGCGTCTCTATGTGTGATCACAAATAGTTTACTGTAGGTTTCCCCCCCCCCTTCCCACAACCTCCCCCCTCCCCCCAAGCA
Source organism: Sweltsa coloradensis (assembly GCA_024449915.1). Taxonomy (NCBI): domain Eukaryota; kingdom Metazoa; phylum Arthropoda; class Insecta; order Plecoptera; family Chloroperlidae; genus Sweltsa; species Sweltsa coloradensis. Next base: position 218,369 of record JAMZAV010000446.1, read on the forward strand.
CAAGTCGCTCCACTGCGTTGACCACTGAAGGGAGGACCACTCAACTGTAATACAAGATATACACACCCCTATACAATGATGACAAGACAAAACTAATATGATTTATCGATTTATCCGTTTTGTTTTGTGTTGGACGGCGAAACCTTTTCGGACTGTAGCGTAAACGATTTCGGATTCACCCCTTGTTGAGGGGGGGGGACGACGACGACCACCACGGTATTATTGTTCAAACGTAAAAAGCGATGACAGCCGCGATCCCAGTTTTTTAGTATTCTGTTTCTGTTAATGCGTAAACGAATGAATACAAGTAGTAATGGTATTTTAATCTGTCCGACGTGTGACCGGTGTATGAAAGGAGTCACCGCTCTTTCCACTTAGTTTTATCGTCTTCTCCCTCCCACATCCTAAACATTTTACTCTGTACATCCAATTCTCTTTCTTTCACTCTCATCAATTTCTTTTTAAATACTTGTATTCTTTTCTAGTTTCAACAAAAATTTTGCGTTCCGTTATTTTTAGGTTCACATTATCCTTTCGCAAAATCTAAAACACATTTTTATTTTCCTTATCTTTGTATTAATTAAATTCGTTATTACTTCTTCAAATGATGTAATTTGTTTACGCACATTCTCTTTGCGTTTGCTGTACACCGAAGAACTCTGTTCAAAAATCGTCTTCAACAGCCAGTGTTAAGTACACAACAACAACAACAACAACAACAATACTAGTGCATTTTAGACTCTATTTTAATTTTGACAGCCCTGTCACACATAAATACCACATACCACATTACTACCAGATATCAATGTTCAGCAACATGACTATACATAAAAGGGAGCGAAGCTCTGCTACATGGATCATGTATGAAAGTGTGCCTCTTCTTAAGATAAAAACGACCTCCTACAGACATGTGTTTTTTAAGCGAGCGAAGCGAGCGTTTCCATTTGACTCTGCCAGAAAAATTAGTCACTGTTTTTTTTTTGTTTGTTTTTGTTTGTTTGTTTGTTTGTTTGTTTTGTTTTGTTTTTTTTTTGTTTGTTTGTATGTATGTCTCGCCATAACGTTCGAATGGAGGCTCGGACCGAGTTGAAATTTTGACCATCCGCAAGCTTCGTTCTCGATTGAATGCCATTAGTTTTGTGGCAAAATCGTTCAAAAAGTTAAAAAGTTACATTAAAGTTAATCGAAAGTTTTTTTTTCAAACTAAACGGCGACAAAATCTGAGATAGCCAAATCATTAAATTTAGAATGTCCGTCCGGTCACGAATATGTTAATTTTATTTTGATCCGATAAGTAGTGTAGATGGAAATTACATTATAACAAAAGTAACGTTGCCATGACAACGAAAAGACGCGCGAAGTTTCTAATGCACTGCCACCTAGAAGTAATCAAAATACTTTCGAGGAAGCAGTCTATTATTTGTCAACAAAGAGTTTAATCAAATACCGTAATATAACACTACGTTTAATACAGGAAAGAGGGCTGTAAAACGGGAGACAACTAACAACAGCGATCCTGGCGGCATTGGAGTTACATTACCACGGCCATCTGGACGCCAAAACAATTAAAATACATTAAAGAAGGCGTTAAATCGGGAGACAAGTGACTGCTTTGCTCTAAACAAAACATAAACATGTCATTATTGTATTATTATCTTGACAGACATGCTCAAAGGTACTCGTATTATCACTAGCCTACGTATTTGTATTGATTGTTCTTGTGTATTTAATATTTTTGTATTGGTTACTGAAGAACTAGATATCAATACATGTTTTTAAATGTGTAACAAAGTATTACTAATCTAGTTCCTGGCACACTTTAATATTAGTAATAGGCCTAACCCTAAAATGAATAAAGGATGATCATAATATTTGTTTTCACCATAGCTACACTTGCAATAAAGATGCAATATAATATGTTAATCTTATTTTTGTTGCTATGCACTGAAGCATAAAATTAAAAGGAATGACAACCCCTCCCCATGCCTTACTACTATACGGTTTTAATGCTTGTAGTGGCAGTATACATGATATGCACACCAAGTTGTGTGTCTTCTATCCACGCGACCGTCTGAGTGTCCAGATGGGTTCAGCATGCCTGAACCCGGGGAGTCGAATAGGCCCAGAGCTTACCTCTTATGCTCATCGTACAAGGCAAAGAAGAGGACGTCGTCTGCCCTCGAGAAATTTTCCCCTTCCCTTTGACTACCTCACCGACGACGACGACGACAATGACAAGACGGACGATGACGCAGGCGACAACGATCACGACGTGGGGCAACCCCCAACAACCCCTCCCCGTGCCAGCCCCGCGGCCTGATTTCGTCACAACCCACCGGCCCCTACCCCGCCAACCTTCCCCCTGTCTGTTTCTGAATAGCACAGGCCTACCCTCACCGTGTACCACCGCGTTTCCCCTTTCGCCCCAATCTTAAAAAAAATTACCGTAGGGCACTAATAACCTTAGTGTTGTGATTACTCCTCTCAGGTGCAAGAAGTGGCGACTAAAATAGTCTGAGTTTAAGTGTTTTCGATAGTAATATTATGTATTAAGCCTACCCAGGGGCATCTTGCCCTTGTTTTGTCGTGTAACGTAATTGTCCAATTGAAAAATTACACTCAAACCCGACCCGGTAAAATAATCTATGCGCTAACTCCAGTATTTGAATTTCGCGCCCAATGTAACGCCAATGCCGCCAGGGGCGCTGATCCAAATTGTCTCCTCCACAACAATGGAAACACAGCCATCTTTCCTGTATTAAACGTAGTGTTATATTACGGTATTTGGTTTAATTAAATAGTTTTCCCAAGGAGTCAAGGTCCTCTAGATGGCGGTGGATGCAATGTGGGTCTAGCTATAGCACGTGCTCGTTTATCAACGCGTCCAACAGAGCGTTTCCTAGTCTAGTTAACATTGCAACAAGGACGATAAAGAATGAATATAAGGTTTTTAAGCATTGGCCCGCTTTGAAGACATTATTTTTTAATTATCATCAAATATTATTATTCTGGGTTCGATCCCCAGTCAGGGCATACTTGTGTGACAATTGCCATCATTCAACGATAAAGAATGCTTTTGGTGATCTTGTTGTCATTGATCGAGGCATTTTCTCCTGAAGAATTAGAACCCAATGCTTCAACTAAAGAGAGTTCAATGCCGGAAGAATCTTTGTATCTTATTAGCAGGCTTCGCTCTATGTATTTTAGGCATACTCCCGCCGTACACATGATTTTTATTGCTTTGTCTGTCTCTATTTACGAACTAAGGCTATTCGAGACGATAATGCTATGACTATGAGTACAAAAAAAACATGGCGTATGCGGGATTCGAACCTACGTCCTCGTAGAGCCATACACTTCGGACCAGCGCCCTAATCGTATGTGCCACCACGGACATCTGTTATGTAAAAAATACTTTCGAATTCAAGACAGGAATGTTATTAATTTTTAAACAGAACAGTCACAGATTAAAACAAGATTGGAACATTCTGATGATGATGAACAAAGAAGTAATTCACCCCAAGTTTAATAACTGTTAGTATTGTTTATTATTGTGGGCACTCTCCCATCTGTATCTTCGTACTAAAGACGAGTTCTCTTTTGTTATGTCTTTATACTTTTTACCTGCTCGCTGATGTTATTTAACAGCGAACGTTCAGTTGACTTGAGCATTCATTAAAATAATATGCAGGCTATCTCTAGCATCACTCGATGTACGATGTTTAGCTAGGAAGCTACTTTACATAAAGGATGAAGCTGTGTTTAGGTTAAACATAATAACTTCAAGAAATCTCTCTCTTTAAAATTAGAAAATCTGTTTCTTGAGGGAATCTGTCTTGTGTGTCGGCGTGTTGTCTAACTCGATTTCAACGAGTTTTGAGGCAAGGTAGCGCCCCCCCCCCACCTCCCAGCATAGTAAAGTAACCTCCCCTCCCCCCACCCTCCTTCCTACTATGTTCGGGACGCGGCACGATCTCTCATTTAATCGAGCTCATAATTTTGACGTGAAGGTTTGACAAAATGTATTAAAGATATACTTATCATGTTAAATAACGCTAAACGCAGAACTACAGCATTTCGGTCTCTCTCCGACCCTCCCAGATAAATATTCACATTTGTGTAAACTATCTACTTACACAAACTTATTACTTTTCAATAATTAATATTTACAATTTATTACATATTATGTGTTTCTAAATAATGTCAATTTCTTATTATATTAGTATTAGTAAACTTGAATAATATTAGCTAAAGGACACTTTAACTGAAAATTGTGTTGTTGTCATATGAAATGTACAATTTGTCCTAATAAAATTGAAATTGAAATTGACGAAAACTGATTTTCAGTGCGGGACAACTAAAAGAGATTATAACTTATTTCATTACATGTAATTGCATAGTATTTAAAAAGTGTTATTCATTTATAAAAATCAAAACATCGTATATCAATGTATAAAAATCCAAAGTTAACGTTTGTGCACACATTTCTGAAGTAACAAATCTCAACCCTAAGCTAGATTTTTAGTAGGGTTTGACTATGACATATCATTCAGTTATCGATATCACGCGAACATTTCAATATCGATTCATCGACATTTTATATTTTATTTGTAGAAAAATCATAGTAATAAAAAATGTATCATTGTAGGCGGTTTACTTTTTATGTGTGGCTAAAAGGGTTGATAAAATATCGCAAAAAATAAATAACAATGATTACGTTCTCACACTCGTGTTTAATAACCCGGCACCTCCACCAAGTTAAGCAAGCGAATTGTAATTTGAAGAAATATTTAATAATTTCTTTGGTGTTTGCAGGTTTTTGGAAGAACACTTTGATATTTAAAAAAAAATTATCCCCGTTCAAGTATTTTTCGTTAAAAATGTTTTTAATCTTTTCGCCTAAATTTCGATACAGAGTCTAAATATCGATATCGAAATATTTCCACATCGTTATATCGAAATATCAATTTCTTTACCCAACCTTAATGGTAAGAATCTAGACTCAAGTCAAAGTCGAAGAATCTTCCTGTACTAGGTCAGTACTAAGCAAGTCAATATGCTACAAATGTGTGTCGAGTAGGGGATGGTGGGGGGTGAACTTCTTTAAAAGTGTATTGCCCATGTACCGCCACACTTGACTTCCGCCCAATAAGCTGTAAATGTGTGTCGAGAGAGGTACAGTTTTACTATCAGTACTGCGACACATCTAGACGTGCCCGGTCGTCTAATCGCTTGATCTGCTAGATTGTTAGATGCAGCAGCAGCAGAAGCGGTATTTCGATGACCCTTCAAGAGTTTTATTAAAACTCAGAGCGATATGAGTTTCATGCCCCAGATTATTATGCCGAGTGTGGTTGTTTCTAGCGGCGATCAAATTCTTTATGCTGACTAAACGATGCTGATTTGACTCGTTTCAATAGTGATTACGTAAAAATTGTTCACGTTATGTCAAAGTAACTCAATACACATTCAGCACGTAAATAAAAAAAGATTATCAAACAAACTTGCTTTCCTATAGATGATTCCAAGCTTCTTCGCGAAGCAATTACATTTACAATCGCGTTGATAGATGAGCGTATTCGGTGCATCTTTACCTATGCTTTTGAATTGAATTTATTTTTGCCATTGATGGCATAGAATTTTTTTTTTTCGAGTTGTGCCAAATTATTTTTATTATCTATGGATGTAAGATAAATAATGCACATTTCTAGCAAGTGTTTTGCTTGACATTGTTTTCAATATCTTATACACGAAATTGTAATACAGTTTCGAACTATTTCAAAATACATGTACACTAACAACACATAGGCTGGCAGACACCTTGCACTTGGGGCATACTGCCCTTTTCTCCTCAGAATAAAGAAATGTGAAAATAAATAATAAATAATTATACATGAATAAATTGATATCTTTGGATGCAGTTGACACAATTGTCTTCATAGGAAATGTTATAAACTGCTGATTGCAATTTCGGGTTAAATTTGTATGGTACTGCGCATGCTCAGATTCGTTCTAATTGTAATCTAAAACTGTAGCCAGCTGACTGCAGTCAAGGTGAGCTCACAGACTACATAGGCCTGCTAACTTGATACGTATAGAAGAGCCCGCTCAGTTGTGAGTTTATCCAGGGACACCAGTAGATAAGCTGACAGACAAAAGCGTGTGATACACAAACGCGGTCTTTGAAATCTTTACAATTTGACACCTCGTTCGTACCACGCTGCGCTTTGTCGCTTTCGTTGTTCTTCCGGCTTCACGAGGCTACAACAGTGTTCGGGCTCACGTATGATGTTTCACAAAGGTGCTGATATTGATATGTTTTAATGTTGCCACCTACGCCGGTCTCGGTCAGTGTCGTTGTAACGATAATGATTGTTTTGACTTTGTGTGTTTAGTTTATTTGGATAAGGGCGCGCCAACCGTTAGGCCATGATGAGCCACTCTATAGACTAGGAGGGGATGTTGGGATGATAGACAGTCCTAGACAGATCCGTACACATGCAAGGGAAGGGGGGAGAGTTAAAAGTCGACGGCCAGAGCTCGCCTCTAGTTTCGGGGAGGAAACTATTACCCTACGTTATGGACTTAGATGGACTTGGATCAACGGAGGTATACCCCGAGCCAATACTATTGAGGTCCCAGACGGAGTTTGACTTTGTGCGTTTTGAAGTTCATTTGTTGTAATTAAAAAAAATGTCTGTAGCTAGTGACTGGTGTAAGTAGTGAAAGTAGTAAAAATTTTAACTTGACCTTTAAAAAATTTTTTTTTTTTAGTACCTATTCTTTTTGTATGATTGTTACGCTCTCTATCGGATAAACGGCTACTCCAAATTTGACGAAATTTTTCAGGAGACCTTTAAAATCTTTTATTTTGTTCCACTAGCGTTTTTTGGTACATTCGAAAAAAAAATCACACGAAAATGGCAATTTTACATTATTTTTATGACTGCATCATTGCAAGGAGACGATTGCCAAATACACGCTCCTCCATCAACGTACTACGAAAATCGTTCGCGAAACTGTCTAATAAGTTAAGAAAATATTATATAAATAAAAAATACGGAGTGCAAAGTATTAATAATTTTCTATGGCCTCCTTACAGCAGTGAATCAAATTCACATAGTTTCTCCGTTGTTTATCGTTGTATATTTTAGAGATGAAACTTGCGAGAAGCAAAGCAAATGTAATAAACGGCGGTAATAAAAGTTCCACTTAGCACAACAAGAACAAACTCTCCGAATGCTTTCTTCCTCGCGCCCCGGGGTAGTTTTTACTATGCAGGATGCGGGGGTGGGGGGTGCGGAAACGAGGGAAAGATAAGTTTTATTTCCATTTAAAATATAACAATAACACACATTTCAGTTAGATTTTTACACAAGACAATGATTAGCTTAGTGGTATTTGGAATATAGGCTTTTTCAACCTTTTAAACTATAATAATTAGCAACAATAACATGATAAAAATGTATAGTTAATTACACAATAACTATACAAATAACTAACATAAATACAATGTAGACATTTAAATACAATATTTAAATTTTCCCAAAACTTTAAGCAAATATGTACAAATTTGAATTTAAAGACCCTTGAGCACAAATGTTGACGTAAAATAATGCTTTAAAACAGTAGGTACAACAATTACAATTATTCAGTAGTAAAACTTAACGTTTGCATAAGTTTTCATAACTTTACAACCTGGGCAAAAATAGAAAACATTTTGCAACAAAAATAGAGGTGGTTGACGTTTATACGCGTAGATCTTCTTCGCGTTGTTGTCGAATCGATATTAGTCGCCAGAAAGCCTGACTGAGGGTTTTCCCTGGACGTTCCTTGTCCAAAATACGAGTGATGAAGTTGGGTACATAACATATGACCTCTTTGGACGTTCCCTTCAAAATATTCTTACACCATTCTTTCATAGTAAAGGGACAATTTCTCCCTGGACGCTTTTCAATAAATACCTTTTCCTGACGTGTTCACATTTTTTTAAAAACAATTTTAACTTCCTTGACTACTTTACATTAACTTTACTTCTTACAAGTTAAGTGAATTTCCTGGTCATTTATCTGTATTCGTTACAGAAGTTTCAAAATAAAAACTTATGAAAACGTTCATATTCTTTTCTTGCTACCTATTTACAAATATAATTTAACTTTTCAAACTTTTAAAATGGAATGAAATCTAACTTGATTTTAAAAATTCACAAGGTGGTAAAACGAAAGACAAATATTAAATTAGGATAACTTTTGCACGCTTGTCTTTTGCTGGCCTCTCACATAGTCGTACTAATAACTTTACCGTGATAGACCATGTTGTTTGCGACAGAATTTAGTTGGTACTATTTATGGCCAATGCCGTATTGGACGAACAGCAGATTAATTGATCAATTACAGAACTACAGAGCAGAATTTTAAAGTGGAAGTATGAACATTGGAAGACCAAGAGAGAAGTGGCAGAACCAAATAATAAATGATGTTGAACAGAGAGATGAGTGTTGGGAAGAAGTACAAGCAGAACGACAAGAGAATACAGAAGGGAATGGCGTGAGCTGGTTATAAGAAGCAAGGAAGAAGAGGACCACATTGAAGGAGAAGAAGAAACGGAAGACAAAGAATTTGAAGAAGAAGAGAACATCACAGGCCCGGCAAGCCGATGTTAATTAACTCTGTGCGCGTAAGAAAACAAGTGGTAGGCCACACCTGACCCGACTTATGTTGGACACAGGAGTAAAGAAGTATAATATATATAATTAAAGATTTAAAATAAGTTTTAATTATCTTATTTGTATTTAGTACCGCCAGACTTTGTTGTTGACACTTGCTTGGTGGACGAAGACTCAACGTGAAGCCGTACACTGTTGCTAATGGCAAGCGTTGCCAGCTGAGTGATGAACGCAAATCGGCTGGTAATAGCCTTGACGAATAGCAAACACCTATTGGCAAGAGTGGAATACGGGGTCTTGTCCCAATAAACCAACATAGGATTAAAAACAGTTTCATTACAAGGAGCTCGTGTGTTCCACGGTTGGTGGAGGGCTCGGCAGCTACGTGTTGTTTAATGACGACGCGCTGGCTTAGGAATATGAGTTGTGCGCGCCGCGTTTATACGCGCTACTTTAACAAGCAGGAAGTCTCGGCGAGATATTGTTCTTGGCAGCTTATCGCTTAGAGGTGTGTATAAGCCTAGTTGTTATGAATTATTTCCATCTGCCAACTTTAGAGCTGAAAATGTCACTACATTTCCGAGTTCAGGTAGTTTCTGTGATGTAACATTATGTTGGTAGCACGTCGTCAGCTTTGGGTTGGTAACTTCAGAACTACCAAATTTGTGGATACATACCTTTCATAAGATTAAGAATGCACAGTCATTTAATTACTTGATTCTTCCTCATACCAATAACACTTTTATGTGGACATGTACGTTGATCTTGAGCGCTTTAAAGAAAACTCACTATCTTTCCCTCGGTAAAATAAATTACGTCTAAACTATTGTCGGTAAATTGTTTCAGTTTATCTTATTGGTATTAGCCGTACAAAAAGCCAAAATCCTATGGAACAGTCGGGTTGGGTGCACTAAACACATTTCTCCTTGGTTAACTGATAGGTAAATCGGGGATTCAAATGGCAAACCAAAAACCCAAGCATTATTAAAATGTAATTTTTGGACATTACACTGTTCTTGTAAGAAAATTCTTCAATTCAATTTAAATGTTCTTCTAGTTTAATATTTACAATACGAGGATGTTCACAAAATAAAACTTTCAATCCTGACAATCAAAATACGTTTCTATGTTTAGCATGAAGACAAACCAATAATGGTTCTTATTTGAAATGCGAAGGCATATCACTATATTATAGATAACTCCACTCAAAGAAGCCACTATAAAATCTTTGGCAAAACATATCCACCTAGGGGTGAGTTTTCGAAGGAAATGCAAAACACTCATTTCGATACCCGTTTATTCACTTAACTATCATTTGAACTCCTCTTATCGTCGCGATACGCGTCATTCTGTGTAATTTAAGAGTAATTCCCTAATAAACAAGCCACACGACAAACAATCTACTACTACAAATGATTCATAACATTAAAGTTGTTTTTATATTATGGTGAAAAACTTTCTACACTTTTGATCTGTTTTTATCTTCACCAAGTAAATCGTAATGATGATTATTTCGGTTTGGGACAGAAAAAGTAAAGTCCATCAAAAGACCGTTTTTAAAACTACCCCTGTGAGTAATTGCTCAGCTTATACCACATGAAAAACAATGAAGATGTTTTTAGAAAGTGGCGTCGTTTATCAACCGCATAACACAAACAAAACATGACTGGCAAATCCTAATTAGGCTGTAATGAACGTTGGGTTCAGAAGTTGAGCAATGATGTTATAGTTAGCCTACTGAACCGTGTGCTGAAATCCACCTCGCACCACTGAATAAAAACACTTGTCGTTTTCAATGTAAAAACTTTCAATGACTGAATTAAAGTCAAGTATCGAATTAGTTTTGTTATGATGTTTGAATGGAGACCATGCTCACCTGAGCACTTTCTATTTGCTGTGATTTATACAACAAGAGGCAGATCCAAAGTGTAACAACTACAATGAACGCACCCTTCAGAGAAGTCGCTGAGGCTGGCACGGATACGAGTTTAGGCGCTCAGCTTTCTGTTTTTTTTTCGTGCCAACCAGCAGAAATCATCAACAAGTGAGTGCGCGCATATGAGTTGGGCCAAGCTCAGCACCCCGTTTTAAATTGGTTCCGTACGACCATTCAAATTAAAAAATTTATAGCAAAACAACACAGAACAATACACGGTTAAAACTGCAACGCTCAAAATTGACAAACATCAATATTACATTAATATTGAGTATAAACAAACTTTAAAATTTCCAATCGAGTTGATATTTCACACATTACTCGATGCATTTCGGTCGTTTCGAGTTGTGGAGATTGCAATACAAAAGTGTTATGCGCGAGAATAAACCTTTTTTATTTTCTAACTAATTTAAAATATGTTGATCGATAGATGAGGCCTTCTTTTATTATGCTTTGAGTTGTTATTCCTTGGTTACCCTGCCCTTGAAACGCCCACCTTCACTGCAAACTAGTTGTGCAATGTGTTTAGATAAGAAATATTGATATTTATTGATAAAGCCATATATAAAAAATAAAACATGTATTTAATAAGACAGTCAATGTGCTGGTCATGCTATTTCTGATGAAAATACGTTCTCAGTTCTTTTACAGATTATCTTAACTAGGCTTCAGACTAAACTAAATTACAGTAGATTTTATATAACAGTTTTATTTTAGAATGAATGTTATTTTTAAAACTACAAAAAAAATAATACATTGATTTAGAGTCTACCCACTCAGTTATATAACTGATTTTCAGTGGAGGACAGTAAATCAAAGCGACCAAGCCAACCCTGTAGGCCCCGAATGATTCCGGTTTTATTGAATTAACGCACACTGCAGCGAGTTCGTAAGTATTTTATATTTTCTTCAACTGATCGTTCACACTGGATGCTTTACATGCCAATTTTTTTGTATCCCGTTATTTAATAAACCAAAACACTGAACCACTTTCTGAACCAAGGTTGATAAAAGTCATAGGCCTAGCGTTCTATTTTGTAATTAAATAATTGAATTTGTATGATAAGTTCACAATTCAGTGATATTCATCAACAACATGATTAATGCAAATTTTGCTGTTATCATTCAATTTATACAAAATATCGGCGTACGGTGGCGATTAAATTTTAGTGTAAAATTGATCGATTGATACTCCTGTTTTTGAGATAAATTAATCTGTACATAATTATTTCGGTATTGACATCATTGCGCAATGCACGTACCTCCAGCAATGAGCGACGCAAACTGATGAGCGAGTCCACCTCCCGCCAACAGATCGCGCCACCGTCGAGGCCACGCGAACTTCCGCCCCGACCGCGATAACGACACGGAGACACATTCACCGGCAGAGCCAGATAGCTCGGCTCGGCTGGCCTAGCTCACAATTGACCCTAATGGGGTGGTTTTACGACAGTCTACACGCTTATCTACAGCCCCAAACCCACCCCTTCACTTTTCACTCGCTAAGCCCAGTTGTAGATTCTTCTAGAGGACTTTTCCACAGCTCGTATTGTGAACAGCTGAATGTTAGCTGGGCTCACTTCTGCAGAATGATGTGCGTTATAACCAGGTTTTCCTGAAGCTTCACACGGCACTAGAGCATAATTTAAATTGACATTGCGAACTATGAAATGTTCATTAAAAAAAAGCTTTCAACATTATAAATAAATAAGTAAAACACATTCATATTTAGAGTCTACCAACTCAGTCACATATTTGATATTCAGTGGTGAACCATTTAAAGCAGACTAAGCCAACCCTGTTAGCGTCAGCACCATCGACGAGCGAACAATAACCAACTAGAGACCAGTATTTTAAATAGGGAACACGAAATCAAACAAGCTGGACGCTATTTCAGTTCGCGGGCAGCGACAGAATCTACAAGGCTAATTAGGAACAACCTTAGAATTTAACATGTACTCGTTTCTAGGACGGCTCCAAATTCATCGTTTACACAAGGTTTAATGAATTCAAGTCCACACAGTAAGTTTTTATATTTATGCAACACTATTATATTATATTTTCTACGTAAAAGCTCCAAATTTTATTGTTTAAACATGTTTATTTTGAAGAAAATATGAGCGACTCTTCTCTCAATACACATAACTCTATTGAATTTCATAAAATGCTCAAGTAACTCTTAATATGAACCAAGATTTATTAGATTTTTGTGACTAAGTTTCAATTGCGACATAAATATTGGCAATTCTCGATAAAATTCAGTTACGTACAAAATACACAATTCAGTTAGAAGCAGTGAAGTATTTCATGAATGTTGGTGATTGTTGGATGTTGGCGTATGAATTTATATCAATGGGATTTGGTATGAAATCCTATTTAAATTGGCGATTTGTATTGAAAATATTCCTGTATTGTTCTTAGATGGGACGTCATAACAAATATCTGTAGATTTCCCTTGTCAATGATCTTAGCTACTCAACCAAGCAAGCAATGTAATATTACCATCTGCTGGGAGCTTTGATAAAACAGTTCTCTTGAGAGTTATAATACTGCACAAGATGGAGATACTTCATCTGCATGAGAGACCAAACAATAGTACACGAGGAGACTGGATTGTTCTCGGTTTCTTTGATCTAATGTAGAACTCGTAGTGAATACACAGAAAGCTGAGTGTTATTAATAAATACACTGCATTTATATTTGACAAGTAAGTATTCTTCAATGATATTTAACATCTATAGTAGGCTAGATCCCCAGTCTCAAATACGTCCGCACAGGCGCGAGCGTACCAAATTGAAGCGTCAATCTGACCTATTCAAGATGGCGATTTGGCGTTTCAATTTATGCTTTACATTATGTTTTAAATGCGATTAAGTATTTTTCTGGATTGTTTTGATATGGTTTTAGCTTGTGCAGCATGGGAATGCACAAACAGAAACAATAAGAAGTTATTGCATAAGGGAATTTAGTAATCATTTGGTGTTAATGGCTAATATGCTCACCTGTCAACCTGATTGCCATCTTGAAAAATATTTGGTCTACAAATTACTATCCAAACTACTTTAACATATAAACTGACTTATTCAAGATGGCTTCTTTTTGACACGCCAGTGGACCAATGACTGGGGATCTAGCCTACTATAGATGTTGAATATCATTGGTTTACTTGTTCCGCAGCAAGTATGCCGATGTTCGTGGCCTTGGGGGGCCAATGAGTGATCAGTATTTTAAAGTTGGGACCGCTGATTGGCTGCAATCCACCCGCCGGTGACGTCAGCATCGGCTTAGTTGCTTCGGAACAACTATACGATTCCATCTTACCTTGGGCGTCGTGAATTATTAATGATTTTAAAACGTAAATCAAAACTTATGACCGAGGCCACTCCTTTTTTTTTAACGAATTTTCGTCGGCATCAACCTGATGATGGGTGAGGAAGTTTCATCCGAAAATTTGTTTTTAAGTAAGTAGTGGCCTCAGTCATAACTTTTTAATTTAAAAACGAATTTTCGGGTGAAACTTCCTCACCCATCATCAGGTTGATCCTGACGAAAATTTGTTTTTAAGTATGTAGTGGCTTCGGTGATAACTTTTTAATTTACGTTTTAATATTGTTCCGGGCCAATAAGCTCATTTCATAGAATATTAATGATTTTAGTAAAAAAAAAGCCATTGTTCATCTTTCAATTTTATTTCCAATTCATTTTCGAATACTTTTCCTAACAACTTTAATTAAGCGAATATAAAGAACTTATTTTTTTTAGGGAGATGCTATGAACTACCATGTCGTATATTATAAAGCTAAATATACCAATTAAATATTCATTTTACATTTTAAAAATTTACGTTTTCATGGCACGAAATAATAGAAACCCCTGGTAGAAATATTTGTATGCCAAACGGTCGCCAAGCGGTCACCAACAGATCACCAAGGCTTATTTTTGATCGCCAACAGGTTACCAAGTGAAAACCCAAGGGTCGCCACCGAATTACAAAGAATATATGACAGCCAAACGTTCACACAAAAGGCAGCCAACGGGTCACCAACTCTGCAATGCAGTATTTTGACACAAAAACGACCTGTTGGCGACCATTTGCTGCTGTTGGTGATCACTTGGCGATCACTTGGCATCAGTTGGTAAACTAGTTGGTGACCTGTTGGGTGACCATTGGCAACCATTTGGCAACCAAATATTTTTACTAGGGACATTTAATAATTTTTGGTAATTTTTCTGTTAGTTTACTTTATTGACGTTTCAATACGACAAGCATAGGTTATTGAAATATGTAAATGAGTGATGGTGTGCCATTTACAAAATCCCTAGTCCTAAGTTTGTACAGATGTACTTTGAGGTCTGAAGGACTATGGTCAGAGGCAGGCATCTGGGGTGGAAATAATTGTGAAGTTTTGTTTCCATTTTGACCAAAAGCGGTGAATTTACGGTTAAAATAATTCAAAATTTTGTTAAAACCTCTATGTAATTCTCTCCCTTTGATATTTTTGAAAATTTTAAGTGAATTATCTTGGAAAAGAGTTGCAGATTAATATAAAATGTATACAGTTATGAGGATTTACAGTCAGGTTTTTGTGATGGAACTTGTTTGTATCTTTGTTTTTCTTCTGACCGAAAGCGGTGAGTTGGCGTAGAAAATTATATATAATTTGCGGTTTTTACCATAAATGCCCGCCTTTGATGATGATTGCGCAAAGGCGAAGTTACTTTCAGGACGTGGTATTTCCAACATTATTAGTAACTCCTTCTTACAGATCTCCATGTTTCAATGAAAAGGGCTAAAAAAATTCAGGGTAGATAATTATAAATTTTATAATAATTGCAACTGTTATCATTACCCTATCTACTTCCTCGATTTGGTTGATCGGGAAACACTCCCGTAGGTGTAAATGTTATTATTTAATACAAATAATGCAACTACAATTCAGAGATTAAAATGTACCCGTCCTGGTGGTCTAGGGGTTCAGACGCTCACCTGAAATGTGGGAGATCCGTGGTTCGAGTCCCGGTCGGGGCGGACTGGATTGTATTAAAAAATAACGCTATCTACTGTTGTTATATCCCTAGCGTCAGTTCTTAAAAAATCAATTATTGACCGGTAAAAAAAATCTTCTTTCGAATTTGGGTTTGACCCTAAAAGTTCCTCACGACTTCATTTCTCGCTTCGATTCTTCTTAATTGCAGTAATCTTCTTAATTTTGTATGTAGAAATTGCCTTACTTTTACCAATAATATTATTTTACCCCTATCACATTTATCAGTTTGACTTATAAAAAGATATTTATTTTTACTAATTTTGAGTGAACTGTTAAGGATTTTTGCTTTACATCCGAAAAGTATTGATTTATAGTCTGTCTTAAAGTAAGAAGCAATATATATATCGCTCATAGTTTCGACCTGAACCTAGATAATCATCACAGTTATACCACCGGTTGAGCACCAAACATTCAACACTCTACCTATAATGTGTTGTCAGCTCGAGTGAGCCTCCATACTTAACGCGTCATCTAAACCTATTCTGACAGTTTCCAACATGATTATCAAATAGATCCTGACATTGTTACTAACTTGATTAGCGCGACGAGTTATTTGTATTGGTGTTGATTCAGGGTTTTGGTGCGACGGTGGCGCTACGCTAGGCGGCGAACAGCGGCGAAGACCACAACTAATCCCTCGCCCCGCTACGAACAACAAGGTTATAACCATTTGCAACTTTCGCACCTTGTACGAATTTTCAGAGTGATGTTTTTTATTCAATCTCACTTTATTTTGATTTTTTGTAAAATTAAATAATTGATACAGATTTTATTCTATTTTATATTTTTTGAGCATGGTTTTTCTTTCTTTCTATCCTGCATGGAATTGGCTCATGTTTCGAAGTTTTAGGAGATCAAACTTCAATCTTAAAGTTAATATTATATAGTCTAGATTGTGTGTGCTACGATATTCGTACAGTAAATAATTTGAATACGACAATATATTTATTATATTTGATTAGATATTTTTTATCTGTTAGTATACTCTTATATTGAGTTTCCATATTTATTTTGTACTTCTTCTCCTCTATCTCTTTTTTCTTCTTCTTCTTAGCTTGGCATTTAAGGCTATTGTATTCACCCTAGAGTTAAAACCTTAAAAGTTTATGAAAGTTGGCTTAATGAAAGAGTACCTTTAATAAAACAGCAAACATTTTTTTGTGGGGGCGGGACATAACCTCACTATAGGCCTTTATATGTCGTTTTTTGACAATAGTGTAGCCTGCACAACTAGTGCAAAATTAAATTTTGAGAATCGGTTTTCTTGATATAGTTTCTAAACACCTTTAGCTTCCATCCTAACTGTATAAGGAAAAATGGATTTTTGAATTAATAGTAGGTACATGAAATTTTTGTCAAACGGTACTAATACGATTTTTTTTCGAGTTTTTACTGTCTGACAAAAAAATAGTACACCAACTGTTAATTCATAAATCTATTTTTACTTATAGTAAGAATGGAAGCTAAAGGTGTGTAGAAACTATATCCATAAAATTGATTCTCACAATTTAATTTTGCACTAGTGCAGGACACTATTATCAAAGAAACGACATATAAAGACCGATAGTGAGGTTATGCCCCCCCCCCCAATTTTTTTCTTTTTTATTAAAGTTACACTTTCATTCAGCCAACTTTCATGGACATAAGATTTTGACTCTAGAGTGGATACAATAGCCTTAACAATGCGTTGTATTATTTTGTCAACTCTTCAATCTGTAACCGTTATTTAATCCAATTCATAGAAGTTTAAAACAGTCGGATTCACTAAAAGTTACATTTATATTCACAGCAACATTTTGTCTAGTAAATCTAAGTGAAACACCCATAAAAAAGGAATGGCTATGGAGCATACGGCCTAAGGTAAACGAATGCCGTTGGTAAGTTTTATGTACTACAAAACACGTTTATTTATCATTGCTCACAGTGAATTTTTACCAAACTACAGCTAATTGTGTATTAGATTTTGATTAGTTACTGTGTGTGCTGAATTACTATAAATGTGTATCACGTCTCACCCCCCTCCTCCCCCCCTCGCCCTTAAGCTTCAAATCAATTTTGGACGCACAAGTAAATACGTTTTGTAATTACTAATTATTTATCTCTGGGTTAGCTCACCAAAACTTTTAACAGATGTGACATTGAATGAGTGAGTTCATATGCTGCAGCATGTATATAGGCTTTCATGCAGCCAACTTGGGAAATCCATTCGTGATTCATCACTTTAAATTATTATCATATATTATTATATTATTTCCCTACTTTGAATGGGACACGTTTTACAATTTTTACTAATAACTATTCGTTTGGCCACGAAGCATGCGATAAAAAAAAAACTGTGCACAATTTTCTAGAAACAGTGAATGGATAACCCTTTTGCAGAAAATTATCAATATTTTGTTAATTAGCCAGAAACAATTAATGAAAATGATAGATTTTGGACATTTTAACACATACCAAAATCGTAAAAATCAACCTTTTTTAATTTGGTACTTAATTACTTTTAGAAAAAGTGTTCCCGTAGAGCCCTTCATTGACGCTCCAGTAACCTCCACACAAAGTTTTGAACAACTGAGATTTTAGTCGGCCGGGCTTGAGGAAGATAAGACTAAAACTCATATTCTATACGGAGTTTCAGATGAAGCCACACCGACTGTCATGGCCGACTGATGGGCAAAAATTACGTTGGCGCCATAAAAACACATGTTAAAAAGGGTGAATTTCAGAGAAGATTCCTTTAAGTTACATACCATTTGTTAGTTCAAACCAATCGAATATGTATTCTACTATCTGTTGTTAACGTTTTAGAAAGGAAAGAATGGAAATTGAAGCTCTGGTTTTTAAGAAAACAATTACAAGTTGGGGCCATGTAAAAGCAGGTCCAAGAGCTACGCCAGCTGGTAAAAGTAGACCTACAGTTTCGTGGCTGACAAAAAGTATTTCAATGTTACTGGAAGAACCTTCTGTCAAATATACTGATATTTTGCGTCGTACATATTTTTTAATCAATGAAAGCGATAAAAAGTACGTGATTTCTTTCTATCCGCCTATCATACCAATGTTAAAATTCATTTTTGCCCACAGCGACGCAAAGTAAGTAGATACTGCCTGAAAGCCTAAAGCCTTCCTGAAACTCTCCTATATCAGGGTTAATGCGTTTATCAGCTTGTGTATTAACTGTAACACACAGCTTGATAAGAATACAGCTTGATAAGACACTATTAAGTGCATAATCCCTATTTCAGCAGCCGAGCACTTCACCTACAAACAGGGCTATCGATTTGTTTTAGCTTCATCGCAGGGAGATAAATTTCTGGCCCAGATTTGAGGATGCCACTCAGTATCTCCCACTCGAGGAGATAACAGTAATCTCGCCCTGATCCAGCTGCTTGTTGGGAGAAAACAAACACTGAACGGAGCTCCACTCTCAAGCCTTGTTTGATATGACCTTGACCTTGACCTTGAAACAGTAGTTAATAAACATCCCTGTCCAGGGGGTCTAAAGATACATCGACAGTGATAGTGACAGCGACAACGTTATAGTGGTCCCAACGAAAGAATGCAGATGGCTCGAAATTGTTTTCCCAACATGACAACTTTGTCAACTCTATTCACGCTAGCTCAGCGTAGATCTTGCACATGGAGGAACTCTGTGATCTAGCACAGATACATTTTGCTTGCGTTGGTAAAAGATATTTCTCTTTCATACACAAAGCGACATTCCATTTACCGCCCATCCATTCAACCCCCACCACTACCAAGCAGCTGCATTCTTTCGTTGGAGCAAGTATAGTGACGATATTAGATCAACAACGACATCTTTAGTGAGAAGAACAAGTGAGAACTGCCACCTCTAATTTTCACCATACAAAATTAAATAGTGTTTACTTACTCTTGCTGTATGTAGTTGTTTATTACGTTAATACGTTAAGGAAACAATGACAGACGGTATTAAAAATGTTAAATGAGTAATTGTTGCCAATATACAGCTTTATAAGCTTGTATATCTTCTCACTAAAGTTGTCAATTAATTATTATAAAATTGAAGATAGCCAAGACTGTCAAAATTATTCTTATTTAGAGAAACCACTCCAAATATAATATGCAACAGACACGTGTTGCACAACTAAAAAAAATCAACAGTGAAATTGAATCTATTTAGCTGAATTTATTAGTGCTCTGCTATAGGTGTCAGCAATAGTAAGGGGATGCGCTATTACAACACACGCATGCACACCCCCCACAAAGAAGGTAAGGGGTTGTCACTGTCACTGTCCCTGTCACTGTAGCTGTCGCTGTCACTTAAAAAATTGACCCCCAGGCCCAAATAATTAAAAAACACCTTTCAACTGAATGTGAATCATCTCTACTGAATATACATTTGAGTGCAAACCATATCCCGATTGGAGAAATGATGGAGCTTCCAAATGATTCTCTGCATTATGCGTCAAAGCCATATCTACTTGTTTCCATATTCTGAGCTATCTGTCTTCGTATATAAAAACAAATCCGCGGGAATTAAACCTGTTAGAAGGTGAAATGTATGTCTCTGTTCAAGAAACTAGAAATGTAGCGAAAAAGGCTATTATTGTGAAGGGATGCCCGAGTGCCGTTTAAGAGGACTCAATCCCTGTCATTCGCATAAACGACTGAGGAAAACCTTGGGAAAACCTTCAGTTAGGATTTCCGGTCTCGGCGGGATTCGAATCCGGGACCTCCCGAATCAGAGTCAAGCGCTTAGCGCTCGAGTCAACACTGAAGGCTATTCAAATTTGAAATATATTTCTCTTTTTTCTCGACAAAAACATATCAATATTTAATTAAATAATCTTTTCTTGCTTCACACCTTTGTTTCAATAATATTTCATTCTTATTTTCCACCCAATCTAGGTGCCCGTTAGGGCGCCGCAGCCAAGATTTGGCGCGCTACACATTCAGGCACCTTACACAGCAAGCAGAGTTGGGGTGTTTTCGAGGTGACACCCAGTCATTATGACACTTTATGTTTTGAGCATAATCGGGGGGATTTAGGTACCTGACAACACATTCAAATTTGACTGGGGTACGATCATTCCTTCTGGGTGAAAAAATTATGTTTGTGTCGTGTTTGCAACTTTTAATTTAAAACGTTTATAGTTTATCTAGGAAAACGCTTAAGTCCCGCCGCGTTGTTGGATGAGCGTAATTGTGTGCATTGAGCTGCCATGTGTTTATGCGAATTTTCTGTTGTTCTGTGGCAAAATCATTACTAAGTTGAATTTTTTTTAAATTAAAGTAAATTCAATTAAAAATTAACTTATTTTTTAAATTTTTTTAAATAAATCGTAATTGTTAAAAAAATCGTAAAATTGCGATTTTTATAAATAATTTCTCGATTGCGCTCAAATTTACACTAATATATTCATTCATAAAATAAAGGTTCCTGCGAAAAAATCATTACAATCGATAAAGCATGTAAGGTGTTATAAAGTCAAAGAATTGTTTACAAAAAAGAAAAAACCTTAAAATTTCGATTTTATGATAAATATTTTTTCAATTGCGCTCAAATTTCACAAAAATATCTTAATTCATAAAATAAAGGTCTGTGCAAAATCATTAAAATCGGATAAAGTATGTAGGTGTTATAAGTCGAAGAAATTTTTAAAATTGAAAAAAATCGTAAAATTGCGATTTTCATGAGAAAAAATTTTCCGATTGCGCTCAAAACGTGGCAGTTCTAAGTTCAGAGATTCAAAGGCCTCCATAAAATTTCATTGCAATCGGAGTCTCGGTTTAGCCGGAATCGTGTGGACAAACAGACAAAATACAAAAAAAAAAATGAAAAAAAAAGAAAAAAAAACATTCCGGATTTTTTTCTCCAGTGTAGTGAAATGGAATCTTCGCTTCGCTCGCTACGCTCGCTACGCTCATCCAACAAATTCTATTTTGCCAAGCTTTTCAAGGATGTAGTTACTGGTCAGTGAACGATTATAAAATATTAAGATCGCACAAATGTTGAATAGTACATGAGCTTGGCCCTTCTTTTAGATCTTATTGCTTTTGAATGTATAAGGTTTGGCTGTATTTTTACAAGTTTTTTGTATGCGTGAGGATGTAATAATCCAAGGATCTTTAACGTCCAACGGTAGCAACTCATCGTGAAAGCTTCTTACGTTTTATATTCATGTTGATGTTGTTCCAAACATAGATAAACGTTTGATATAATCTTTTGTTATATCCATTCACAATTTCGAAATTTACCTTTCTCCAAGTCATGAGCTTTTTAGCTTGGTAGAATTCTCTTTTATACGGTTCCTGTTTACACCGATCTTTGCTGTTCCATCTCTTGAAATCTATATAACATTTCCAGGTAGCAAAACTTTTCATCTTTCTCTCCCACATCTTTTAAAAAAATATTATCCATTAAAAGTAAATAGAGAAAAATTTTCATCCTTCATATTTAACGCACCCTATTCTACGTCATAACGATGATACTCTGAGTTCCCATCCAAAGCTTAGAAGTTGGTGGTTGTTCCCGGCTTTTGTCAACGTTCATTATCCGAGTGTAATCGGGTTCTGCCTAACTGGGAACAAGTCAAAGCCATCGTCTAGCTAGTCCTCGTCAAACGAGCGCGCGACACGCGAGGGGTGTATTTAATATCGCGTCTAGCACACAACACAACATGACACAGACAATAACGTCGAGTCACTAGAAGAACTCGAGACGCGTATGATTCAAATAGTTGTGGTTGTCTTGGGCGATGTCATTAACACGATGTGTTTGTATTGTAAGGAGGAAAGCACAAAATTATAATTACTCGGCTCGTAAAAACCCGATGCCGTTTCAGAAGGACGTCAGTTCGATATCCGGCAATCTTGTATTGACTTAATTTTTCCGAGGTTTTCCTCAGTCATAAGTCACAAGCGTACTCTCGAAGTGAGTTCTACTAATGACCGTTTTACATTTTATTCCCAACCACCCGTATACCGCTAGTTAGAGCAGATGGAGGGTTCGAGAGCTAGTGTAACGGCTTCGTTCTCCTTGACATCTGCTCGGCAGTCGGGTTAGTGGAGGAACTTATGACTGACAAGGCAAGACCGTCTTTCTGATGGGACGTAAAGCCGTTGGTCCCCTGATTTTTTTTCGAAAGGAATAGGGTACGTGCTAGTACCGGGTTGGTTTCCTCTCCTCCCTTCGATTCATCCTTCATCCTCATCTATCACCACTCATCGTCTCGAATAGCCTTATAGCATTAATATGAGACGTTATGCAACAACAAATCAATTCAAACCAACCACCGAACACTCTAGTTACGTTGTTAATATATATTTATGTTTATTTATCTGCCCATATGAAGATCACTTGAGAGAATCAAACCAGATAAAATAATGGGTGTGATTTGACTTCTTATTTCACCATACTCACTTATAGTCCAGTTTAGAATCGATTTATGTTTTAAATTTTTGAGACCATTTATTTATACTTGATTATTTAAGATGGTCATCAAGAGATCAGAAATTGCGAGATTATTGTTATTTTTCAAAAGAAACACATGGTATCTGAAGTTTTGGTCTTACTGTAGTAGGTCAACATTACAACCAAAATCTAGAAAAATTACAAAATCCAAATTTGCGTCCAATATAGGTAACCCTTTACAATAATCAATCATAGAAATTGTCTCGAAAAATGTAAACGTTAAAGCGATTCTAAACTAGACTTTTAGATTTCCATATCGCTTTCTATCAAACTCGATCAAATTTGTTAGTTGCTAATGCATTCAGTTTTCTTAAATTCATCAAGTACATGACAGCTTCCACATGTCCTTTCAAACAAAGAAACCAATAATATACGTTCACAACCACACTGATTATTATTCATTTTATAACTCGCCACATGAACGAAAGTCTCTTACTCTACGCACATTAAATACTGGATACATGAAACTTTTCGGCTATTGTGCCAGTTACTTTATAGAAACCATGCAAAACATCGTAGAACATTTAAGGGGACATCATGCAACTTTGTGTCACACCTTCCTCACTCGTAGACTTAACACTTTGGGTTCAACCACACAAACATTTAGAATTCGTAAATAGATTATATACACTCTTCTTGCATTGAACAAAATATTGACTTTGTAAAACATTCTGTACTTTCAATGGAATGCATTAACTGACACTTTTTTTAGAGACGTTATTGTAACTTTAAATTAATATGTACTAATGCAATGTAGACATAACCATGACTGTTATAAATGGCGAATATAAAAAATTAACACATTTTCTTACAATATTTGTTTTAAGTTCATGTAATTAGTAATTTTCATTGCGCTATAATACGAGTAAATTTTCGTGGCTCCTTCATCGTTGAAAAACTAGCGTAAGTTTTCATCTCGGTTTTAGTTTTTCATGCTCAGAGTAATATCCTATATTACCGTGAAATTCATTTTAATTACACGTTTTTGATTACATTGATGTTAAATTATTTGTGTAATTTTGGTTTTTCTATTCCACATTTTCCATATTCCTGACAGCGTCCAAATAAATGTGTTGAATATTTTAACTGAAACTTGCTTCATATCTTAAGCTCAATAACTAGAGTAGTTTTTTAACGTATAGCCTAATTTACTTTAAGGTACTGGCATATTGTAACTTATAATTAAAAAACTAATTTTGAACGTTTATATAAATTTGCAAGAATCTCTTATAATCCTCAGTAGATGAAAAGTTTTAATAATCTAGCATCCCCTTCGCCCCTCCCCATTCCCCAGCCCCCCACCCTTCCACTCACCATCTCTCAGGAATCATCGATACTTGATACTTACAGACTAGAGGCCCATTGTCATGTTGGATTTCTCTTGCTGTCTCATCTCTTACAAGCTCAGCAAATCTAGTTGTCAAAGTTTCCCGTTGACTTAATATATATTATGCCATTTTACTTTGTAGCAAATGTTATTATTAAGTCATTTTGTTTATCACGAAATAATATCAAGTTAAATTAATTAGCATCGATGAAGGTGAGATTTTGGTTTTGCACCAAGAGATCTCTTCAATACTTTCTATACAACAAAACAATACTAGCCCTTAGTTGACATTCTACGGACATATGGTGGTCTCAATGGTTTAGGCTTCGTGTATTCGAACTATATTTTGTGAAACTATTCTTTAACAGCCATCTTTGTTCAAACGACGGTTAAATTAGTATTTACTTTAAGTGGGTAGACCTGCACCAAAAACATTCAAACCTCACTAAATTACAACGGCAAGAACACTGAAACACATAAAAAAGTGATTGATAACAAGTAATATTGCTATGAGAAATGCCATACGTGAAAAAATATTGAACTGTATATTAATAAGAAAGGTTTTAAAATCTTCAACTTTATTTTATTTTGTATATTATCTTTAATGAAAAACCTATACTTACCATAACATTAGAATCATTTTTCATAGAGACTATTTTCTTAAAAAAAACATGTTGTCCTTAATTACATTTTCGATATGTTTCACCGTTCCTGAGATATAATTAACAAAAACGATAATTTCTTGTGTTTTCAACATTTTAATTTAAAGTAAAAAAATAGTATGACGTGGTCATATCGATCTATATCATCTGAACATCGAGAGTTGAATCAAATCACGCACAGATGTGTGAAAACAAAATCCTCTATGATGCATGGTGATTATTTTCGACGGCTCTAATTACTCAATGGAATGTGATACATTATGATTGATCGAACTAACATTCTGGCGCGAACATAACTTTTAAAAGTAAAAATATGTTCATTCATTTCCTTTATTATCGTAAAGTGCGTTTAATTTAAAAATTTAACTCTGCGTGCGTGGATTCCGGCTCTAGTAAGGGGGGGGGGGGGGGGGTGAGGGGGGCTCTCAACTCCATCACGAATAACTTTGGATAGCGCGCGGAGAGTTATGTAACTACCCCCCGCCCCCCACCCCCCCCCCCTTCCCCCCAACCTGGCTCTGACTTTCAACAGAATGAGGACCGTGTCACTTGTAATGAAATAATTAGCTCGACACTGTCGTGTTTTTAAAACAACTACAGAGTTGATAATCGTAACGCTGAAACAACTCCGTCAAAGAAGAACTCTAGTCAGTTTTGTTTGTTGTTGCCAAATAACCACGTTATAAGTAAACAAAACATGTTTTTATGAAACAAATATTAATTTATGAACAAGGGATGAAGGATTTATACATAATGTGGACGGGAAAAACAGTCATTTTCCAGCTGTAATTACCTATTTTACCAGATTATTCCACGATTACAATCTTTTGGAAATAATTTTTGTTTTGAGTATGTGAATTAATATATTTAAGTAATAAAGAACATAATTATACATTAGTTTTACACATAGTTCAATATCAATCCATTATGATATGAATAATGTGAGATAAATTTCTTAACAAAATTCTTTAACAATTACACTAGGAAAACACCAAAGTCGTTGTAAGACGAGTGAGTGAGCCATGTGTTGAGTACCCGGTAACATTCCATTTCATCCCCCTACCTAAGGCTGGATCCAGCATGGGTCTTTCCTCCCTATAGCTTATGGCTTATAGGCTTATAGGCTAGAGTGGCGCATTATGACCTTACAGTTAACGCGCCCTTCTCAGTTCAGTTTGTATTTGATTTAAGAAATTCAAAAAAATATTACAAATTTAAGTATTAGCCCCCAAAGAGACCATGTGCAGGAGGGGGCTATCACAGAGAAGTTATTGTGAAAAGTGATGGTGACTGATGATTATATCAACTAAACTCGAAACCCTATAGGTTATACCTATATCAGCTTCTCCGGGGACCAAGGCTAATAATTCTGCTCAACAACTACGCTAACGCTCTCTGCGACTCACTTGCCCCCCACTTCATCACTTGACCAGGGCATTCCGACGGAATGGAAAACGGCGTCTGTGGCACCGATCTACAAAGACGGCGACAAGAGAGACATAAAGAACTACCGGCCAATCAGCATCACCTCACTGGTCGGTAAGACGATGGAACGTTTTGTGAGAGACCGGACGCGCGAGTTCCTCGAGAGCCAAAACGTCATCCCTGCGGCTTTCGTCAGCGCCATTCTTGCACCGCTCTCCTCGCCGGCGCCATTGACGCATGGACGGCGGCACTGGACGAGCGTAGTGCAACGCACATTCACTGTGTCTTCCTCGATTGGTTTGAAGCGTTTGATAAAGTGCCGCACGTGCGTCTACTATCCAAGCTCGAGCATTATGGCATTAAGGGCAATTTCCTTATGCGGTAAGAGAGTTTCCTGGTCGGCAGCATGCAGTTCGTCCAGTTCTACGGCGAGCAGTCAGAATTACGGGACGTGCTCTCGGGCGTCATACAGGGCATTATGCTCGGCCCACTGCTATTTAACGTCTTCGTAGCCGACCTCCTCACCTCAGCAAGGATCCAAATGCTCCAGTACGCTTCTCTTCTCTGCTGTTGATAAGAAACTTACCATGGTCTCACCTTGGAGTGACTCGCAGCTATGGCTGCGTACTATTTTTCCTCAGTGCCACCAGTCTAACTGGCAAAAGAGTTTTCTCTACAAATATATACGTATATCATATTCCTCTTAAGAGTTAACAAACTCGGTATTGGACAACTTGCATGAGCAAAACTTATGGCTTAATGCACTCTACAAAGCATAAGCATAAGCTCCAATACGCTATGACGACGTCACCCTGTACTTAATCGTGGTCACCCGAGAGGATGTAGACGCCCTTCAACCTACCTAGACCTAGACGACATTCAGAACTTGTGCGACAACAATGGCATGACGCTCATCGCCCTCAAGTGCAAGATGATGCACATCACGCGCGCGCGCACCCCACTATACTTCATGTACACCATCGATTGTGTCTTACTCGAGTAAAATAAATAAAAACTTCACGTTTTTTTTTTATCTTCATTGTTAGTTGGCAACATCATTGATTTAATTTTTATAAGATGGTATGCATGAGTTTTCTGGTGAAATTAAGATGGCAATATGTATTTGTTAAATTTTGTGATTTTGGTTTTTCTTTCTGTTGTTATGTCAAATGTCATTAAACCCGGTGAAGACGACTGAATAGTTGTCGAAATATTGATATATAGTTTTTTTAAATTAAAAGTGCAGTGTAAATTTCAACTGAAAATCAGTTATATAACTGAGTGGGTAGACTCTAATACAATTTATTTAATTATTTATTATTAAATTAATCATTTCATTTTTAACAAATCAAAGCTACGGTACTTACTGCTAAAGAGTTCGACAAAATAATCGCATACGAACCAGAAATTCCTTATTGGGACATTGAGGAGTTGGTTGGGATGATTTGTGAGAAGTGCTCTCCAAAATAATTTAATTAATACAAACTTGGCAAAAACCAAGGTCTACTGATTTCAAAGTTCGTCTAGAAGCAGTTTCACAGCTTGCTAGATGTAAGCGGGTGCGATGTTTACCCATGCAAATAAAACAAAATCGTTTATTTCTGTTTTGGAACCGAAGTATTTTTTTCCAATTTAGACGATGTTTTTTCACATGAAGTGCATAATAGTGTTAGCTCTGTACGTCTCTCTATGGAATATGTGTTATACGTCAGCTGAAAAGGACCCACAGAATGCATTTAGCAGCAGCAACTGGGAGTTCACCAGTTCGATTTACACGAAGATCTCCCAGGCAGCTAACCCAGAAGGCAACATCATCTTCTCGCCAATATGTGTACAGGTAATCTTGGCCTTGTGCTCCATGGGCGCTGGGGGCAAAACTGCCAAACAGATTTTAAAAGGCCTTTACCTTCCTGATAGCACCGACGACATGAAAATTGGTTTCAAAAGTCTCCTTCAATCACTTCCCAGTTCGGGCAAAGTCAACCTGGAAATTGCGAATCAAATCTTTCCTGCCGTCCAGTACCACATTTTGAAGACTTTTAACGAAACCGCCCAAGAGTTCTTCTCTTCGGATGTTGCGAATGTCAATTATGAAAACTCTACGAATGCTGCTAGAACCATCAACGAGTTGGTGAAGCAGAAAACTCACAAGAAGATCACTGATATTGTGTCCGCGGATGGATTGGATGCAAATACTGCGATGGTTCTGGTCAACGCTGTTTACTTCAAAGGGGATTGGGATGTGGCTTTTAACAAAACTGTAGCCCTAGGTTCGTTTTATGTTAACGGGAAAGTTAATAAAGCAATTCTGTCTATGCAGTGTGAAGGAATCTTTTATTTCGGTTTAAATACACATCTTGGTGCAAAACTTCTTGAGGTGCCTCACATGAACAATACAATGACATTTTTCATTATATTGCCATTGGAAAATGACGGTCTACCGAGCGTAGAAGAAAAGCTGGCCACTATGAAATTCAAGGATGTCTACGAGTCAAGCAAACAATATGTAGACGTACATTTGAAATTACCGATTTTCTCAATGAAACAATCTTCGCAACTCAACAATATTCTTCAAGAGTTAGAGATTGTTGACATGTTCGGTAGTGACGCAGACTTCTCGGGTATGTCCCAGGGGATGGGCCTCTCCGTCAGCAAAGTGCTGCACAAGGCAATGATCGAGGTCAATGAAGAGGCGACGGTAGCGCCGGCGGAGGTTCAGACAGCAGCTGCTGGATTGAGTCCACAAGGCGAGCGTTTCGTCGTCGACCACCCGTTCATCTTTGCGCTGGTCTCCAAACTGACGAACGTCGTGCTCCTTATGGGGAGGTACACCGGAGATGAAAGCGAGAGGAAGTTCACATATGACACGTCAAAAGGCGGTAATAATAGAAGGCCTAACGCAAATCGCCGTGGCGTTCCTATTGAAGAATTGAAAACAAGAATAGAACGATGCGAGAAAATGACGAAAGAGAATGCTTTTAGTGAAGACAATTTAGATTGCATTGCGTATTATAATATCAAAGAATCGTGCACTAAATTTGATCCGCCTGGTAATTATAAAATTGGAAGATTTTCAAGAAATATGCAAACTTGTTTCAAGACTAACATTTAGGCCTGGGTCTGCAGTTTCTTTGAAGTCTTCGTGGATGATGACTGTGGAATTGAGTGTTATAGCTGTATTAAAACTTCAATTATAACTTTTGGATGTAGCTATATTCTGCCTTTAAACGATGTAGGGCCTACCCGTTTCCTTATCATTGTTATTAAAGTTGTAGCAAGTAGAGACGTTTTCTTAAACGCGTCATTAAAGTTTTCACTAAAATATTCGTCGTTCATAATTTAATGGGACTATTTATTAAACTAGGAAAACGCTAAAGTCCCGCCGTGTTGATGGATGAGATTTTTTAATTTTTTAGTTTGCGTGGGATATCTTTCCTTTTGCAAGTGCTTTGTTTTGTTGCCTACGCATTGTAGGGGATTGTTGTCAAGTTTCTATTGTTTCTTGTCAATTGGTATTATTTACCGTAAAAACTTATATTAAAAGCTTTATTTCTATGGATTCTGGCTAACTTTTTCAACTTTTTCTTTCAAAAGGTACTACATCACCATAACCTTAATGTCCATGTATAATATGAACGTTGTAGCCCCACCCGTTTGGTCAGAATTGGCCCAAATAGCACGAAAATATCGTACAAAAAAATCAAAAAACTTATATTAAAAGCTTTATTTCTGTAATTTCTGGCTAACTTTTTAAACTTTTTCTTTCAAAATGTACGACATCACAATAACCTTAATGTCCATGTATAATATGAACGTTGTAACCCCACCATTTTGGTCAGAATTGGCCGAAATGGCACGAAAATATCGCACAAAAAATCGAATAAAATCGTAAAAGTACGATATTCATGAGAAATATTTCTTTGATTGTACCCATAAACGTGGCAAGTCTAAGTTCAGAGATTTCGAAGGTTCTGTCAAATTTTCATCAAGATCGCATATGCTGTTTGCCCGGTAGAGAGCGAACAAACAGACAAAAATACAAAATAAAAAATAAAAAAAAAAAACACCCGAGCTAAATTTTTTGGGGGGTCTGTGAAATTAAAGTCTTCGCTTCGCTCATCCAACAATGCAATGAGTTATTATGAACGTAATGCAATATACTGCGTTAAACAATTTTTTTACACAGTAATAAATACCATTACCATAACGACAAAATGCATAGACTCGCAGAGCACTTTATATAAAAGATAGGTCTTATACGTTTAAAAATAAATTATTGAATGGTTAAAGGAAGACCTAAGTGTAAGCAATATTAAACACATTAAAATTATTATACATTTTGCTGGGAGTATTTTCCCCAATTTTTCGAGCATGAAACTAAAATATCAATATAAACTGTAGTTACTTCAAAAATCCATTTTCGAATCGGGTTCGAACCATGACATGTGGTAGACTTGGGTTCGAACCCCACTCAGGATGAATTTTTTAACTTCTGAATTGTATTAAATATTTCAATTCCACCTTCGGGGTTGTTTCCTGACCAACCAAATCGAGAAATACTTAATTAATTTTCTTATGATATAACATAAGATTTTTTTCTCCGTATTTACTGTTTTACTTACAGTTTAAAAAAATTGCCTCCATAACGCGTTCGATCTTCTTCTTAATGGCAGCAATGAACATATTTAATACTAGTTGATTTAAAAATTATTGTTTAGTGGCGTAAAAAGTATAAGTTACGTGGTGGATGGGTTTTAGTAATTGAGATCAAATGTTCAATAGTTGGACGACGCTGTAGTAAAAAGCTTCGTTATTATGTGTTTGTGTGCTCTCTACCTGTCAAACGGTTACTCCAATCGTGATGTTAGTTTCAGGGAACCTTTGAAATCTCATAACTTAGACCTGCCGCGTTCTTAAATACATTTTGAATTACTAGTAAACCGCTAATATCGTTATTAGACGTGAGTGAGCCATGTGTTGAGCACCCGCTAACATTCCCTTTCTTATTGATTTTTTTTTATTTAACGCCTTTGCTATTATGTTTAAAAAAAACTGATTTACAAAGGAGGACAACTACATAAATCTAATAACAAGATGCAGACGCAACAATGAACTACAGTTACAGTTACATTTTCTTCCCGCTACCTCAGACTGGATCTAGACAGCGTTGGTTTTTCCTCCCTAACCTATCATTGGCTAGAGTGGCGCATTATGGCCTTACTGTTGACGCGCCGTTATAAGAAACTAGAAAACGCTAAAGTCCCGCCGCGTTGATGGATGAGCTTTTTAAAGTTTTAGTTTGCGTGGATATCTTACTTTTGCAAGTGCTTTTTTTTCTGCCGACGCATTGTAGGTGATGTTGTCAAGTTTCTATTGTTTCTTGTTAATTTGTTATTATTTAACGTAAAAATCTTTCATTAAAATGCATATTTCTATGGATTTAAGGCTAACTTTTTCAACATTTCTTCAAAAGGTACTACACTCACCATAACCTTAATGTCCATGAATAATATTAACGTTTGTAGCCCCACCCGTTTGGTCAGAATTGGCCCAAATGTCACGAAAATATCGCACAAAAAGTCAAAAAACGTTTATTAAAAGCTTTATTACTCTCGATTACTAGAAAGTACTTTTTCAACATTTTCTTTCAGAAAGCATACATCACCATTATTTTAATGTCCATGTGAAATATGAACGTTGTAGCCCACCTCGTTTGGTCAGAATTGGCCCAAATGGCACGAAAATATCGCACTAAAAATCGAAAAAAATCGTAAAAGTACGATATTCATGAGAAATATTATTCGATTGTACCCAAAAACGTGGCAAGTCTAAGTTCAGAGAAAACGAAGGTCGTGTCAAATTTTAATCAAGATCGCATATGCCGTTTGCCCGGTAGAGAGCCAACAAACAGACAGAAAAACAAACAAACAAAAAAACAAACAAAAAAAAAAACAAAAAAAAAAAACACCCGAGCTAAATTTTTTGGGGGGTCTGTGAAATTGAAGTCTTCGCTTCGCTCATCCAAAAACTCATAACCCTATCATTTATACCTTAATATATTAATCAACTTGTATGCAGATGTTCCCGCGTATTCAACACATGACTCGCTCACTCGTCTTACAACTTCTTTGGCGTTTTACAAGTCTGGTTCGATAAAGCGATTTTTTTACCCGGAATGTGGGAGACCAGGGTTCAAGCCTCTGGACGGGAAAGATTTTGTAATTTGTGGATAGTATTTTAAAAATTATTAAATTTTTTTTTAAATGCATATAACACAGTGTAGTCTATCAACTGTGATAATACTATGGAAAACATAGCCAGTACGAAATACGTGTAAAGATTTCAAGATTTACTCAATCTCCGAGCGGAATTTGGTGGTACCTTGGGCGTGCAAGATTTGATACACTTAAGCACTGCATTTTTCACAGCCTGACAAAAATATCAAACAAAAAGTATTTTTTCAAAAACAAAACCATTGTTAAAATAATTCGTACACGTTCGCAGCATTTTTTCAATTTATTATTTCTTGTAGGTTTAAATCGCAAAGGATCTAGCTGCTTTCGCTAGCGGTTCTCAGAAAAATTGTTTAAAATTTCAGCGTAATCTATTCAGCGATTCGGCTGATTTTCGAAGTACACTCACACATCCACAGAATCACAGAATAAGAGCCGTTTGAGTCGAATGGAGATCCTAAGTCGCTCCACTCCCTCGTCTAATCTAGGTGCCCGTTAGCACCCACACACTCGGGCACCTTTTACAGCAAGAAGAGTTGGGGTGATTTCGAGGTGTCACCCAGCCGTCTTGATACGTGATCTGAACTTAAAAACTATCAACATCAGGGGATTTAGGTACCTGACAACACTTGTCAAATTTAGTTGGTGTTCGAACATTCCATCTTGGTGC
Source organism: Sweltsa coloradensis (assembly GCA_024449915.1). NCBI lineage: Eukaryota > Metazoa > Arthropoda > Insecta > Plecoptera > Chloroperlidae > Sweltsa > Sweltsa coloradensis. The sequence continues at coordinate 251,788 of JAMZAV010000446.1, forward strand.
AAAAATGACTTGGAACATGCTCAAAATGACTTTAAGGGCAATCCCTAGACCCAAATATGATTTCTAAAGAATGCAGTAAAGACGTCTTAAAAGTAATTTGAATGTAAGAGAGGCTTAATAAAAGAGCGGATTATTTTTTTTACGGGACATAACCTCAGAATCAACAATTATATTCAAATAACTGGAATCAGTTTTTCAAATTCAAATTGAATTTTGAGCAGCGGTTTTTTGTATATTATTTCTACACTCCTTTATCTACAACCTAAATATAAGGATTTTTGGTTTTATATGGTTTGTTTCGTTGCACAATTTTTTTCGCCTGCCTGTACGATTTCAAATTTTGTACCGTTTAACGGAAAAAAATCGTGCAACGCCTGAAATCATATAAAACCAATAGTCTTATATTTAGGTTGTAGATAACGGACTGTAGAAATAATATACAAAAATCGCTGTTCAAAAATCAATTTTGAACTTATACAACTGATTCCAGTAATTTGAATATAATAGTTGATTCTGAGGTTATGTCCCGTCAAAGAAATTTCAAAAAAAATAATCCACTCGTTTATTGAGCCCCTCTTACATTCTACTTACTTTTCAGACGACTTTACTGCATTCTTTAGAAATCATATTTGGGTCTAGGGATTGCCCAGTATGTTAGCTACTGGCTACTACTAACTAATTCGTCAGTTTCTATTGGTAAGCGATTCTTGCCAAACGGGTTGGAATACAACGTTCATATTTTACATAAACATTATGCTATAGTGATGTAGTGCCTAATGAAAGAAAAAGTAAAAGGTTTGCTGGAAGGCTTTCAAATAAAGGTTTTAATATAAGCCTGATACAAGCATAATCTACAAGTCACTATAGTTACTTGACAATGACCACCCACATTGTTTACAAAAAGAAAGTCTTTGGACTACAAGATATTTTACATTCTATTGTTAATTGGTAATACCATAGAAATAAAATCGACTTTGATAAAATTACTATTTTAACAAATAATTTTACAACGGAACTTTAAAAAGTAATGAGATCCCACACATAACAAAAAACTTGTAAAAAAAAACAGCCAAACCTTACACAATCAAAAGCAATGAGATCTAAAATAAATGCCAATGCTTATGTATCCTCCTACATTTTCGCAATCTTAATACATAAATTCACTTTGCCCTGTGACTGAATCCTTGCAAAGCTGGGCAAAATAATTTTGCACGAACCTTTAAATTTAAAACAATAGTTGCAAATACAATTTTGCCACCCTTTGCAAGGATGCAGTCACAGGGCAAAGTGAATTTATGTATTAAGATTGCGAAAATGTAGGAGGGAACATAGGCCTAAGCTTGGCATTTCTTTTAGATCTCATTGCTTTTGATTGTGTAAGGTTTGGTTGTATATTTACAAGTTTTATGTTATGTGTGGGTAACTAACATACAAAACATCATCATACAAAAATATCATCGTTTTAAAAACATATATTTTCAATAATATTTTTATAAATATAATGTTTTATTCGATCATTGAAATATGATGCATCTTTGATCTCAAGAGGAACAGTACTTCATAGAGTAACTGCACGGTAGTAAAAATGATTTCAAGAAATAGATATTTTATCTCGGGAAGGGTTCAAAATAAGGCCTTGATTTTGACGGTTCAACTGTCAGTTCTGAATTAGTATTGTTTAACATGGAGTGAGTTTCTTCATTTTAATTCTGCATTTACTTTTCCACCAATAAATAAACAAATTAATTTCAAATCTGTCTCAGTAAAATGTGACTTGGCAAGTAACAAGTTTTTATCTAGTCCTATACACCTATCGTCGTAGGAGGGGTTTACCTGAGTTTGCTCTCGATGCAAAATATAAGATCACGTTTCACAACAAATTTTATTCTTAAAAGAATCTTTGAAACCATTACACACAAAATATAAATACAAAACTAAATACAGAACTTCTTAAATACATCCCTAATCTTTTCAAAATTCCATTTATTCACAGAACACACGTAATAAACACGCACGACATTGCCCTACACATAATCCCAAGCATACACAGAACATAAAGAAACATATTCACGACTGAATAGTTGTCGAAATATTGTTACAGAGTTTAACAAAATAAAGCTACTTACTACTATTGAGTTCGATTGAGTCATCGTATACGTACCAGAAATTCCTTATTGGGATATTAAGGAATTGGGATGATTTCTTACAAACCTGGCAAAAACCAAGGTCTTCTAATTTCAAGGTTCGTCTAGAAGAAGATCTAATGAGAACTATTAGACCTTTGCTAACATTTCTTTGCAGTTTCACAGCTTGCTGGATGTAAACGGGTGCGATGTGCTTTGACACACTCTGCGCATGCGCATAAATGCGGTTATAATAACATCAATGCGCATTTTGTATCTATGGAAATGATAAAACAACGTAGTTTGTTTCTGTTCCGTTCGGAAGAATTTTTTCCCATTTGGACTATGTTTTTTCTCTAAATATTCAGTGTTTAAACATGAAGAGCACAATAGTGTTAGCTCTGTACGTCTCGCTATGGAATATGTGTTATACGTCAGCTGAAAAGGACCCACAGAATGCAGTTAGCCGCAGCAACTGGGACTTCACCAGTTCGATGTACACGAAAATCTCCCAGGCAGCTAACACAGATAGCAACATCATCTTCTCACCAATAAGTGTACAGGTAATCTTGGCCTTGTGCTCCATGGGCGCTGGGGGCGAAACTGCCAAACAGATTTTAAAAAGCCTTTACCTTCCTGATAGCACTGACGACATAAAAATTGGTTTCAAAAGTCTCCTTCAATCACTTCCCAGTTCGGGCAAAGTCAACCTGGAAATTGCGAATCAAATTTTTCCTGCCGTCCAGTACCACATTTTGAAAACGTTTAACGACACCGCTCAAGAGTTTTTCTCTTCAGATGTTGCGAATGTAAACTATGAAGACTCTACGAATGCTGCTAGAACCATCAGCGAGTTGGTGAAGCAGAAAACTCACCAAAAGATCACTGATATTGTGTCCGCGGATGGATTGGATGCAAATACTGCGATGGTTCTGGCCAACGCTGTTTACTTCAAAGGGGAATGGGATGTAGCTTTTGAAAAAGAAGACAAAACTGTTGGTATGTTTTACGTTAACGGGAAAGTTAATAGAGAAATTCCCATGATGCAGTGTAAAGGAAAGTATAATTTTGATATTAATACGGATCTTGGTGCCAAACTACTTGAGGTTCCTTACATGAACAATACAATGACATTTTTCATTATATTGCCATTGGAAAATGACGGTCTACCGAGCGTAGAAGCAAAGCTGGCCACTATGAAATTCAAGAATGTTTACGAATCAAGCAAACAATTTGTAGACGTAGATTTGAAGTTACCAATTTTCTCAATTAATCAATCTTTGCAACTGAACAATATTCTTCAAGAGTTAGAGATTGTTGACATGTTCGGTGGTGACGCAGACTTCTCGGGTATGTCCCCAGAAATGGGACTCTTTGTCAACAAAGTGTTGCACAAGGCAATGATCGAGGTCAACGAAGAAGGGCCGGCGAAGGTTCAGACAGCAGCTGCTGGATTGAGTCCACAAGGCGAGCGTTTCGTCGTCGACCACCCGTTCATCTTTGCGCTGGTCTCCAAACTGACGAACGTCGTGCTCTTTGTAGGGAGGTACACCGGAGATGAGGGCGAGACGAAGTTCACATACGATACCTCAAATGGCGGTATTAATAGTTGGCCTGGTGACAAGAATTTAAATGGACATCGCGTGCGCCGTAGCGAACTTAGTGAATTCAAAAACATACAAAAACGATGCGAGAAAATGACGAAAAAGGAAGCTTTAAGTAATAGCGATGCACAATGCGTAGGTTATTATAGTTTGAAAGAAGCGTGCGATAAAAATGAAATGCCTTTTTATATCCAAACAAAAGAAGAATTTAAAGAAAAGTGCAGTTATTTTGGTTCTGCAGTTTCTTTGAAGTCTTCGTGGATGATGACTGTGGCATTGAGTGTTATAGCTGTATTACAACTTCAATGAAAACTTTTAAGTGTAGCTATATCTGCCTTAATACGATGTAACCGATTCCTGATCATTGTTATTAAAGTTGTAGCAAGTCGAGACGTTATCTTAAACGCGTCTAATAAAGTTTTCTCTAAAATTTTCGTCGATCATAATTTGATGGGAGTATTTATTGAACAACGCAATGAGTTATTATGATATGTGGTGCAATCTCATGCGTTCAACAGTTTTCTTACAGTTATAAATACCATTACCATAACGACAACATGTAAAGACTCGCAGAGCATAATATATTATAGATTTGTCTTGCACTTTTCAAAATAAGTTATTGCATTGTTAAAGGAAGGCCTAAGTGTTAGCAATAACAAACACATAAAAATTGTTAAACATTTTGCTGGGAGTATTTTACTCAAAACTTTGAGCATGATATTAAAAAATGAATGAACAATAGTCAATTAATATTAAATACAATTTAGAAGTTAAAAAATCTTTCCCGATCGGGGTTAGAACCCTGGAATGTGGGAGACTCGGGTGCGAACCCCAATCGGGATGGATTTTTTAGCTTCTGAATTGTATTAAATACTAGGAAAACGCTAAAGTCCCGCCACGTTGATGGATGAGATTTTTAAAGTTTTAAGTTTGCGTGGGATATCTTTACTTTTGCAAGTGCTTTGTTTTGCTGCCTACGCATTGTAGGTGATGATTGTCAAGTTTCTGTTGTTACCTGTCAATTGGTATTATTTACCATAAAGAAACTTATATTAAAAGCTTTATTTCTATGGATTCTGGCTAACTTTTTCAACTTTTTTTTTCAAAAGGTACTACATCATCATAACCTTAATGTCCATGTATAATATGAACGTTGTATCCCCACCCGTTTGGTCAAAATTGGCCCAAATGGCACGAAAATATCGCACAAAAAATCAAAAAACTTATATTAAAAGCTTTATTTCTATAGATTCTGGCTAACTTTTTCAACTTTTTTTTTCAGAAAGCAATACATTACCATGACCTTAATGTCCATGTGAAATATTAACGTTGTAGCCCCACCCGTTTGGTCAAAATCGGCCCAAATGTCACGAAAATATCGCACTAAAAATCGAAAAAAATCGTAAAAGTACGATATTCACGAGAAATATTTCTTTGATTGTACCCAAAAACGTAGCAAGTCTAAGTTCAGAGATTTCTTAAGTCCCCTTTAATTTTCATCAAGATCGCATATGCCGTTTTCCCGGTAGAGAGCGAACAAACAAAAAAAAAAAACGACCTAAATTTTTTGGGGGTCAGTGAAATTGAAGTTTTCGCTTCGCTCAACCAATAAATGAATAAGTGAGAATTTGCTTGAATTAATTTTGTCATGTAAAAACATGTGTGCTTAAAGCAGATTTAAAAGTGTCTTATGAGCGAATAAAAGGAAGAGCATTTCATTCACTACAAGTCCTGTAGTAAAAGCCCTTTTGTTAAACTGTTGTTCTGTTTAGTTATGGATGATGTTATGAATTTACAGATAATTAAGTTAATAAACGTTCAATGTTCTGTAGGTTTATCTTGATCCTAGCATTAAGATTAGTGTCCTCTGTAGTTATGACAACAGATAAAGCATAGACAGCATAGATAGATATAGTTCAAGAGTTCCATTACTCGTTGAAAGGCTGTGTTCTGGGCGAACGGGCGCGATTAACAGAGTTAATGAGTTATCAAGGGTTTATCTTTTCGGTTAAGGTTATACGGTGATAATTATGATGAATGACAGCTCTTATGTAATGGGTGCAAGGGGTGTTTAAATGTATTTTGTAGGATTGCCTAATTGTTTGGGATTGTCGGTGGAAATGAATTATTTCCGTGCTCAAAAGTTTGTAGCAAATGTTTAGCTAGACCAAAACAATGTGCAATTCCTAATTTTTTCGTATTGTTTATTTGTTTGTGCGTTTTTAATTTAATTTTTGTGATGACTTGTTAATACCCTTGTTTGATGTTTTCTCTTTGTCAATTATCCGTAAGACGTGATTTTGTATGGTTACTATGGTATCTGTCAGTTTGTTTTTGTCAAGAGTGGTAGTTCGTTTTTGTGTTCACGTTATTATAATATCGTTTTTCCGTAAACAATTTGTCAAAATCTTTTTTATGTTTTTATTTCTTCTATTTTTTTGCGAGTGTTTGTGATTGTTTTAACAACTATTAAAGTATTCTATTAAAAGAGCTTATTGGCCCTAAACAATATTTAAACGTCAATTAAAAAAAACTGAAAAACCAAGGTCACTGTACCTACTAGCCAGGGGAATAAGCGGCAAATTTTACTTTTAGTTCAGTACCTAAAACCGTATCCTTACAAATATGTATGAAAGTATTTCGTCATAAATCGCCCTGAAACTTCGTAAAAAAATATTGAAAATAAAAATTCAGATTTCACTGGAAGGACATTTATTGAGGCCCAAAATTTGTGGCTGCTCCAAAAATTGATCGTTATACTTATACCTACCACACTGCAAAGTTTGTTGCCTGTGTAATGGTTTGCCTAATTTTTCCGCTTATTCCCCTGACTATACATGCAACAATTCAGTTGAAGCTTCCTTACCCATCATTAGGTCGGCATCAACCTGATGATGGGTGAGAAAGTCTCACACAAATTCTTTTATGTAAATATTGGCCTTCGTTAAAAGTGTTTTAAATTTACATTTGAACTATTTGATTGTTTTCCATCTGACTGTATTGAGGGTTATGTTGATTTGAAGTTGAACTACATGTGCTGGTAAGGTATTATTTTATGGTTTATATGTATGTGGATTCAATGTATGTGGGTGTAACAAACGAGTACTATTCTATGCACATGTGAACCATGGATGCAAAGATATAAAACCAAGGCTTGGTGCTACAATCACTTATAGGACTTGGTTTTTTAAAAATGATTTTCTACATCGCAAACTATCGACACAAACTGCATATAAATCTATGATTATATTATTGGTTGCCCGGAAAGACAACATTAACTATTTATTTGTGTGTTGGACTACATGGTTATAGTTGACTCATGGACGGTAAGTTGTAGATCCATGGTCGACTGAAGATTTTCACGGTTGTTAATAATCCGTTTAGTAGTAATTTATTAACATAAACGTTGTCTCAAATATATAACTACATCACACAGATATCTGAAAGCTATATAATGAACTCCTCATGGTTTGTGTGTCTGGTTGGTCTTGTGTTTAGCGTCTCTGCTTCCAATGTAGAAGGTCCAGGGTTTGATTCCCGTTCAAGTCATAAGTTTTCAAACTTCTCATTTGGACTTGAGTCCATCATTTCTTGTCTTAGGAATTTATAAAACGGTAATATGGAACCGTCCTAACAACGAGGCTCATAATAAATTTAAAGTTGTTCTGAATCGGTCTTGTTGATTCTGGCGTTGATCCGCGGGTGTTCGCACTGTCCATACCACTGATTGCTATATTTTCTATAAACAAAATATCGATCTTTGGTTTTTTATCGCTCACTCGTCAATTACGTTGGGGCCTACATGGATGGCTTGGTAACTTAGGTTTACTGTGCCCCACTGAAAATCAATTATATGACTGAGTGGGTAGACTCTAAATACGAATTTATTTATGTTTTTCATTTATGTTTACTCCTATGTATTATGTATGCAGTCTCCTCAACTCGGCATTCTGCCACCAGCCTAGGCTTCTAGGACGTCTATCTTGTCTCTCTACGCGATCTCATTGTTATCGATACAGTTGTGTTACTCAACTCAGAACCAACTCCGGTACACAAAACATCATCCGGTCCGCAGTCTTGACAATAGTCGGGCACTCGGGTCCGCAGTCTGGACAACAGTCGGGCAATCCGTGTCAGCGACGGACAACAATACAAGCTACTTGCGACGCTAAGGCAAACTTCCTTCAAAGTACTTAACGTTCTGTTACCTAATTAGAATCCGACACTGATGTCTGGAAAGTTTTGTGTAATTTCTTCGTTTACAGTTCTCGTTTTGGATTGTAATTAAAGACAGTGACATGGTTGGAATGGAGGTAGACAATCATTTCAAGATGTTAGTGTTGTGTTTGGGTATTGTGTATAGTGCAACATGGGCGTCATGCGGGAGTTGTATTGTCCCAAATAGTTGTTTGTTTTTCTCTAAAAATTCGAAATAAGAATAAATCATTGTTTTTCATATCTATAAAGTCAGAAATTACGTTAAATGCTAAATAACTTCGAAATGTGATTATCAAAGAAAATTATGTTGATTTTGCACCATTTGGAATGTGCTTTTACAACTGATGATTTATATGAAATTACAATAATAGTCGTTAAAAGGTCCGTATCACGGTAAATGTGTTTGTATCTGCTGTAATATACAACTCGCAGTCAATTTCTAAAGAGGAAATAAATATGCAAAAACATATTTCTAGAGATTTTTTTAAATTGATACTTATTTATTTTCAATTACGAGGAATGTATGGACGAAAATCAAAACATCAAAAGAACATTGAAATTAAAAAATCTATGCACTACACTAATAAAACTAGTTTCCAACAACTCTGAACTATTAGTTATGAGGATTGGTGGAGGTGCCGGGTCAGAGTCTATATGGTATTCACTGCTTGCGTGGGTGTAAATATATTATTTAGTTTGTCTGGTTTTATCCTTGAAACCATCCTTAAGAGTAACGGATGATTTTTAGTAAGAGCTTCCGTATGTGTCACTATTCACTTAGTCTAGTATGTATGTGTGTGTCAACGTCTAACGATAAAAACCGAACACGACCGACGATTTACATGCGGTTTTTGTTGTTAAGATTTCCCTTCAACAAGATGGTTAAGAATTTTTTCGGTGACTCAGGGAGTTCGGTTACTTCGCTATTCGCTATATTCACCCAAGGGAAGTATACCTTTAAACCCGGCACCTCCACCAAATATTATTAAACAAAAAAGTATTTAAGTTTACAACAAAAGAACTAAACAATAGTGTTTCTACTATTTTTTAACTGACTTTGGTGAACTAGGCGATTGCTGGAATTAAGCAGCATTGTGTACGAATAGACGAAGTTCGAAATCTTAATAAAAAAATAAATTAAAAAATGAAAGCCAAAAATGTACGTTCGTACTTTTCGTCTACATTTATTTATCGATCAAGATAAAATATTTTTTGCATACTCAGAAATATGATTCCAATCCTCGTACACACATAGCCTGTTTATCATATTATTTTTGCCCCGTTTGGCCGCAAGCAATTTTTATATCCACCAAAAATTGCAATTTTGTCTAGACTTTGAGGGCTTTTACGAAAAAAGTCTGTGGCAAATTAAATGGAAAAAAAGGTTATGCATGAGTAATATTTATGTAGTGTATAAGTGAAAACAGAACAAGTAAATGTTGATTTTCCTGTGATTTAAAAAGAACGCAAGTACTGCACTCTAGACGCTGAGCTTCAACACGCATTGAACCTTCAAAAATCTCTCTTTTGTTTATTAATAAGGCGCCGGTTCGATTCAACTTGCGCCTCAACCTCATAGACTTCCTCCCTAAATATAGATGGTGGCATTAAACCAGAACGTCATAATCTTTCAAGCGATGATAGAACGATGACAACACCCGTGGGAAATCCTTTTTGTTTCCATCCTGTAAAGATATTTACGATCAATATCTCGGAATGTAACGTGGGTGGGTGGGTGGATATTGTCATAGTCTCAAATATAAACTTGGAACTGTATAAATATTTTGTCGTGCTCGTACGAAACATGTCCAATCGATGACAATATCTCGAAATACAACGTCATACCGCAAAACAGACACAATTCGTTCTATATTCTGATGTTCATCTTTTACGAATTGTTTCTTTAGAACCAGCTACGATAATCCTTTTAGAACAGGGGTCGGTAATCTTGGGTGTAAGGAGCCAATTTTATAGAAAGTTATGTGTTGAGTACTACTCGGAAAAATAGTAGGAGAGTTGAAAAAAATTCCAGCAAGAATATTGAAGTTTTTTTTTTAAAGTTACAAATGTACGACAAATGCTTTAAATATATCCGCATTTATAAAAGGGAATGGCTTGTTCAATCATTGTGATTTTTGTTTTCGAATCTTTGACGCAAGTATTAAAAGATCTGGTCTGTATGAATGATAACAATAATTTTTTTGTGGGAAGCCTGCCCAGGGTGCAATTCATGCCCCTCCTCACTAACTTAATATGTTGCGGATAGGACAATTGTGAAGGGATGTCCGAGGACTGTTTAAGAGGACTCAATCCCTTGCATTCGCATTGACGATTGAGGAAAACCTCAGAAAAAATCTTCAGTCAGGATTTTCGGTCTCGACGTTATTTGAACCCGGGACCTCCCGAATCAGAGTCGCACGCTTAACATCGAGCCAACAATGTCGGTTGGTCGGTATAAAGATGGTTCCACGTTAGAGCAGATATAACTTTCATGTCATTTAAACGATCGGTTGGTAATTAATACAAATTCGGAAAAAGCCTAGGCCGCATGTTTCCCGACCCCTGCTTTAGAACGTCACGTATTAAGCGATGGCCACACGTTGTTGAGCGCAGTGAAACCGGCTCCCAAATAAATGTCGTGAGCCGCGTGAAGATAGCTCCGCCGCTCGTGTGAACTGACATGACAGCAACAGTGATAACCCCTCACACGGAAGTGAGGATAGAACAATACAAGGATGAATGGAAATGCAAATGGTCTCGTCAATGTTTCTTCCCTTCAAGGTCTTTGGGATGAGCTTCACGGCCGCCTAAAAACACATCCACGTTCTGGAGAACAATGTGAGCTCCATCGCTCTTGGCTTATCTTTATAGGATGGGCTGAAACACGTCAGAAGTGGAAACAAAAAGCTTTCCACTTACCTACACACATGATAAAAAGCTTTTGACTGAAAGAAGTTCGCACTCTTTTCTAGGAAGAAACTTTTTTCGCTACTATTTTATAATATGGATATATTCATGATTATAATAATGTCAATAAGTAATAATTGATATAATATTATACGTTGCTCCCAATTCCCGGTGGAGGCACTTTTTAATATCTGTCTATAGTACCAACAAGACAGCGTCATAGTCGCCTATATTATTTCCAGTATACTATCTCATCATTTCTTTATCGATATTGAACATTACTCTTTATCAAATCCATGTATCTCTGGAACTTTGTTCTGTTGTTATGGATAAATAATAATAATAAAAATAAAAATAAATTTATTTATTTAAATTTAAAAAATCGTGTTTATTGTCCACCCTCTCAGTCATATAACTGATTTTCAGTTGACTAAGCCAACCCTGTAGGCGCATGAACATTAAATTTGTTGATTTATATGTCGTGTTAGAGGATGAGCGTAGCAATCGGAAGTAGAAAGAAAGCAAACTACGTGATATTTTAGTGATAAACTTCTAATAGTAGTATATACCGTATTATGGCAAGTATTAGTGTAGAGATTATGAAGGTTTGCTTAAAATGTATTTAAATTCGTAGAACCTATTTGTCCGATAGATCGCGAACAAACTTAAAAAGAAGGTGAGCACTTTTATTGGATGAGCGAAGCGAAGACTTCAATTTCACTGACCCCCAAAAAATTTAGCTCGGGTGTTTTTTTTTTGTTTGTTTGTTTTTTGTTTTTTGTTTGTTTTTCTGTCTGTTTGTTAACTCTCTACCAGGCAAACGGCATATCCGATCTTGATGAAAATTTGACAGGACCTTCGAAATCTCTGAACTTAGAGGTGTATTGTTTTTGGGTACAATCGAAGAATATTTCTCATGAATGTCGTACTTTTACGATTTTTCCCGATTTTTTTGCGATATTTTCATGACATTTGGGCCAATTCTGACCAAACGGGTGGGGCTACAACGTTCATATTATACATGGACATTAAGGTTATGGTGATGTAGTACATTTTGAAAGAAAAAGTTGAAAAAGTTAGCCAGAATCTATAGAAATAAAGCTTTTAATATAAGTTTTTTTTATTTTTTGTGCGATATTTTCGTGCCATTTGGGCCAATTCTGACCAAACGGGTGGGGCTACAACGTTCATATTATACATGGACATTAAGGTTATGGTGATGTAGTACCTTTTGAAAGAAAAAGTTTAAATAGTTAGCCAGAATCCATAGAAATAAAGCTTTTAATATAAGTTTTTTACGGTAAATAATACCAATTGACAGGTAACAAAAGAAACTTGACAACAATCACCTACAATGCGTAGGCAGCAAAACAAAGAACTTGCAAAAGTAAAGATATCCCATGCAAACTAAAATTTTTAAAAAGCTCATCCATCAACGCGGCGGGACTTTAGCGTTTTCCTAGTAAAGATAATCATAATTAAGTCATCGCTTCTCTAGTTTTATTCGTTCTGCTTATCCAGTGATGTGATTTTAAATCGGCTACGTAACATATGCAGAAGTAACCCACCTTGTGTTGATCTATGTTCCTACTTTTCCATACTTTATTTATATTTAAGTTATAATTATTGTCACGATTTTTCAGTTTGTAAAATACTAGGAAAACGCTAAAGTCCCGCCGCGTTGATGGATGAGCTTTTTAAAAAATTTAGTTTGCATGGGATATCTTTACTTTTGCAAGTTCTTTGTTTTGCTGCCTATGCATTGTAGGTGATTGTTGTCTAATTTCTTTTGTTACCTGTCAATTGGTATTATTTACCGTAAAAAACTTATATTAAAAGCTTTATTTCTATGGATTCTGGCTAACTATTTAGAACTTTTTCTTTCAAAAGGTACTACATCACCATAACCTTAATGTCCATGTATTATATGAACGTTGTAGCCCCACCCTTTTGGTCAGAATTGGCCCAAATGTCACGAAAATATCGCACTAAAAATCGAAAAAAATCGTAAAAGTACGATATTTATGAGAAATATTTCTTCGATTGTACCCAAAAACAATACACCTCTAAGTTCAGAGATTTCGAAGGTCCTGTCAAATTTTCACCAAAAACGGATATGCCGTTTGCCGGGGAGAAAGTTAAAAAAAAAAAAAAAAAAAAAAAAACACCCGAGCTAAATTTTTTGGGGGTCAGTGAAATTAAAGTCTTCGCTTCGCTCATCCAACAATTTTTTTTTCCACTGAGTACTTTGAGACACTAATGATGCTAGATATTTTTTATAGAAATTTGTGAAGGTTGTTGTTAACAAGATAATACTATAAACTCTTAAACCGAAGACATTCAGAAATGCGTTTTTTTAAAAGGGGTTTTAATCTATTATATTTCCTCTCAGAACGACATTAATGTAAATGACGAGTAAATATTGAAAAGGACGTTGGGGGGAGAACGGTTAAACGAACAAACACTCAACTTGTTTGAGCACAGACTCTAGAGAAGGCTACGTTCTACTTGGTGCCCTGAGAAGAATAATTGTGGCAATGTTGACGCTTGGCCATTTTAGTTCGGGTCAAGTTCCATTTAGTGTTGCATACGAGAAAACATATATAACTTGGTATAGACAAATTATTATATTTCAGAACATTTTTGTCAGCAGAACAACGTTCAACAGTAGCACAATATTAAGTTATGAATGTTTAAATTTAAATAACTTAATAACCAATACAATATAAATATGACTTGGTTTTAAACACGCCCTTCAGCTAATGTACAACGGAGCTTTTTAAATTGGTAGCCATATAATTTTAATAAGAGCTCAAAATATTACTTGTTTTCGAAGTTGTTTTTAATTTGTATTAAATTTTGTTGTTTTTTACGCAAATGGGTGTGTATATTTTAGCCATTTTTGTAGTACTTAACTGTTACCATTTTCTGTTGTTTGAGTTAAAAACGTACTAGTCACTTTAATAAAATCACAAGAAAAGTTGATTAATATTATATTTTCTTCAGTCTAATGTGAGAATGGTGGTCACCCTAGAGCAGAGTCAGTGTCGACATTGGTACGTAGTGTTACCCACCAACTTGTGCACATGTCCCCTAGGAGTAGTAATATTATCACCACCCTGGCTACCTGGCTTAGCAGATACACTCGCCTAGTTAATATGCGCTCGGCATTATGTTATTGCCCTGGGCAGGGCTGTTTGACCCGTCATTTGCATTGGCTTCAATAGATGTGACGTCTCACACCGTCTGAACTAGCCTCTCTCACACTCAACTAGTCTCTTCAGTCTAATGTGAGAATGCTAGTCACCCTAGAGCAGAGTCAGTGTCGACATTGGTACGTAGTGTTACCCACCAACTTGTGCACTATGTCCCCTAGGAGTAGTAATATTATCACCACCCTGGCTACCTGGCTTAGCAGATACACTCGCCCAGTTAATATGCGCTCGGCATTATGTTATTGCCCTGGGCAGGCTGTTGACGCGTCATTTGCATTGGCTTCAATAGATGTGACGTCTCACACCGTCTGAACAGCCTCTCTCACACTCAACTAGTCTCTTCAGTCTAATGTGAGAATGCTAGTCACCCTAGAGCAGAGTCAGTGTCGACATTGGTACGTAGTGTTACCCACCAACTTGTGCACATGTCCCCTAGGAGTAGTAATATTATCACCACCCTGGCTACCTGGCTTAGCAGATACACTCGCCTAGTTAATATGCGCTCGGCATTATGTTATTGCCCTGGGCAGGGCTGTTTGACCCGTCATTTGCATTGGCTTCAATAGATGTGACGTCTCACACCGTCTGAACTAGATTCTCTCACACTCGTGCACAACGAGACCATCCCAATCCAGCCTATCCAAAGTCTCTTTAATAATGTTAATACAAAATAATAATAACAAATAATAATGCTTATGTTTGTCCTAAAATTTAAGCAATGGTAGTTAATAGTTAATTAATAATGATTGTACGCTGTGCAAGGAATACAGGACACGAACCCGCGGGCTCCTTTAAAACTCTATACTTTATGGTAACTTTCACAATCGCACAAGAACAAAACTGATAAGAACACACAAGTCTGATATTGCTCAAGTGAAGTCATGAACTTTTGTATCCTGCCTCAAACAACTCAGTCGTTCTGGCATAGTGGAGAACAATTTATACTTGCTGCCACTTATGCTAGCCGACCCATTTTGATAATCGCAGCTTTTTTATGACTTTATCGTTAGCACCACGTTAGTGCTGGTTAGTACTGAAAAGGCTCACGTTTAGTGCTGAATACCGTAATAAAAGTATAGGACTTTTTGAAAATCGGACGGCCAACTTTAAATTTTTATGATAATGTTCCCAAACATAATGTAACTACAAAGACAAAAAGTCAAGACCTGGTTGGGAATTTTTTTTATCATTTAGTACAATTTCCCATTGATTGATTAAAAGAAACGTAACATGATATTTAAAAGCTTAAATTATCTTGAATTGTAAAGAAAAGTAATCTTATATAAACAATCGTTAAACAATACGACAAAATAATAAGTTTGTGGTGAATTATTAGTCATACTTTTGCGTTGTTTGAATACTGTAAGAGTTCGGGATATGTATTACAATACAAAACCAATCAAGTCCAAGTCAATCCAGTCTAGATTAATCCTAATCCCGCCAATCCAAAGTCTATCCTCATAATGACAATACAAAATTATAATAAAAAATAATAATGCTTAAAAGTCAATAGAGGACACGACCCGGCACCTCCACCAAAAATCCATACTTTATGGGTAACTAGCTACACCTTATTGTAACTTAAGGGGTATTTAACCGATAAACTCAAAAAAATATATTTCATTCAGGCTAACTTGAAATGAATTTAGCAATCAGCAGAAAAATTACTGGGGCCACCATGACCTCCCAAAAAATTGTCAAACTTGACATTCTTCTAGCTAGGTCCCATAGGCAAAATCTCCCATAAGAAATAACATGAGGACGATCTTTATGCCCCGTGACTTTGGAGGATTTTTAACCAAAAAAATATTGGTCATTATTGACGTACTCTACAGCCTTTTCTGTAAATCCTCTATATTTTGGCAAGTAGTTCGGTCAAAATTGCTGATTACCAGATGGGTGTGATTTTGGAATGCATATTTTTGCGTGTTGAGGGTATATTTGGGCACAGTTTCAAGACATGATGTAAAAAATGGGCATTTTAGATTGTGTACTATGATCTAGTATCTATGTTGGACCAAAAAAGAAGCAAGTTAAAGCCAATTTTAGAAATTTCCCAAAACCAACAAATTTCTAGATCAAAAAAATGGAAAAATTCGTGTTAAATCACAGTTACAAGATAATATTTTTTAAACTGTTATTTAAGTGTAGTATTGTGCTATAGAACATGTGGTAAAAAATAATTTTCTGAGTTAATAGCCCATTTACACAATCGCACAAGTACAAGACTGATAAGAAACACACACGCCTGATATTCACACAATGTGAACTCATGAAGTTTTGTATCCTGCCTCATACAACTCAGTCGTTCTTGGCATAGTCCGAGAAAAATTTATAACTTGCTTGTAGCTGACCCATTTTGAGAATCGCAGCTTTTTATGACTTTATTCGTTAGCACTACGTTAGTGCTGGTTAGTACTGAAAGGCTCATCGTTAGTGCTGATACCGTATAAAAGATATGACTTTTTGAAAATAGGACGGCCAACTTAATTCTTATGATAATGTCTCCAAACGACAATGGAATATTTTATAATAATTTTACTACAATTCAGAAATTAAAAAAGTCCGCTCCAACTGGGATCCTGGTTGGGGCGGACTTTTTTAAAATTTATGAATCGTAGTAAATAATAACAATTACACCTACGGGGGTGTTTCCCGACTAACCAGATCGAAAAATTAATATTTTATGACTTATTCGTTAGTGCCACGTTAGTGCTGGTTGGAGAAAGGTAATTCCCCTTTTAAACACGAGTGGTTTTGTTTCGTCTTCGCCGCCAAGCGTCTGACGCTCCTCCCCCTTGGCCCACAACCCTACGCGGGACGAGACGAGAGCGCCTTATCAAAGATCTTTCTCGTCGCAGATCGAGGTGTTGACTGAGTTAATTAAGTTGTGCGGAGGCTGCCAACAAGTTATTCGATGTTGTCGGTACGCGTGACTGAAAGGAGTCGAGAAACAATACGTTTAGTAACTTAGCTGCAAACTTTGCTCGTAAATATAATCAAGAGTTGGGCGAGGGAAACACACTTTGTCATCAGGACGAACTCACTCTGAGTTTACAGACGCGACGCTGCAATCACACACATCATTATAACACAATTTCATTTAAAACAGTCATGTTTTATTTACCTGTTATATCCATTTTATTAATTAATGTTATATATTTTGACTTAGAAGTGAGACCTAATTTTATTTTATTTATTTATTTAACGTCTCTAATATTCAGTTAAAAACAGATTGACAATGGAAGACAACTCTATCTACATAAATGCAGACACAACAATGAACTGAATTAGTAAAATTACAACAATTAATAACATAATAATTTTGGCAAAATGAATATTGATGAAGGTAAATAAATAATTTAGTTAGTATTTCGTATATTTTATTAAAAAGTTGTTAGTTATTTTTTGTGCGTTAGGTCTCGCAACGAATTAAGATACACATTTTATATATTATATAGAAAATAAAACGAGCTCCGGGACTTTATTTAGTTTTTACTAAATCCTGACACTTGAGCCAATTGAAGGTAAATACATACATTTTATGTTTTACTTTGTTTAGCCCAGAAGTAATACTTACTTTTTTTTCAATTAAGACAATGATTTTGATAATTCGATGATTTATTCTACCCAAAACATAACCATAACATATTGCTTATTTATAAATAACATATTTAAAGAAATTTAACCAAGGTTGTTTATTTATTGAAATACATATTATTACAATTTTTCTTTGAATATAACTTATCTTTTGTTTTCTGTAAAGGTGTCTAAAGTGAAACGTGTGATACAATTAGATATTTATCTTTATTTGATTACTTCAATGTTTAGGTCTAGTTAATAAAGTGAATTCTAAGTACAAATATTAGGTGTATGAAAACTTATTTTACAAATCATTGAGCACAACTTTTAGAATGCATTCGCACGAATATAGAATACAGAACGTCAAGCAAACATTTTAAAACGCTCTTGTTTTTCAGCAACAGTTTCTGCTTCTGTGAGACATGCAATATTATTTTCTTTCTTTCAATCATATTTAAACCGCTAAACGTTATTTAATGACCTTATTGTCGTGTTTCTTCAGAAGGCTGCGTTTACCCACACGCATCTCCTGATTATATGAACCAGATACATTTCACTATCTCACCTGGTATCACATAGGACTTCTGGTCCTTTCCCATATCCAGTGGCGGATCTTGCCCTGATTTATGGTGGATTTTCAAGATTTTGATACAATTATTATTATAGAACTAAAACAAATTTGAAAGCATTTACGTATCTACAGATTAGGTTTTTGGATGAGCGAAGCGAAGACTTCAATTTCACTTTCGATGAGAAAAATAGCTCTGGTGTTTTTTTGTCTGTTTGTTCGCTTTCTACCGGGCAAACGGCATATGCGATCTTGATGAAAATTGAAGGAGACATTTGGAATCTCTGAACGTACGTTTTTGGGTACAACCGAAGAAATGTTTTTCCTGAATATCTTACTTTTACGATTTTTTCCGATTTTATAATGAGACATTTTCGTGATATTTGGCCCGTGATCGGGCAAACGGCTACTCCGATCTTTATGAAACTTTATGGGAACGTTTAAAATCACTTAACTTAGATATGTTATGATTTTAGGGACAATCGAATAAATGTGTCTTATAGAAATCGTACTTTTAAGGAAACGATAATCAACCATAAAATCTCATCCATCAACGCGACTGGAAAAAAGACATCGACATCGCCTTCGCTAAAAATTTGCAAATTTGCAGCTTTCAAAGGCCTCAAAACGCGTTTAAAATAAAAAATTGCATAATAAGTGATAATAATTGGCTACGCAATCAAAATTTGAAACTCATGGAGAGGGGGGGGGCGCTAACCCCCCTTTACCACCCAGGTAAATCATGCCTATATCACCGTCAACCAACTCTCGACCATGACCAAGTAGTATCTCTTATCCGGCGTGGGAATCGATGTATTGATTGTCGATGAGTCCGGTGAATAAAGCTGTATGGGCGGTCAGGGGTCTCCGATACTATCGCATTCCGCTCACTCAAACAAGCTATTTACCCATCATACAGACAGGGCTTCAACACAACTCGAGCTTTCACTGGCTTGTTAGGGAGAAGACGGACAAACAGAGGAACTCGGGGTAGCTAAATACTGACGGACTTTGTATGATATAACAGGCAACAGTCGATACAAAAACAAAACAATTTCAACCCAATTACATCAAAGAAAGATAACGTCGAAAATATAAATATGATCCCTTATTATTGCTGCTCGGGTGTGGAAAAATCTCAAAGATTTTAATAAGGTAACATTAGGCTAACTTAAGGGTCTACGCAAGTGGATTCTGCTTACGCTTATAATGTTAACTGGTACCGAAATGTCTCCTCATGTAAGTCAAGAATATTTATCAGTGCTTCTCTAACAAACTTTAGGCCATTGCTAAGTGCGGCCTGTTATGACATAATTTTACAATAACTCTCCCAACTTTTCCCCCCAAAAAATATTGAATTTGCCCAAAAAGCTGATTACTTGTTGTCGTGAGATTTCTTTTAAGAGGAGGCCGCATGCTCATTTACGCGCTTTCAAACTTCTCAGGCAGTTTTAGTCGCATCCATTTGTGATTTTATATACTTGTGTAAAAATTAATTATGAATGCATCTATTACAGCGATTTTCCATTAATTGATTTTAGAAAATAAACAAAAAATAAATTAGAATCTGTCAAAATGGTCAAAAACACCCAAAAATCTACACATTTTCTGATTAATTTATGATAAATATTGAAAACATCATATATGGGCGTACAGATGTCCTTCATTGTCAAGTGGGCCAAGTTGTATTAAGACGTAATGTTTAATGTCTGCAGGACAAGAAACGCGCCGAACAACAACAAAATTAGTTTTGATACGCGCTTCGTTTTTTATACGATTTTGAAATGTAGATCTGGTTTTGAATACGGTTCAGTGACTGGTCCGTTAAATTAAAAATGCGATGGTTCCCTTTGGCAATTATGTTTAATTAGTAATTATCGTCGATTTTGCGTTACATTACACAATTTTGCGATAATTTCAACATCAACTTGCCGGTCTTGAATTGGGCCCATTGTTCGCAAGGCGCTTTAATGCCCGGCGTACGATAGGGTGTGTCCAATTACTTCACTGTATCTTACTGAACAAATCCCCATAAATAATTCAAACATGACTTTTAAGAATGAAACATTCTTCTTACTCCCCTAACGCAGATTATAAATCATTTTGAGTTTTCCCTTAGCTTCATGTTTTATATGACTGGAGAAAATTTCTTTTAAGATATAATATTTCAAGACTCGCATATGAATTAAATTTAAATTAGAGGCAGAAAGAAAAAAATGGGTTATCTTAGAAACAGTATAATTCGAAATTAAAATTTTGGCTTGGACTAAAAAATCGAAAATAAATTATGTTAGTACAATTTAAAATTTAAATCTAAAAAAACCTTACATCACACTTGTCATGGAAGTATGAATAATTATTATTCCTTCATAATCATATTAAAACAGTTTTAGATTAACTGATACAAGAAAAAATTCTTTTCGATATTTTGCAATTTGCAAAAATACCAAACAAATTAACGTTTACACAATATATCTATATAATTGGATGAGCGTAGCGAGCGAAGCGAAGATTCCATTTCACTACACTGGAGAAAAAAATCCGGAATGTTTTTTTTTTTTTTTTTTTTTTTCTTTTTGTATTTTTGTGTGTCTGTTAACACGATTCCGGCTAAACCGATACTCCGATTGCGATGAAATTTTATGGAGGTCTTCGAAATCTCTGAACTTAGAACTGCCACGTTTTTGAACGCAATCGGGAATTTTTTTCTTATAAAAAACGCAATTTTACGATTTTTTTTCGATTTTTAACAAATTTCTTCGACCTCTAACACCTACATGCTTTATCCGATTGTAATGATTTTTTCACAGAACCTTAATTTTATGAATTAAGATATTCGTGTGAAATTTGAGCGTAATCTAAAAATTTATTCTCATGAAAATCGAAATTTTACGTTTTTTTTTTCTTTTTTAAAACAATTCTTTGACTTATAACACCTACATGCTTTATCCTATTGTAATGATTTTTTCACAGAACCTTAATTTCATGAAGTAATGTACTCGTGTTAAATTTGAGCGCAATCGAATAATTATTTCTTATGAAAATTGCAATTTTACGATTTTTTTATTTTTTTAAAATTACGATGAATTAAAAAAATTAAATTAATTTTTATTTAATTTTATTTAATTTAAAAAAAAATCTTCGACTAAGTAATGATTTTTGCACAGAACAACAGAAAATCCGCGTAACACATGGCAGCTCAATGCACCAATTACGCTCATCCAACAACGCGGCGGGACTTAAGCGTTTTCCTAGTTTACATTTTGGAAATAAGTTCTTGCTAATTACCACACACGTTGACAGCCTGTCTTCACATTGACATACAGTGGAAGTTTGCTATTTCCTGACTCCAGGAAATTGGATTTATTTCAATGTGGATTCAGTTTATCCCGTCTTGGACCCGGCACCTCCACCAGGATGGGAAACACGATTTTATCCTCCCTAGTACGGTCATTCGTGTCCATCATAGTAGGATGGATTTATTTGATGGCTCGAGAGGGACGAAAGGCGTCGTCTCATGTTGTCTCTAAAGCTTTACGTCTCTATAAATGCATTGCTGCTGTTTGAGACGATGTGTGGTGACAGGTTTTGATGGACAATTACAACAATACATCCCTTATATGGACTTTGAACTATCACATCTAGGTTCAGTTCACTTTAAGACTACGCTTCACTCGTTACACTAACTTGCTCACAAATATAGATCAAGTTTTCATTTTCTATTAATATACAATTTCGCACATTTACATAAAGATCTAATTCGTATTAATTTGTAGTAAAGACACGCTGATAGTAATATCAGGTTTACTACTCGTACCCGGTTGGGTAGCCTAGATTTAATACGTAGATTAGTGAATTACTAGCTTAATCTGTATCACACAAAAATCTCAATTAATATTTTTTTTTAAAGAGAAAAAACTTTAATAAACAATTTTGCATATGTTATGCATATTTACCATCAAATAAACTAGTCTAGATGGATGGATGACCAGGCTATGGATGTCACAGTAACAAGCAGTTGCCTTGTGTACACATTGAATGTGTCTTACTACAATTTAATAAAAGTAATGAATCAAATTGTTTCCTTGAAAACGTATAAAATCTCATCTTTTTATTAAAAAGCTCTGAAGTCCTATATAATATTGAAAAAATGAATGTTTTGGAAATAATTAATAAAACGTGCCATTCAATGTTAATTACACCCCTCCCCCTCCCCCGCCCACATTATTGAGACAATGAAACCGCCCTTAAAACCACCTCTAGCGAATCATTCTTCACCCAGGCTAACATTACCCCAGCAGCAATTCCAAAGCACTCCATTACTTCCGGCTAATTTAACTTGTGTTCTATTCAACTGGAACGCTGCGGGAGGTTTGCGATGCTGAGAGGCCGGGCTAGGAACAGTGTTCGTTTACCTTACAGTCACCACCTACACTCTGGCACTTGGCAACATAGAATTTGCATGTTTTTTATGTCTTTTAAAATTATTGGCAAAATATAATTTTTGCATTTTTTATTTATTTATTTATTTATTTATTTATTTAACGTCTATCCTATTCAGTTATAACAACTGATTTGCAAAGGAGGACAACAATGCATGAACTATTACGTTTCAATTAATAGTTGCAAATTCTATTTTTACAAGATTTTTAAGGATGTAGTTACGGGGCAGCGTACGTTTTTGAATTAATAATTGCGCAACTGTAGAAGAGTAGATGAGATTGGCCCTTTATTTATGATCTCATTACTTTTTAAATAAGGTGCAAGATTTTTAAGTTTTTTTATAAGTTTTTTTGTGTGCTAAAATTCACTACAACGAGGCAGGAATAATTCTTTCTTTACTTGTTTTCAGTTTTACTTTGGTCGCCCCTTAAGAAGGTTTATATAAAGAGAATATAAGTATTCAATTATGATTTAATATGTAAGGAAGGAAAAGATAAGAATAAAAAGATCAAGACATTTTAAGATATTATGTTTTATGTTTCAATCTTAGCAATGCCTTGTGAAATAAAACATATAATTTATATTCATAATCTGTGATTTCTTTGCGGTAATTATGGTCCAATCTAGTTCTCAATCTCATAAAACGCGATAACGCTTCCTCGAATAAACTTCATCACAACCCTCTTCTAGCAGTGAAACGTTAAATCAAGACCCCACAAGATTTAGCACGGCGTTTTAGAGTGAAATAAAATCTTTAAGGTACAACTACTTGGGGACTCCCTCCTCAAAGTGGTAAATATTTCCCAGCTAGTGTATTAAAGTGTGTCGCCCGCGGCAAGCTAACTGATCAGCATTCAGTGTGGCCACCACACCAAGTACAATATTCATGGCTGATTAGAATTCCTCGCAGGACACTTCGTGGCAACACCGCATCCCGGCCGTGTATGTAACAGCGTTGCCATCGGCTCGTTCATTATTCAGTTATACTTGAAAATTAATTTTTCCGTTAGAGTAATACAGGTCGGATGTTTAGGGGGATTTGAGGGAAACTTAACATATGGAATGGGGAAAATGTTTTATATACAGTAAAGAGGTAGTAAAGAAATTCAAGATACTTGTTTTGAATACTAATATAGCACTGTTAGATCCCAACTGAACTATGATATTTCTGTGAAACAAATTTGTCAAAGTTAGGTACCCTTTCTCTGCGCGGATCTGTAATTATGTGAAACAATGTTTGTATGTGAGTAAAGTGTATTATTTATTTATTTTATAATTTAATTAATTAATTAATTTATTTAATACAGTCATAGACTATTTACATTTGCAAAATTGACAGACTTGATAAGAATTAAAAATTAAAAATTAAATAAAATTTAAAGTTTAAATTTAGTTAATTGGATGAGCGAAGCGAAGACTTTAATTTCACTGACACCCCAAAAAATTTAGCTCCGATGTTTTTTTTTTTTTTTTTTGTCTGTTCGTTCGCACTCTACCGGGCAAATGGCATAAGCGATCTTGATAAAAATTGCAGGGGACCTTCAAAATCTCTGAACTTAGACCTGCCACGGTTTTGGGTACATTCGAAGAAATATTTCTGATGAATATCGTACTTTTATTCGATTTTTAGTGCGATATTTTCGTGACATTTGGGCCGATTATGACCAAACAGGTGGGGCTACAACGTTCATATTTTACATAGACATTAAAGTAATGGTGATGTATTGCTTTTTGAAAGAAAAAGTTGAAAAAGTACGCCAGAATCCATAGAATAAAGGTTTTAATATGAGTTTTTTGAGGTTTATAATAACAATTGACAAGTACCAATAGAAACTTGACAACAATCACCTACAATGCATTCAAAAAGAACTGGAAAAGGTAAAGTGGTCCCACGCAAACTAAAAAATAGGCTTAATGTCACGAAAATATTGCACTAAAAATCGAAAAAATCATAAAAGTACGATATTCATCAGAAATTCTTCTTAAATTGTACCCAAAAACGTGGCAGATCAAGTTCAGAGATTTCAAAGGTCCCCTTCAATTTTCATAAAGATCGCATATGCCGTTTGCCCGGTAGAGTGCAAACTAACAGACAGAAAAAAACACAGAAAAAACAAACAAAAAAACATTAAAGCTCAATTTTTTGAGAGGTAAGTGGAATTGAAGTATTCGCTTCGCTCATCCAATTACCAAGGAAAATTATTGTCTGTAATTTAGGCTTTGGAATTCAATCATACCAGAGTCGATAAAGAAGTTTCCCCGTTCTTTATCGACTCTGATCATACCGTAAGCACCACTGCCTACTAGATACGACAAGGAAGCGTTTGTAATGTCTAGCATGCAGTGGTTTGGAGGACGGTATCTGAATCTCAAGATCTATGCTCAACGATTTTTTCACTTGTCCAAAGCGTATGGCTCTCCGAGGACGTGGGTTAGAATCCCGCATAAGGCATGGGTTTTATGTAATCGTCTTTAATCGTCATCTATCACCACTCTTTGTATCGAACGATGAGACGTTAGTCAACAAAAAACATCATCATCAACACTAATCTAACAATATAGCCAGCGGTGTAGCCGAGGCGTTAAACCGTTTTCCACTCAAACACCGAAGTTAAGCAGTATTCTGAGAGTGGGTGACCGCTCTGCCCTGAAACTCACGTATACCGCTGGTTAGAGCAGATGGACGGTTCTAGTGCTAGTGTAACGGCTTTGTTCTCCTCGACGTCTGCTCGGCAGTTCGCGTTAGTGGAAGAACCTATATGACTGTCAAGGTGACACCGTCCTTCGATGGGACGTTAAGCTGTTGGTCCCCTTGGTACTTTTCGAAAGGAGTAGGCTGCATGCCGGTACCGGGTTTCCCCACCTCCCTTCTGTTCGTACTTCATCCTCATCTATCACCACTCACCGTCTCGAATAGCCAAAGTGCATTAATATGAGACGTTAAGCAATATCCAATCAATCAACTGTAATAAAAACTATCCAAAATGGAAAGAATATTAATAAGAATCATCAACCCGCCTATATTAACACGTATGTTCTCTAACATGGTGGTGCGAGCGCGGGCATTATGAATCAAACACCTCCCACTGAGATCGATGTCAGTAACCCCCCCCCCCCCCCCCAAGTATCCGAGGAGGCCGCCTCCCTAGGACGTGTTTGCCGAAGACTGAGCTACTCATCAGAACACAAAACTCGGTGTTATCAAACTTTGAGCAAACACGCGGCTTATTTCAGAGTGTTGCGTCATCTTTAACTTTTCCTACAAACATTGACACGATAATAAAAAATATATAATAGTAAACTATCAATTAACTCGTTCTGTACCGATAGCTAAGTAGAGATACTTAAAAAAAAGTGTTTTAGCGAAATACCACAAGCATTTCATCTAGTTCCTCATAGAGAGCGTTCAGATACGCTTATGAAATATTACAGATAAAACAATTGCATCCCCAAAGAAACATTAAAGGGGCTTAAAACCCCAAAAATTATTTTTTACCACGTGATCTATAGCACAATACTACACTAAAATGACTGTTTAAAAAATTATATCTTGTGACTGTAATTTAACACGAATTTTTTAATTTTTTTGATCCAGAAATTTGCGAAAATTGGTGTTTTGGGGAATTTCTTAAATCGGCTTTAACCTGCTTCTTTTTTGGTCCACATAGATACTAGAGCATAGTACCAATCTAAAATGCCCCTTTATAACATCGTGTCTTGAAAATGTGCCCAAATATACCCTCAAACACGCAAAAATATGCATTCCAAAATCACACCCCATCTTGGTAAACTGCATATTTTGACAGAACTACTTGCCCAAATTACAAAACAAAATATAGAGAATTTACAGGAAAGGCTGTAGAGTACGTCAATAATGGCCAATATTTTTTTGGATCAAAATCCTCCAAGGTCACGGGGCATAAAGATCGTCCCCATGTTATTTATTATGAGAGATTTTTGCCGATGGGACCTAGCTCGAAAAATAGCAAGTTTGACAATTTTTTGGGAGGTCATGGCGGCCCCAATAATTTTTCTGTTAATTGCTAAATTCATTACTAGTTAGCCTGAATGAAATATATTTTTGAGTTTAGCGGTTAAATACCCTTTAAGTGTATAGCTCTAAAGGTACAAAAATATTTCTTAGAACATTTGCATCCTGACGCTACGATGAATAGAGGCATGCATTGCACTCTGGGCAGGACCAAGAGAAATTCTAAAATAATCATCACAATAACATTGTTTTGGTTTTCCACGTGATATCTTCTGAATGAAACTATACAAACTCGAACAACAAACATTGTATTGCGAAGAATATACAATATTGGATAACGTAGAGTGTTTCAATGACCTGTTGCCATGCGAACCAACGTGATTTTATTTTATTTTTGAGAGCAGAATTTTGATTTATCGTCTTCTAGATTTTTATTTCCAACATGTTTATGATAGAATGAGAAGACGCGCGATTATCACGCTCAGTCTTGTGTCTATCGTAAACACTGGACCTTCCATTGGGCCATAAACCCCCTGGGCTCACGCAACTAAGAGCCAGGAGTGGAAGAAAATTTTGTATGGTGTACCCGACAAAATTCCGAACAAGCTGAAAATTTGCACACATGTTCAGTTGATCATTCTAAACAATAGTTAAAAGTCCCTAAGCTCCGCCTCGTGCGTCTTGAGATTAGTGACAAAAGGCGTAAGTGCCAAAAATTTTATTTTCAATTTCAACCATTTTTTTACACTAATTCTACAAATTATTAAATATTTCTACGAAAGTAAAGTTAAAATCAGTCATAAGCTTCGATCTATGCGTGGCAAAAGGGGCGTAAGTGCCAAAAAAAATATGTATTTTCAATAATTTCAATACATTTTGACATAGTATGTGCAACTGCAAATTATTATGTATTCATACGACGGAAACGTGAAATTGTTCCCTTTTCTTCGACCAGTGTGTCTTACATATGTTGGCAAAAGGGCGTAAGTGACAAAGATATTCTTTTCAAAAAATACTACCCTGCTCGCGTTTACCCTGTTTTCTAGCTGACGTAGATTCCGCTGCTAGGAAAGTCTGGAGTAAACAAGAATCTGAGTGTTTGTTTAGACGAGGGATTTTGAGTTCACTACAGACAATTAAAAACTGTTAGTTTCTTAGGTCATATTATTATTTGAGGCATTGGGCGAGGAATATTCAATAAACAATTGAAAATAATAAAATAGATTCGTAATTAAAGTCAGCGTTTCACAGAATGCTACATTTTGTTGATTGTAACATCAAATAAATAAATAAATAAATACATTTAAAAACTGTTAGTTTCTTAGATCATATTATTTGAGGCATTGCGCGGAATATTCAATAAATAATTACAAAAATAAAATACATTCGAATTAAAGTCAGCGTATCAGAGAATGTTACATTTTGTTGATTGTAACATCAAATCATCATCATTATCTGTTGCAACGTCCAACTCTGCGTTGGGTCGGCATTGAAGACAGGCCTCTCCATCTTCTTCTCTCCTGCCACCACTCCTCTCCTTCCCCCACATTCCAGTCTCCTCCTCGCTGTTCCACATCTTGCCTTACACTATTCTGCCATTGTTGTCGTGATCTGCCCCTTGGTCTCCTACATTAAATAAATAAATACATTTAAAAGCTCGTGTTTTGTGTCAACCCACTAAGTCACATAACTGATTTTCAGTGGGACATACATTTCATTACCGCTAACTTGTCCATAACTCTATTACCTTAATAACCTTTCCACTCTTGAGATATTTAACATTCGACATCTGTCCCAAACTAACTAATTTAAACCACTATAAACTTATAAAATTATGTCACTGGTAATATCTAACTTTGCAAAATGTACACAAACAACATAAACAACATAACTATTTAATTATAATGTAAACAACTAAACAACTCTCTCTTAAAAGTTATCATCGCAGAAAACTGTCGAGTTTGTAAAAGGATGACACAAATCGAAAAAGACCGTCGCAATTTCAAGCCGCACTTTTCAAAACGCCCCCCTCTCTCTCTCTCTGGCCGTAATGAAATTACGAAATGATTTAATCAACATGATTATTTACTATGTTGGAAGTAGTTGCAAACGCGACGTGCGCCGGATTATTATAATGGATGGCACTTAGCACCCCGGCTATCAGTTCACGTTACACCACGGGAACACTACCCATCCCAAGAGTTTTATCAACTTATAAACTTTTTAAATTGAAAACGTAATCTCTCATTACATTTTATATCTACATAACTAAAATGAACAAAAGCGAATTTTGTGAGACATAATGTTGTTTGAAAATATAATCTACGTGATGGGTTAAGAGCCTTGACCTAGGCGAATGAGAGGGAAACGGTCTCGACCGTGGTATGGAAACTGTCAAGTAAATTCTTTTTTTTAAATTATAAAAATTTAAATTTCCGAAACCCGCTTCCCATTAATAACTATCTAACTTTTAAAATAAAGTGTAACATCAACTGCATGATTCGAGCCCGAGTCTTTATTTATCAGGATGAACCTAAATAAGAAAATAAATACAAATTAGTTCGTATAGAGAGTCGATCCACTTAGTCATATTATTGATTTTCAGTGGGAGACATTAAATTTAAAGCCAACCCTGTAGGCACCGACACCATAGACGAGAAAACAATGACCAACTACAGATCGGCATATTGAAGCTACCTTGAATTAATTGGGATAATCCTTTAGTTACTAAGAATTCTGTTTCATGTTAAATTCCAGTGCCTCTGTGTTATTTTGAACCGTATGTGGTATACGATTATGTAGCTTATGATTCGATTGTACATTTTGTACAAAAGTTGCAATAAAATGAAATTTAAGAGAGTATGTACATGCGTTTTAGGCAAATTGCTGTTCGCTCGTCCAACTGACACCACAGGTGTCTGAAATTTGAACATATGTCACAAATGTGGAATTATAGGGCTCTGCAGTAACACATTTTTAAATTTTGTTTAAAATAATTTATAAATAATTAGTTTCACGAATTGATTGTTAAAAACTCCATAATTGGCCACATTCGTGATTTTTTTTTGGATAAAGTCAATTTGGTAATTCTATTTGATTTCACAGCTGATTATTATGCTCTTTATTGAAACGCAAAGTTTCATAAACGTCGGATGCATTAGGCTGATCGATGACATTTATACAAAGGTTGCATCAAAATGATTTAAATTATGAATCGCAATTAATTCACAAAAGCAAACGGGAGAAAAAAATAAACTAACTCAATAACAGAATAAACCATTTGCAGAACGATCTGCGCTTGCAAGCTCCGTTGCAAAGGATTATGGGTGAAAAGGAGTTTTTAATCTAAATGCTACATGCTTGGGTTTGTGAAGGACTGCAAAGAGTGTGGGGACGCAGTTGTACACACTAAACTTAAGACAAGTTTATAGTTTCCTGTCTGTGTCTCACAATCCATTTCCCATTCGTCTCGAAAAGCCTAATGTGATATGACGTTAAGAGCAAATCTTTAACACATAATCTCTTACACATCATATTGCTACAACTTTAATGATCCTGACCCTTTCACTCCCTTACTCATCCAATAAATATAAATAAGTAAACAATTAATTAATTACAAGTATTTTATAAAAGATTTTCTTTCTTCGTTCGTTCAAGTTTGCTCTGTACAATATTCTCCTCTCCACATTTTGGCCACAGCAAATTACCCTAATAGGCGTGAGATACTTAAACTATTAGCGCCCTTCGCTAGCATCGCTAATATTTTGATTTTGGTTTTAATTGCTCATTTAAAACACCAGCACTACAGCTTGTTAATTCAGACCATGTTGTTAATTATGTAATGCAGTTTAATGTTAAAACTCAAAACAAAGTAGGCTCCATTGAAACTACCCAAGACAAGGCCCTTATGTGAGAGTGTTGGAGCTATGTAAGACGGCGTAGGGTAATATGATAAGCGTAGGCTATTTTCTTGGGGGGTATTTTCGTTCGTTATCTTAATGAGTATCAGCATGTTTTAATCGAGCAAGTCGAAAGCACGCGATCTCTTGAAATAGACCAAGTCGGTGGGGTCTCATTGTTGACGTAGATTGGGGTCATTTCCCCCCCCCCCCCCCGATGACGTCGTCTTGACGGGGGCATGCAAACTCTTCAGATAAGACAAGAGAGAACGATCAATTTGTTTGATTTTAGGGTCAAGGGGGGTGGAATCGATTTTAAGCTGTTATATTGGCTATATGGCGGGTTTAGAAAAACTTCCGTACTTCGATAATTTCATCCCCTTTGTTTAAGGGTTATACTGCTGAATTCGCAGTTTTGAATAAGTGGAAACCTTTTTACGAACATTTGTAGGGGGGAATGTTATTTTCAATAAGAGAGCTTAATATGTTCTTGACACAGTCATTATACCTGTAGTCGCTTGGTGACTACTGTGCCCCCTCGAAAGTCGTGCAAGGTCATTATCTAGCTAAAAGATTGAGCGTTTATTTAAAACAGATTGGACAGAACGGTTAGCGATCAGGAGGACATTTGGAACCAAGAACACAAACACGGAGTCAAATTTGAAAGTAAGCCGTGTACTTAACTCCCATTTCGGTATCCACAAAAGGAAGTAGCGCAATTTTCGGAGTTATTTAATTCTAAAATATTCAGCGGTTTAGCCGAGGTAGTTTAACCGGTTCCCACTCGAACACCGAAGTTAAGTAACCTCGGGCGTGGTCAGGGGTAGAGTGGGTGACCGCTCTGCCTTGAAACACACGTATACCGCTGGTTAGAGCAGATGGAGGGTTCGAGAGCTAGTGTAACGGCTTCGTTCTCCTCGACGTCTGCTCAGCAGTCCGGGTTAGTGAAGGAACCTATATGACTGTCAAGGTTACACCGTCCTTTCGGATGGGACGTTAAGCCGTTGGTCCCCTTGCTACTTTTCGAAAGGAGTAGGCTACGTGCCGGTACCGGGTTTCCCATCCTGCCTTCTGTTATTCATACTTCATCCTTATATATTACCACCATCGTCTCGAATAGCCTTAGTGCATTAATATGAGATGTTAAGCAATATCAAATCAATCAATCAATCAACTCTAAAATGTAATCTCTGCTGTTTATTTGGAGTTTTTTTAAACTCCTAAAATGTGTTAAGGTCAGCTATCTTCCAAAATTAACCCAGTTTTTGGTTAACTCCTCTTTGTGGATCCGGGCCCAAGAGGTAAACGCAAGAGGACAGGAGGAGACAGGATGAGGAGGGCATGAGGAGGTAGGAGCAGGAGGGCTATTCCTGACATTCCTCGCGATGCTTACGGGACGCGGTTCCACAACATAATGTAATGAAAAACTTGTTTTCAATTGTTTTATACGCTAATACTCTGATCAAATTTATTGAGTTTTAGTTTTACATTAAAACATAGTAATAGATAATAGAAGAGACTTAAACAAACTTCATTAGATGAAAACAGGTATAAAAACAATCAGGTCACGTTTAGTTTACATCGCAAACGATCTCGGAAAGAATGAAACGTCCAAATACAAATAACTTATCATCTCTAAATCTATAAAACTATTTTAAATTGATTATTTTGGGACATGACCTCAAACAAGATACAATGTTATGACGCCGAACAACTTGAATCATGTGGCAAACGCAGTGGTATCTCGCGGAGTCCAGTCTTGTAGAACGCCACCCTCTAAGGTTCTACGCCATGGGTTGAGAACATGGTTGCGGATCAGGCAAATCAAAGAGAGAAGCTTGCTGCTTGTAGAGTCGATAAAGAAGTTTCCCCTTTGGGGAGGTCCCCCAACTCCCAAGTCAAAACGGAATCTAACGTTCTGCGCGCTGAGGGCGGCTCAAATGTAAAACTAATAAAAACACTGCACGCTAAATAGGGTCAGTAGATTATCGATATGCAGTGAAAATGCAATCAACAAAACAACAGACGAAACGTCAAACTTTAATTTTTTTCAATCATATTAGCCCAGGGCCCTAGCCTTTTAAAACGATCTACTTTTGATTTATTATTGTACTATAAAGTGTTGCGCAGGCGTCACTGACATTTTCGTACGAAATTAATTGAGATATGGGTTGTTTAAGCCTTACGGACGTAAGTGTAGCCTAGGCCCACGGCCACAATACAGTTTTCAGACGTAAGTACGCCCTAGACACTCAAATCGAAATCTTGAACAATACATATTGTCGGCCTAGGTCCTAAGCTTAGGTCTACTCAATTAGAAATATCCTCATTAATAAAGAGAGTTTGCTTTCTGCCAAAACATTCGCCAACATTCGATCGTATTTAATATTTTGACGTTTCCGCCATTTTTCGTCATCGACTGTTTACTACTAGTAGAAAAGTGACGTAGTTTTTTTGAAGTAGTTCCATCAATCGTCACACAGAGTCGCGCGGAACGTTAGATTCCAAACGCCAAAAACCGACTTTTTATTTAACCCAGGGCGGTATAGGGAGTTGGAGGACCTCCCCAACGGGGAAACTTCTTTATCGACTCTGCTGCTTGTGAGAAGGAGTTGAACAGTTTGAATAAAAATAGCGAACCGGCTCGGATTCCAATTACTTTCCTCCTCCCACAGCCTAATGGAAACATTGGTTTTGTTAGGAACGCGAAACTGAAAGATGTTGAAGGCTTTCACTTTCCCTAGAGAGTTCTGGCGTCGCGTCGTGCGCAACGATATAAAACTACTACCCCGCCTCGTTGGTCGTGCCCGTGTTGCCAACACAACCGAGTGTTTGATTCTTCCATTGCCAACTTCTGCAATGACGGCTCGTTGGTCTTGTGGTTAGCCTACCTGCTTCCAATGCAGGTCTAGGGTTCGATTCCCATTAAAGTCTTCTAATTTGGACTTAAGTCCATCAGTTCTTGTCTTAGGAATTTGTAAACGGTGACTTTTGAGCCGTCCTAGTAACGAAGCACATAATAAATTTAAAGTTTTCTGAATCGGCCTTGTTGATTCTGGCGTTGATCAGCGGGAGTTCGCACTGTCCATACCACTGATTGCTATTATTAACAAAATATCGATCTTTGGTTGGTTATCGCTCACTCGTCGATTGCGTCGGGGCCTACATGGTTAGCTTGGCCACCTTGGTTTACTGTCTCCCCTGAAAATCAGTTACTGAGTGGGAAGACTCTGAATACGGATTTATTTATTTATTTAACAATAGTTCATCTAGGCGTCGCCAGGATTTGAACCCTGAACCTCTGGCTCAGTCAGACAGTACTGCCAGGCAGGTTCTGCCACATTAGAAATTGGGGCTGCATACTCTCAAATAAATTACGTCAGAAACAATTAAATGAAACAATGCATACCTCTTTACATTAGATATTTTTAAGGAAATTCCAAAGAGCTGTTTTAGAGGAGATATTCAAATAGTAAATTCAGTAGAAAACCTCTATGCAATATTGGTAAATATGTATGCTCAAAATCAATACATTTTTCAAATGCAAACTGTATTTTTTAATTACGCCTATAATTACATCACCGAATCAGTTTCTAATCATGTTGCCTCTTGAGAAAGCGGAAGTGACCTGTCAACTTCTCGAAACTGGATCCCTCGAAGCTGTCAGTACTTCCGGTGTTGCGCTTGAGACCCGCAACGTTTGGCAACATTGCCCCGTGCTTGATATTGACCCCACCCGTCAGAAGTTGCCAGCCTGTTAATTACATGTCTCCCTCAGTCTCGGACGCAACTGTCCAAATCTAATGGGACCCTATTAAATTTCTTTGAGAAAGTTTGTCTTGTTCTATTTCTTCGAGTGGATTAATTAAAAATGCCTTTCTTTGGTCTAAGGTTCCGAAACAAAAAACATGGATCAAGTAACACGACAAATTTTGGAGCTGGTTATCAACCCTGAAACCCATATAAACCCTGAAACAAGTCAGGTTACTGACCGGGGTTAAAAGCAGCCATTAAGGGACCAACCTAAAAAAACTATTATGTTAATAACCATTATTATTACACAATCACTCACTGAACTATAACCTGGTTTACTTACTTAAAAATGTTTCGATATTTCGATAAACTTTTTTTAGTAAGTAACCCAGGTTATAGTTCAGTGAGTGATTGTGTAATAATAATAGTTTCCGGGTTAATGAGTTGTCATATTTTTAAATAACTATTATATTTTACACTATTAATTCTATCTAAATAT
The DNA here is from genome assembly GCA_024449915.1 of Sweltsa coloradensis. Classification (NCBI taxonomy): domain Eukaryota; kingdom Metazoa; phylum Arthropoda; class Insecta; order Plecoptera; family Chloroperlidae; genus Sweltsa; species Sweltsa coloradensis. Next base: position 286,590 of record JAMZAV010000446.1, read on the forward strand.
TCAGATTTAAAATAAATAATGTAAATACTAAGCAATCAAGGAACTGCAGTACCAAAGATTGATTGATTTAGGACTTTATAAAAGGCAGTAGTAAGGTCAGCAAGACCTTTGAGTTTTGAGTAAGAGATGCTACTTAATCAATTTCAAAGAAGTAAGCAAACTTAAAACAAGGTACGATTCTACAGCGTTCAAGTCTCGTTGTTGGTAGAAGTGACGATTATTTATATGTCAAGTTTTAGTGACGCTTGCCCGGCTTATGACCCCCAGGACCACTGAAAACATTATCAATTCCCTTGTTGACGGCCAGTGTCAAGAAAAAGAAGTGCATGTGAATGTCAGGTTCGGTTTTACACGCATTCCGATGGACATAAAAATAATGCATAATATGAAGGTTCTGTGCAATTGTTTTGATAAGTGACTTTTGGCTTTGGATGACAAGTGTTATTAAATTTTTAGAGTGGTTGCGATGCCCTGGCTGATAAAGGACCAACTTTTTACGACCTTTCTCCGAACTAAAAATCTACTTTGGTCAATCTTAATCAACGCGGTCGAGATGGATCTTGACCCATTGAGACAGTTCGACTGTTTGCCACGAGTAAGAGTTTTCCTAACGCCTCGTTCTAATATTACTAGGAAAACGCTAAAGTCCCGCCGCGTGATGGATGAGCTTTTTGAAGTTTTTAGTTTGCGTGGGATATCTTTACTTTTGCAAGTGCTTTGTTTTGTTGCCTACGGAATGTAGGTGATTGTTGTCAAGTTTCTATTGTTTCTTGTCAATTGGTATTATTTACCTTAAAAAACTTATATTAAAAGCTTTATTTCTATGGATTCTGGCTAACATTTTCAACTTTTTCTTTAAAAAGGTACTACATCACCATAACCTTAATGTCCATGTATAATATGAACGTTGTAGCCCCACCCGTTTGGTCAGAATTGGCCCAAATGGCACGGAAATATCGCACAAAAAATCAAAAAACTTAGAGTTGAAAGCTTAATTTCAATAGATTCTGGCTAACTTTTTCAACTTTTTCTTTCAGTATGTACTACATCACCATAACTTTAATGCCCATGTATAATATGAACGTTGTAGCCCCACCCGTTTGCATGGTCAGAATTGGTCCAAATGGCACGAAAATCACACAAAAAATCGGAAAAAATCGTAAAAGTACGATATTCATGAGAAATATTTCTTCGATTGTACCCAAAAACGTAGCAAGTCTAAGTTCAGAGATTTCAAAGGTCCTGTCAAATTTTCATCAAGATCGCATATGCCGTTTGCCCGGTAGAGAGCGAACAAACAGACAAAAGTACAAACAAAAAAAACAAAAACAAAAACACCCGAGCTAAATTTTTTGGGGGGTCAGTGAAATTGAAGTCTTCGCTTCACTCGCTTCGCTCGCTACGCTCATCCAATTATCTTAACTTCAAACGAACCCTCGCATCTTTCTGCGAATGTGTTCCATAATTTAAAATTATATTCAGAAATAGGGTGAAGCCTTCTCATGGTTGCGTTCTCCAATCCGCCACTTTTCTTTGTTATAAATACGATGGAATGTTTACCATGTATAATGGAATTCCAGGGTAAGCCTTCTCTAAATCCCTCCTCAAGTCTGGTTGACATTTGGAATTCTTCTTCCGGCTGACAGATAAACATTACGATCCGGCTGCTCTGAAGTTTCTCGAATTATATCGAGATTATCTTAAACACCAGAAAGATGAGAGATCGGGGGTTGTGGACTGGTACACGACGACTCTGGACTCTGGGTTCGAATCCTGACTGAAGCATAATAATATATGAAACGTTACGTGTTTTCGTAAATCTTTCATCCATTCAACATTGATTTTAAGATTTTTTAACGGATCTGGCGCTGTTGAAACACAATTTGATATACTAGCTCCGACGAAAGAATGCAGATGCTTGTTAATGATGGGGTTAGAATGAAAAGGCGGTAAAAGGAATGTCGCCTTTGTGTATGAAAGAGAAATATTTACCAACACAAGCAAAAATTATCACTGCTAGTTCCTCCGTGTGCTAGATCCACGCTGAGCTAGCGTGAATAGATTGGACAAAGTTGTTAGGTTGGGAAAACAATTTCGAGCTACCTGCATTCTTTCGTTGGAACCACTAGATTACCTTCTATCAAAAGCCAACAATTTTCTCTAACATTTTAAATTGTAAATTAAAAATAAATATTTGCTAAAAGAGTACCCTTCATCTACTTTGGCTATTGGCTTTGTTTGTTTTGATATATTTTCGAAAATATGACTTTTTGTTTAAAAAAAAATTGACCACAGAAATAGTTTTCATTATTTTACGAAAAGTTGTTCTTATTGTAAAAGAATTGCTTCCCACTGAAGTGTTTTAAATATAATAAACTACTACTTCTACTATGACTCCGTGTGTAATGACGACCACCCTCTACTCACCGCTACATCGTTATAATACGTTTGTTTAGCATAATCACTCGAAATGGGTCTAACTTGCGCTGTTTAGAATAATGGAGAGTGTTAGTTGCTCAAATTACAACGTTAGGTCGCCCGTATATAGTTAAGTCGGCATTTGGTACAGGGACATCGCTCCCGTTGCATTGATTCTGTATTCTGGAAACGTAAAACCAGCCAACTCCGGAATCTCGTTTTATATCTAGTTAGTTGATAAGTACGTTAGAGACCACAGGGGCAAGGTTAGTAATGTAATAAGCAGAGTGGTGGTATTAGTTGCTGGTGAATTTCATATTTAAATCTTGCAATAGGTAGGTAACGTAATGTATTTTAGGGATATTATTTGGTTCAACAATACTTTTATTAAATACAAGGTTTTTGAGCACAAGCCTGATGATTCATAGCAATGCAATGCCAAGCTAGTTCGCCCGGATTCTCCGCCAGGTTCCCACGATCGGGGTTTGGTCACAGGACTCTTTACATTGTGGTTCCAGTGTTGAACTTACACATGGCGGTGACAAAACGTTGATCCTGCACTCTGGTGGGGAATCTGTCACACACCACAACAATAATGCACTATCGTCAAAATGTTGTTAACATTCCGGCACGACTACTGTAGGCAGGTTGGCGTTGCACAGCCATTACACATTCATAAGAACCAATTTGTAGTAAGAAGAAAAGTACGAATTCGATTTTGTGTTTCACCTAGTTGTATTGGTATGCGGATATTCAGAATTTCAGGACGGATAGGGTATTTTTGGGCCGACCCGATGGTCAAAAACGGTACTTAATTTCCCGGTAGAAATAAAAATTCGTTTTTGGATGCTGTAGAGCCGGTCCATAATTTACATACATTTTTGGTGGAGGTGCCGGTCCAGAGTTATCACTTATTCTTAAAGCACTTTAGTAGTAAGCAACAATTTATTTTACAATAACAACAACGATGACGGAAATAGTTTTCATTATTTTCCAAAACGTTGTATTTATTGTAAAGTAAAGAGTTACTTTCTACTTAAGGTTTTAAATATTGTATCATGAACTCTTATAACTTTAAAACTAAAAAAATCACTAATCTGTCTAATATAACTGTTTGATATCCCTTCAAGTTCAGATCGAGTTCGTTTCAGGTTCAGTTCGAAATATTATAGAAGTTCGAAGGCCGTCACCACAAGCGCTAGTTTCATCACAAGTGTGGCTCGTTGTTCTTGTGGTTAGTAGAGTCTCTGCTTCCAATGCAGAAGGTCCAGGGTTCGATTCCCACTATAGACATGAAGTTTTTTAACTTCTGATATTGGACTTAAGTCCATCAGTTCTTGGCTTAGAAATATGTTAACGGTGACTTTGGAGTCGTGCTAGCAACGAGGCACATTTTAAGTTCTAGGTTGTTCCAAATTAGCCTTGTGGTAAGAGGCTCTGCTTCCAATGCAGAAGGTCCAGGGTTCGATTCCCACTATAGACATGAAGTTTTTTAACTTCTGATATTGGACTTAAGTCCATCAGTTCTCGGCTTAGAAATATGTTAACGGTGACTTTGGAGCCGTGCTTCACAACAAGGCACATTATAAATTCTAAGCTTGTCCCAATAGCCTTGTTGATTCTGGCACTGTCTGCGAGTGGAATCGTGTCCAGCTTGATTGATCGGTGTTTCATTCTTAAATATGCCGATCTCTAGTTTGTCATTGTTTGCTTCTCGATGGTGTCGGCGCCTACAGAGTTGACTTGGTCTGCTTTTAATTTAATGTCCCCCACTGAAAATCAGTTCTGTGACTGAGTGGGTAGACTCTCAATACGAATTTATTTGTTTATCTACTATGACTATGAACAGAGAGGGAGGGGGGGGGGGGCACATAAATACACCCCCTCTCAAACAATATAAATCAACTACCCGGGAAGCGTAGTCGGCCGACTTTAATGAAACGCTTATTCATGCGTCGTGTTTTTATTTACTGTCTCGTCCATTGCAAACAGATTATTCCGTGCGACAGTTGTATATTATTATTGTTCCCTCAACCCCCATCAAATATCTATCTAGGGCGGTGCAAGAACCTCTCACTACACGGCCAGGGTGGTTTATTGCAGCACTAACGAGCCTTGTTAGAGGTGGATTGGATTACTCACAGTTAGTCGAATGTGGGGTCGTAATCTGTCAGATTCACTCACAATAACACGAGATAGGGAGAGAAATGGTTTTGAATGTGCGTGGCGAGCGATATGAAGACATCAAGTTGACTATCCGCGGGTTCAGGCGTTGTTTCATGTAGTTTTATTGTGTTGTGTCACTAAAAGTGCTAAAAGTGCTAATTTTATGACTTCTCAGAGATCCTTCGAAATTTCTGAACTTAGAACTTTTACGGTTTTAATTCTATATTTAAATGATATTTTATTCAAAATAAACTGCTGCAATATTTTAGTCTTCATATAAGTTCTTTTGCTCTCTACCAGTAATTGGATGAGCGAAGCGAAGATTCTATTTCACTACACTGGAGAAAAAAATCCGTAATGATTTTTTTGTACTTTTATATGTTTCTTTACACAATTCTGGCTAAACCGATACTCCAATTGCGATGAAATTTTCTGGATGTCTTCAAAATCTCTGAACTTAGAACTGCCCCCTTTTCTTAGCGCAATTAAAAAATGATTTCTTATGAAAATCGCAATTTTAAGGTTTGTTTAGATTTTTAAACCATTTTTTGACTTATAACACCTGCTTTTTCCGATTGTAACGAATTTTTTCACAGAACCTCAATATAATGAATTTATATATTGGTGTAAAATTTGAGCGCAATCGAAAAATAATATCTCATGAAAATCGCAATTTTACGCCTTTTTTCGTTATAAAATGCACGCTCATCCAACAACACGCCTGAAAAACGTTTTAAGCTTTATTACATTGCCAGGGATGTCGTTTAGTAGATGATATCACTGTATCAACTTGTGAATGTGAATGAGGCTATGCCTTTTTCTAGACATCTATAACGCATTCATGAGTATAACCGTTAAAAATAAATATGAAGACAACATAAATAAAGTGATGGCATGTTGCATTATTCAATTTATCACTACTGTATCATCTGTATCATTTGATAGAGATTGATTGATTGATTGATTGAATATTGCTTAACGTCTCATATTTATGCACTTTGGCTATAATCCTGTCAAATAAGATCGTATATTGACGTTTGGAGGAAAAAATTGCGATGTCGCTGAATTTTTGCAGAGACCTTCCTTAAAGGATACTTATTAACTTACTAAAACTCCCCTACAATCGGACTGGAGCTTCGGCCGCCATATTGGAAAATGGCGGCCAAAAGGTGTTTGTTATCGAATATCTCCAAATTGGTTTGAGATAGACAAAATATCTCAATCGCAAAAATATATCCCATTTAATTCCCTACAAAACAGGTGTCTTCTATAGTTTTGGTAGGGGCAAAGGTTACGTCACAAAATCGTGGTTTATATGTTGCTCATTGGAGTACCAGCTTATTTCCAAATTTTCACGCCCAGCATCAAACAATGCCCGGTAAATCCATAAGAAATCGATTTAAATACAAAAGGACTTTTGTACGGGGTTCATGGAAGCTTCCAATAGTATTTTAAAAAATCAGGTCTGCGAAATCGAATTTTGCTTTACCCGGAATTTAAGTTTTTCCATTGTTGGCATTTCAACAGAAATGCCCTTTTTGACTGTCCATTATTAAGCACTAAATAGCATTGGAGGAAAAATTCTTCTTACGCACATTGAAATGACTCAAATAATGATCCGATTACAACCAAAGTTTAAATCCAATATGGCTGCTAATTCCTAATATCCACAAGATCAAAGTGAATTATGTAACAAAAAGAGTCTAAAAACAGCACGAAAACAGTATTCATATTGTGGATATTAGGAATTAGCAGCCATATTGGATTTAAACTTTGGTTGTAATCGGATCATTATTTGAGTCATTTCAATATGCGTAAGAAGAATTTTTCCTCCAATGCTATTTAGTGCTTAATAATGGACAGTCAAAAAGGGCATTTCTGTTGAAATGCCAACAATGGAAAAACTTAAATTCCGGGTAAAGCAAAATTCGATTTCGCAGACCTGATTTTTTAAAATACTAATGGAAGCTTCCATGAACCCCGTACAAAAGTCCTTTTGTATTTAAATCGATTTCTTATGGATTTACCGGGCATTGTTTGATGCTGGGCGTGAAAATTTGGAAATAAGCAGGTACTCCAATGAGCAACATATAAACCCCGATTTTCTGACTTAACTTTGCCCCTACCAAAACTATAGAAGACACCTGTTTTGTCGGGAATTAAATGGGGAATATTTTTGCGATTGAGATATTTTGTCTATCTCAAACAAATTGGAGATATTCGATAACAAACACTTTTTGGCCGCCATTTTCCAATATGGCGGCCGAAGCTCCAGTCCGATTGTAGGGAGTTTTAGTATGTTAATAAGCATCCTTTAAGGAAGGTCTCTGCAAAAATTCAGCGACATCGCAATTTTTTCCTCCAAAAATTCTTATTTGACAGGATTACTAATCGAGACGCACATAGAGAGTGAGTAAATAAAATAAATGAATAAATTTGTATTTAGAGTCTCAATCACAGAAATGATTTTCAGGGGGGGACGTTCAATTGAAAGCCACCAAGCCAACCCTGTAGGCGCCGACACCATCGACGAGTGAACAGTGACCAACAAGAGACCATCATATTTAAGTAGGAAACACCGGTCAATCAAGCAGGACATAATTCCACCCGAGGATAGCGCTAGAATCAACAAGGCTGATTCGGAACATAATGACCCGGCACCTCCACCAAAACTGACAATCATGGGCTTATTCACCATAGGCTGCCCGGCCCTTTAACATTACCGAATCGACATTTGAAGAAATAAATCCATTTTTCTAGGGTCTAACAGAGATTACAAATTTACATCCCCCAAAACTTATCCTCGTGTAAATTTGTCACGTTTTTAACAATATTAAATTTTTCTAGATCTGTTCAAAATTTTGATATTTCGTTATGTAGTTCTACGATTGATATCGAAAATATTCCCACATATCTATATCGGACCGAAATATTTATATATTTACCCAGCCAGTTGACGCGCCCAGTATCCAAATTAACTTAATACCAAAAATAGAGAGCTAGTTGACTTTGGCACAAAAGAGCTTTGGGACAACCCCTGACCATCGTCCATAATTCCTAGGGGCATGTTTTCAAAGAGATACTCTTATTTTGGTATTAAGTTAATTTGGATTCTGGGCGCGTCAACTGGCTAGGCAAATATATATATTCAACTATGAAAGTGACGTCACAAGCAGGTAGTGGTTGGTAGTTGTTGGGAGACTAGAGGCTTAAACCCTATCGGGATAGACCCCCAGTTTCATTTCCACCGATATCCTATTTTGTAATTTAGAAATACGTTTTAAAATTCATTATTAGATAATTTTTTTAAACTACAAACGTTACGTAGAGATTACCCAAATTAATTAATTTACTTTTTACTTTATTAAGAATTTTTAATGAAAATGAAAACTTATTTGGTTTTATGCAAGTTTATGATTTTCAATGTTTTCATAATATTACTGGATTCGTATACATTGTTAATTTGGTTTACTGCATAAGCTAAACACATTGAATACGATGTCTACTACAGGTTTAAATATAATATACATTTTTTTAAAAGAGAAAGTGTATATATTATTTACACTTTTTATTGAAAATAAAGTTTTGTTGTGGGTTTTGTAAACTCACCGCTTTATATTTTTTAGAAATAAATTCTATCCAATATGAATATACTTAAAATGAAAATAAATTTAAAAATTCAAGCCTGATCGGTTTGCTGTCAACTGCTTTGAACTCAGGCCACAGTCTGGCCGACAGTAAACGGATGCTTTGATCTCAATGTGACATTGGGCGCCGACCACGGGTTTTTCTGGGACTAAACTCGTCTACAATATTGATATTTTCTAGCTGGAGGTTTAACATAATCATTGTGGCTATTTTCATACTGACGAAAATAACCTTGCCGAAAATACGTTTGCCAGTTAATATTATTGTCCTTTGCAGGCTTTGCTGACTTTTCCTTGATATTGAGACTGAGTTCTTTTACGTTTTAGAACGTTTACATGAAAAACAAACGACAAAATATTGTTCCAAACTGTTTAAGTTTTTATTAAAAGCACCTGGTTCACTTTCCGCTAACACACTCTGGGAAAAAAATTAAAATTTCTAAGCTAACATGATACTTAAGTATATTTACAATTTAAAAGGCTACTACAGAATTTTAACTGTAAACACCTCTTTTATATTCTCAAATGTACTGTCGGCAAGCTGTTAAGTAAAAAAAGTTATACAAATAACAGTTACCAAGATGCAACTGCAATTGTAGCGTTTGTCAGCTTACACACGCATGCACTATTAATGAATACTGGCGATGCATTTGTGATTACTCCAACTTTGGCTCCCGTTGAAGTTGAACTATTGGAAGCGCTTTTTCCCTATCCGAGGACTCTTGTACATAAACATGGTTAAATGTTGGTTAGAAAGGAAGGGGAGGAGGGGGGGGGGCAGAAATAAGTCTCGTTACCCTCGATTTTTCTACAAACGCTCTATATAAAATATAGCCTCTGTTCCGGAAACCATTATAAATATTTTTTGAATCGTAAAGGAAGGACTACGGAGTTCAATTGAGCAACGCCGTGTTTACAAATCACCCACCCGGTACCCTATTGCAAGGGTAATTAGATCCTTAGAACCGACCCACCATCGGATCAAATAACTCATTTGAAATAGGTTTCTTCCGCAGGATCGGGTTGTCTTTGTGCGCACCGATACACGTATTGAAAGTGTGTGTGGCCGTTCGTGGTGGCACATACGATTAAGGCGCTAGTTCAATGGCTCTACGAGGACATGGGTTCGAATCCAGCATAAGTCATGTTTTTTTGTATGTAATTTTTATTCATTTGACTGATACAAATAGAGAGAGATATTAAATAGAGAGAAATGCGGAGTGAAATTATTAGTTGGTTCTAAGATTAAGTTTAACAAAGGTTATTATAGAGAATGGTTATTAAAAAATGGTAAATAGGCTATGATATTAAATATAAAAAATTAGAATGACATTTATGAATGATGCACACAATAATAATTATTACGATGTTGATATTGATAAATGATAAATGGATTAGTTTAAATCGTTCTTCACCTTCATCTATCATCATTAATCGTCTATAATAGCCTTAGTACATTACTATGAGACGTTCAGCAACAAAAATAATCATCATTGAAAGTGTGTCTCAATAGTTGCTCTGTGCGTGTGTGTGTGTGTGTAAGGAAGACTGCCCAGGGTGCAATGCATGTCCCTCTAAGTGGCTAACTTGGTATATTGGAGTTAGGACAATTGTGAAGGGATGTCCGAGGGCTGTTTAAGATGACTCAATCCCTTGCATTCGCATTGACGACTGAGGAAAGCCTCTGTAAAAACCTTCAGTTACATTCACCGGTCTCCACGGGATTTGAACCCGGGACCTCCAGAATTAGAGACGCGCGTTTAAAAGCTTGAGCCAACACTTTCTATATACACTATAGGGTTGCCATAATTTAAACTCAAGGTAGCGGGACAAATGTCTTCATGCAAAAACAGCTTGGGGGTTTGGGGGGCGGATTAAAAAAAAGGCTTTTTAAGAGCGGTCTAAGCGTTTCAGAAAAAAAATACCAGACTGAATGAATGAAAATATGGTCGTTTTTGTAGAAAAAACCCAGAAAACTACCAAAAATACATTGGTTCGAAATTGTTTAAACCATGCGGGACAATTGTGTCCTGCTTGGTATATTGGCGGGACGCGGGACTTAAAATTGAATATCGGGTCTGTCCTGTCGTATAACCCTAATATACACGCATTGAAAGTGCCTCTCTCTACGTGTGTGAAGTGGGCCTGTTTTACGCCCGAAGCTTAACGCTCTCCCGAGCGTCAGAGAATTTGTCTGAATCCTCTGAAATCACGAGCGAATCTCCATGTGTAACGATCGTCCTCGCGGCGTAAGTGTCGATGTGCGCCACAACCGAACCGAGATCCAGGCCTAGATTACTTTATTGTTGTCACGTCGCGTCCAGTGAATACCAAGTCCCGGGTGTCTTGACAGAACTATACACGTGCACGGAGAGATAACCAGGTCGTAGGCTCCTTCCCGCCACAGGCAATCCTGACTGAGAGTAAGTGTCGATGTGCGCCACAACCGAACCGAGATCCAGGCCTAGATTACTTTATTGTTGTCACGTCGCGTCCAGTGAATACCAAGTCCCGGGTGTCTTGACAGAACTATACTATACACGTGCACGAGAGAGATAACCAGGTCGTAGGCTCCTTCCCGCCACAGGCAATCCTGACTGAGAGTAAGTGTCGATGTGCGCCACAACCGAACCGAGATCCAGGCCTAGATTACTTTATTGTTGTCACGTCGCGTCCAGTGAATACCAAGTCCCGGGTGTCTTGACAGAACTATACACGTGCACGGAGAGAGGTAACCAGGTCGTAGGCTCCATTCCAGCCATAGGCAATCCTGACTGAATCGTATCCAGCTTCATTGATCGGTGTATCTTACATAATATGCTAGTATCAAGTTCATTATTGTTATTGTCGTCGATGAATTCGGCGCTGACATGATTGGCTTGGCCTGCTATAAAAGTTTGATTTTCTTCATTGAAAATCAGTTATGACTGAGTGGGTATAGACTCAATAAGAATTTATTTTGTTTTTATTTATCATTTAATTTTGCAAGAATGAATATGAATAAATAAGGTGAATTGAATTGAAAGAATTGGATAAAATTGATGCATATAAATTTAAAAACACAATCAAAGAAAATAAGAAGAATTTAGTTAAAAACCAAATGGAAAAATATTTTATTATTTGTTGAACAAGACGAACAAGATATATTTTAAGTTGAAAACCTTTATTTACTATCACATTTTCTGTCAATATAGTAAAAAAATAAAACATGTTTTTTAAAATTTAAAACAAATCTTTGTCCTATGTCCTTGGTAACAAGGGAGCAAAGGACATGCCGCGCGCGCTGCATTCACAAGCGGGGTTTGGGCTCTGGTACATCCCTAATCTATTTCGGCTCGAAATGAGGGTTGATTTGCTATCACGCAAACCATATTGATTGTCCCTGCTACTTTGAACAGTCCTCTCCCTCCCCCTCCCGCTCCCGCGCTATTACTGTGGAGACAACAGCGGATCTGTGTCATTCTCGGGCACTAGCATTAACTTCATTACAACTGCTTAGCTTTAAGTGGGAATCAGGAAAGGAAGTTACAAAACTCATGATAGAATGTATCAAATATTTGTACAACTAGGAAGCTTCGCAAACGCTTTTTCAGGCGCGTTGTTGGATGAGCGTAATTTTTTAAAAACGAAAAAAGCGTAAAATTGTGATTTTCATAAGAAACAATTTTTCGATTGCGCTCAAATTTCACACGAATATATTAATTTATAAAATTAAGGTGCTGTGAAAAAATCATCACATCGGATAAAGCATGTAGGTGTTACAAGTCGATGAAATGATATATTTTTTTTTAAATCGTAAAATTGCGATTTTCATAAGAAATAATTTTTCGATTACGCTCAAATTTCACACGTATATATCAATTCATAAAATAAAGGTTCTGTGAAAAAATAATTACAATCGGATAAAGCATGTAGGTGTTATAAAGTCTAAGGAATTTTGTAAAAATCGAAAAAATCGTAAAATTGCGATTTTCAAAGAAATAATTTTTTGATTGCGTTTAAAAACGTAACCGTTCTAAGTTTAGAGATTTCAAAGGCCTGCAGAAAATTTCATCTCAATTAGAGTATCGGTTCAGCCGGAATCGTGCTAACAAACACACATTAATCGAAAAAAATCGTAAAATTGCGATTATCATGAGAAACAAATTTTTGATTGAACTAAAATTTCACACGAATATAAAAATTCATAAACTTTAGGTGCTGTAAAAAAGTCATTACAATCGGATAAAGCATGTAGGTGTTATAAGTCGAAGGAATGTTAAATTTAAAAAAAAAAAGTAAAATTGCGATTTTCATGAGAAATAGTTTTCCGATTACGCTCAAATTTCACACGAATATATCAATTCATAAAAAAAGGTTCTGTGAAAAAATAATTACAATCGGATAAAGCATGTAGGTGTTATAAGTCGAAGAAATTTGTTAAAAATCGAAAAAAATCGGAAAATTGCGATTTTCATGAGAAATAATTTTTAGATCGATTTTCCGCACGTGGCAGTTCCAAGTTCAGAGATTTCAAAGGTCTCCAGAAAATTTCATCGCAATTGGAGTATCGGTTTAGCCGGAATCGTGTTAACAATCATACAAGAATACAAAAAAAGAAAGAAAAAAAACATTCCGGATTTTTTTCTCCAGTGTAGTAGAATGGAATCTTCGCTTCGCTCGCTACGCTCATCCAATAACGACAACATGAGTAAAGATTTGGCTTAAGTGATGCTTTGAAGCGAAACTTGGGTCCACTTGTTAATGGATGCAGCGAAGCAGCAAAAATTTGGTAAAGATTTGTAAGCTATTAATAATGTTAATTTCCAATGACATTGATTTACTAATATATTTTAACGTAACTTGGTAAGTCGAAATAAAAGTTTAAGTTTAATCATTACAACCAGGAATGTTATGAAGGTCTTAATAATCTTTGAAGCCAGTTATTGATATGAACAAAATAATAATCGTATTTATTGTTTATTCACTCAGTCACAGAAATTATTTCATTGGGGGAATCAATTTAAAAGCGAACCGGGACAACTCTGTTAATTATCACTTACATCATAAGCGAGTAAGAGTGCGTCTGTAATCGACTTTTTGAGCGAGTCTGCTTGGCTAAGTCGACTCGTTAGCCGGAAGTCACGTGATGAAGTTGGCGTCGAAATGTCACAAGTAGGCATCGGTCGTCTGCTTGGTTAGCACCCGAGCGTAGTCGCCGAAAGTGTATGCTTGTGAGCCTACTTCGCCTACTTCAAGATGGCCGAATGCGAAGAAGTGAAATGCAAGCAGGATTGTAATTAATTAATTTAAATTGTTCCTAAGATCTTATATTTAATGAATTATTTTCTTACCACGTAGAAAATTAGCAGTGTCAGGAATTCAAACAACTAAATGCATGTTTTAGGCCGAAGCCCTAGGGCATAGCTAGGTAAAGGTGGGGCCTAGGCCTAGCGTAGGGTAGCCTAGACCTAGGCCTAGCCAGCCAAAATGTAGCATTTTGAATGTTTTGTGATATAGTTTGATGTTTTTAAATTTATTTTTAACTTCTTGACCTTGACCAACGAGGTTATGCTAGGTCTAGACCCTATGACAAGCCAAAAACGAGAGATACAACGCACATGGACTAACAAACACAAGAAAGTTTGTTTGTTTACAAATTTATAAAAAAGACTCAAGCTACCGCCTTCTCGTGGGTGGGTTTTGAGAGCGACTTAAAAACGTATGTCCGTTAAGTAGGCAGTGGGAAGCCATGATAAGCAGGCCAAGCAGGCTTCGAGTAGTTGTTGACAAAATCGCTGAGTAGGCGAGGTGTAAGCAGGCAAGCATAGAGCAGGCAAGTTTTTAGCAGGGTAGCAGTCGAAAAACGATTACAGACGTACCCTAAATAATGGCCAACCACATAATCTGAATACTCAAGAATGTTGATTTTGAACATTAAAAACCCTTTTGTGTACTTTGTCGCTAGGACGGCTCCAAAGTTACCGGATAACGCTTTACCAACCATAGAATTGATGGGTTTTATTTTTGAGTTTATTTCATAAGTAAAAATCATGTTGTCTGAAAAAGATTCGAACTCGGGACCTCATCTGCATTTAAAACAGGTTCCCTACACAATTGACCAACTTTGCACTCAAAACATAAGAGTTTGGTGTGTTCTTAGGGTGCGTCTGTAATCGACTTTTTGAGCGAGTCTGCTTGGCTAAGTCGACTCGTTAGCCGGAAGTCACGTGATGAAGTTGGCGTCGAAATGTCACAAGTAGGCATCGGTCGTCTGCTTGGTTAGCACCCGAGCGTGGCCGAATGCGAATAAGTGAAATGCAAGCAGGATTGTAATTAATTAATTTAAATTGTTCCTAGGATCTTATACTTAATGAATTATTTTCTTACCACGTAGAAAATTAGCAGTGTCAGGAATTCAAACAACTAAATGCATGTTTTAGGCCGAAGCCCTAGGGCATAGCTAGGTAAAGGTGGGACCTAGGCCTAGCGTAGGGTAGCCTAGACCTAGGCCTAGCCAGCCAAATTGTAGCATTTTGAATGTTTCGTGATATAGTTTGATGTTTTTAAATTTATTTTTAACTTCTTGACCTTGACCAACGAGGTTATGCTAGGTCTAGACCCTATGACAAGCCAAAAACGAGAGATACTACGCACATGGACTAACAAACACAAGAAAGTTTGTTTGTTTACAAATTTATAAAAAAGACTCAAGCTACCGCCTTCTCGTGGGTGGGTTTTGAGAGCAACTTAAAAACGTATGTCCGTTAAGTAGGCAGTGGGAAAGCCATTATAAGCAGGCTTTGAGTAGTTGTTGACAGAATCATTAAGTAGGCGAGGTGTAAGCAGGCTAGCACAGAGCAGGCAAGTTTTTAGTGACGTTTTATTTATTCTTCTGCCTCCTAGATCAGAATGATTAACGTAGGCGAGGTGTAAGCAGGCTAGCACAGAGCAGGCAAGTTTGTAGTGACGTTATATTTATTCTTCTGCCTCCTTCTAGGAGGCAGTGATTTTATCACTGATGCATAAAAAGAACTTGGAAAACTACATTGACTTATAAATGACGTAAATTGATTGCATTTTATGAAAAAAAAACTTTTGTACGAGGTATTTATGCACTCCTAATCAACACTGCAATAAAGATTGATCTCTACAAAGACCATGTACCCCCCCCCCTGCACATTTACCCACATAACAATATGTCCAGAAGCTAATAATGTGTTTCTTCTTGTTTACAGGTGAGTTTCTTCGGAATTTTCTGGTTACTTGGTATAGTTGACTCCTGGAAACCACGACCGTCAATTAGTTGGCGAAGATTAAAAAAGTAGTAAGTTTCGCATCAAAATTCAATAAGTTGGAATCAAATGCTTTCTTTTTACTGTCCAACAATATAAACAATCAACAATATATGAAATATCGAATAGTTTTTTAAAGTTTATTTTATTTAAGGCGCGTCAATGCGTCACTCTAGCCTAGGGAATATGGGGAAGAAAGGGGGGTTCTAACGTAGCGGTCGCCATCGTCTTTGTCATCGTTCGTGGTGTCTTGGTCGTCTTCGTCGGGGAGGTCTTCAAGGGGAGGAGAAAATGTCTTCGACGACGACTGCCAGAGATCTCTTCTAGTTTCGGGGAGTAATATACTCCCCTCCCCTACATACAAGCTGATGTTTGTGAGATAGACTTTTTCTCTTTTCTAGCTTTTTACGATTAGCAGAGTCATGCTCTGGGCCAATACCCCTGGCCCAGTCGGGGAATAGAATAAAGTGTTATCTTTATTCAATATATAATTGATTAACATACTATCTACATTCATCATGGCAGGCGCATTGTACAACTATGACTTCAATCGAGAAAGTGAACACGTATTTTCTTGATTTCTAACAAATCTCTTCTCTCCTCAATTACTGAGATTGGAATATGGTTTATTTGCAAGTGTGTTATTCAAACGTTTGAAGTAAAGTGGTAACAGAACGTGCGTGTTTGTAAATGATAACAATAACTTGTATTCAAAGATAAAATAATAGTAAATAAAAACGAAATGTAAAGAAAACGTGCTCGCAAAAACTTTTATTCGACCAAGAGATATGTCTGTATTTTTGAAGGCACAGCTTAGAAATATGATGTGAAAGCAATTTTAATAAAAGCTTGTGCAAGTCTTCTTTATCATTCGCGGATTCCAGTATTGAAATACCTCGACGTTTCTTCCGTGTGTATTGTTGGATATTCTTGGTTATCTATACATATCAATCGTGAGGTAATATTTTGTATCAAGACATGTTCTTATGCAGTAAATAGAGTCAACAGAAAAGGATTACTTTTACAGAACAATTATTATTACGTTTCATCTTTTTTTGTTTTTAGAGAATATCTTTGTTGTTCAACAACTAAAAATACAAAGAGAAATTAATGTATTTTTAGTATTTAATATGACATAGTCAAATATTATACTTTTAAAAAAATATATTTTTTTCTAAAGGTTTAGTTTTTTCTCAACGATTTTCATTCTTTGAATGTTTTTACGAAGACAAGAGTATGTGTTACAAACACGAAAAATTCAGCCGTCCAATAGATATATAAGTAGCAGGAATGTGAATTGAATTCAGTACTATTATAAATAATGGGCGTTCTACTTATTCCTTAAATTTTTTGGTGTATTTATGGCCAAACCGATAATCAAAAAAAGTACCGTACCAGAATTTAAGATAATAAATATTTTTGGGGGATGGTGGAGGTGCCGGTCCAGACCATTATAATTACATTTTGTTTACAAAATGCCATTCAATAAAATTACGGATAAGAGAAAATCAAGAGGAAAAAATCATTACGTATATACACGTAAAATTCTATATCCACTTTTACGACTGACCCAAAGCAGTTTAGTACCCAAACCAGTATCTGTTAAAAACCTCTACCCGCCCAGTCTTAAACTGTTAAGAACAACATTGCTATACTATCAATCAAGTAAACAAACACAGTTCAAACAATAGCAACAGTTCAAAACTAGAAGGGATATGGCGTCTACCAAGAAATTGGCAGAGATTATCTGACCTATGTACGAAAATATCGTGTTTATTTGTATAATGAGTAATAACGATACAAGATACAACCAGACACAAATTATTTTTGATTGTTAATAAAGTGGTAATATTTTTCATTTTGTAATGGTTATTATTTATTATTGGATGAGCGAAGCGAAGACTTCAATTTCACCGACCCCCCAAAAAATTTAGCTCGATGTGTTTTTTTTTTTTTTTTGTTTGTTTGTTTTTTTGTCTGTTTGTTCGCTCTCTACCGGGCAAACGGCATATGCGATCTTGATGAAAATTTGACAGGACCTTCGAAATCTCTGAACTTAGACTTGCTACGTTTTTGGGTACAATCTAAGAAATATTTCTCATGAATATCGTACTTTTACGATTTTTTTTCGATTTTTAGTGCGATATTTTCGTGACATTTGGGCCGATTCTGACCAAACGGGTGGGGCTACAACGTTCATATTTCACATGCACATTAAGTTAATGGTGATCTATTGACGATTGAAAGAAAAAGTTGAAAAAGTTAGCCAGAATCTATAGAAATAAAGGTTTTAATTTGAGTTTTTTGAGGTGTTAAATATTAAAACCTTTATTTCTATAGATTCTGGCCAACTTTTTCAACTTTTTCTTTCAAAAGTCAATACATCACCCTTACCTTAATGTTCATGTGAAATATGAACGTTGTAGCCCCACATGTTTGGTCAGAATCCGCCCAAATAGCACGAAAATATAGATTTTAGATCTTTCTCACAGCCTTGTATGAAAACTTCACAGGAGATTTTATATCTTACTCACAGCCTTGTTACAAACAATCAAAGATCCAACAGACCTAATGATTGCTTTGTATGGGCCGTGTAAATATGTTTTTTATTATTATTTTAAATTAAAATTGACATGTTATAATTAAAATAGCTCATCCATCAACGCGACTAAAAAAAAGCGTTTGCGAAGCTTCCTAGTATTAGTACAAATATAAATTCAATTAATTTGTGATTAATTCTCGTATTGCCAAACCGAAACTGTTAAATTACTCCCATCCAATGTAATAAGAAACGAACTCTAGCGCTGCCTAGGCCTCGACCTCTAGAACTAACCGTGTAACGTCGATAAAAAGAGTTTTGTCCGTTTACCTTGATAACTCAGCTGATATTATAACCGAAACCGCTGGGTATTCGAACAGTTCAGCGTGGTACATGAACGATGCCGTGACTACTACATCGCACACGACCTAGCCGCTAGATAGTTCCAGCTGTTGTTGTAACTAGAGTATTGAGAGGATTCGTGTTGCCGTTACGTTATAGTGTAGTCGGTACAGTAGGGTACTATGTGTGCTGCTTCATGAAGGTACATCGACAATTTTATGTAACAAAGTAATAATAATAAACCTACATTTTCTTCAATGTTATCCAACTCCCAATGGTCTCTTCTTCACATAGTGAGGGAGTACCCAAAATGTCCAGTCAAATTCAAGTGATGATTTTGGTGGAGGTGCCGGGTCATTAAACGAGAGAGTGAAAACGCAAAGATCGTTATGTATTTTTGGCGCTTCCTTAGCAATCCTTTGAGCCAGAATAAAAAGCTCAGCCTTTGATATGTTTTTAATTTTTTTTTTATATATTTAGGATTGTTTTTTGCAAAAATTAATAAAATTTTGATATATTAACATTATCATTTTCATTACTAGTTGAATGATATGTCATGGCCAAGCCCTATTATTACGTTCACACATATGCATTACAATTCTCTAGGAGAAATATCATTTTAAAGTCAGTTTAATGTTTGTTTACTTTTGGAGCCAACATACAGACTAACAACAATGGAAAAAGTAAATATTACGAACAATATTAATCGTAATTGTAATTTTAATGTTTGAGAATAGTCAAAAAGTAATAATAACTCTACTGTTGAGTGCCCTAAAACCACATTAACCAATAATGAAATAAAAAAACAAAGTACCAGGACTTTTTACTTGAGTAATTTTAATTTTTGGACGAGGACTCAATTATTGTAACTAATAATCAGGACTCGCACACCTTTACTTTCTTCACAATACAATAAGAAAGGTATGACTACAGGGGACATAAATTCAAAATTTGCTTTCAAAATACACGATATTGTTCTTTTGTCCAGACATCAGTTTAGGGTGTGTGCTGTAACTATTACAATTGTTATACTATAGGACAAATAAACACACCAATATAGAATCGAACCTAGAATACATAAACAGACGCGAAAAAACCTTTAATTTACACAAACTCGAAAATGCAGTAAACGTAAACCAATTTATTATTCAGGTTGTAATTTGTTTTGTTCTGGTACGCGCGGACTAGACAAGTTCACGCCGCGCGGTTTGTGGGGGGTACGGGGGGGGTGAGGGGGGGGGGTTGACCCTTGTCCCTCTTGGATCACCACGTCCTCGCCGAGGCCAGGGGTCTGATTGAGCGTTGGGGGGGGGGGGGGGGCGAGCTTACGTGTTCCAGCCATCATTCCCATCGGACGGCGCGTGAGGGGGAGGGGGGGGAGTTCATTTCCGCCCGTGGGGTGGGGGTGGGGGCAAAGTCATATTGTGTGACCGGCCTAGCAACGCTACCTGACGGCCAAAGAAAGGAAGATTTAAACCACCCCGCGGTCGATGAGACCTCGTGACTTTAAAGTGTGATGTGGTGATTTGCACATGACACGATAGCCAACTTGATAAACAACTTTTACGGTAGATTTACAGTTTGACATTTGCATAGTGGATGTTTATCGATGCGGCGATATGCATCATACCTAAGAGCCCACTGTATAAGTAAATTATCTTTAAAACATCTAAACATTATAGAAATACTTGTTTTTGCGTTTTAGGTTTTTGCTACGTTGAATGCTACGAAATGCTAATTTTACTAATATAAATTATGTTTTTTATACCTCTTAGAACTTGTTAGCATTGTATCTAACGTTTTTTAAAGATTCGAAATGTTAATATAATTCATCATTTACCATTAGAAGTGCAAGAATGGTATTTACTTTACTTGAAGATAACTTCTTAATATTATATTAGTATACCTTTGTATTAATAGGTAAACAACGTGTACCTATGGACACATCTGTATATGTAATAACATTTTGAAATCTATTTCTGTCACCAGTCATTCCTCAGTATCTTTACATCAAAACCAATGTAGCTTAAACCGCAGCAGCCCTAACTCAAGAAGCGTCCCCACTTCGGTTGGCGTGATTGCCAGTTTTCTCCCCAGCCTGAATGCGACCTCCTTTACAGAGCTATAGAATGGCTCCTTTTGACAACCCTGTGGGGCGTCAGCTGCTGCTAAGCCTATCGTATAGTGGCCAAGACACGATTCAAGTCTACCTCTTCTACTAATGCAGGGACTGGTCACCAGTGGCAAGTGTAAGGTCATACTCCGTCGGGAGTAGCAGCCTAGGAGACTCTGATGTAATTGTGGACGTCTTAATGTGTTAACATAATTACAACTGACATTACTCTTGTACCACACATGGTCAAGTATGTCTGACATTTGCACGTCCATGTGTGTTCGGGTAGATTCTTAACACCACCTTTCCCTTTTACTACATCTTATTCTAACCTCCTAAAATGGGTATTTCAAATAAACTTTAGTAGAACAGGTGAATGATATTCAGCATTAATTGAACTTAACACTGTTCTTGGGTGGGAAAAAAAGTTTTTATTATGTTGCAATATTTCGAAAAGTATTCACTTATCTTCGACAGGCAGACATTTACAAAAAATACAAACATCTGAACAAAACAATAACCACTGCTATATGTAGATGACAAATTAATTGCAAAGAAGTTGTATTTTAACATTAACATTAATTAACATTAATTTTATAAAGTGAAAAAAAACATAAAAAAATCTAAAATGGGTATTACACGGATACTGCAGTCAGTCACTGATTGATTGAAGCCAATTGCAATCTTTGGTTGCAGTTCACTACAATTGTCTTCATAGGTAATGTTCTAAACTGCTGACTGCAATTGCGGGTTGGATTTGAATGGTACTGCGCATGCGCACATTCGATCTGATTGTAATCAAAACTGTAGTCTCTGACTGCAGTCTCTCCTGTAATACTCCTTTAAGGAGGCAAGGGAGTTGTCTTAATATACATTCTGACCGCTGGCACACAAGTTTAATCAAAAGTTTTTTTCATCATCACTATGCATTTTGAATGTGTTTTGTACTTAATTGGAGCTGTTAATAATCAAAATTAGAAACATCAATATGTATATTCAGCTTTTAAGATCTGATTTTTGTTAATTGCTTACTTGAAGGATACCATTTCTTTCATCAAAAAACCTTGTAACAAATGATGAAAACCCTACATAAAAAATTATTAAACTTCAAGAGATCTTAAGAAAGAAGAAACGTCATTCTATCTTCACTCGTATCGTCCCTCTAGAATATATTCAGAAGACATCATGGAAACACTTACCCATCTCACCATAAACATTTTTCATCCCACACAAGAATAATGGTTTACTGTCACATTGGTCTGTGTCGTGTGAAGTAGTTTTGAAACTGTTGCTGCCTTTGAGTTTAAAATTGTAGTCCTGACACAAGTGGGTTACCCCTCTACGGATCTAATAGGTATTTCAGAGAGCGATGCACAGGATTGAGGTTATGTTGAACACATCAGAATACGCAGAGGCGAGGTAGAATTGACTGAATGGAGTTTGTTGCGCTTATCATCCGTCATGTTTATATGGATACGGGACACAACACTTAAAGAAATATGATCGAGTGTGTGATGGGGTACAAGGAACATTTGAATTGCCTCTTTTACCCAACTTTAATAGCTTTTTTTGTTGTTTTATTCTTAAAGGTAGACCAAAGAGAACGTGGAATGAAACCGTTTTTAGAAATTTACATTTTGCTCTTTTGAGAGTTTGAGAAAGGTCAAAAGAGAGGGGCGAATAGTGTGTACTGCAGACGACATGTACTAACACTTTCTACATATTAAGGTATACAAATACCCTTGACATGTTTTCGATTGGTTGTGTTCATTGCAAAACAATCGGGACAAGGGACAGACGCTGTGTTTGCAATAATATGTTGCTACGTTCACTGTTGAAGGGATTTGATTGCAGTTTCTACAACACCTGATCCCCAGAATGAGCCCATTGTTAACGCAGTACACCACACATTTACCGCGAGGTCGTGGAGACGAGGATCATAGTAGCAAATAGTGTTGGGGATTGTTGTATGTTTTGAACATTCAAAATATATTAATAGTGCAATGTGTTGTACAATGTTCTATGCAAGCCTCGTTGAAAGTCTTGTAATTTTTATTTTTTTAATTAATTTATTGAACGTCTATCCTATTCAGTTATAAAAACTGATTTACAAAGGAGGACAACTAAATAAATCTAATTACATAGATGCAGACACAACAATGAACTACATTTAAGTAAATATTTGAAATAGTAATATCACAACAATGCATTAAAAACTCAACAAATTTGATAACAAATAAAAAGTATATTAAATGCAATTTATGAATGAATCAAATATAAAAAAGGGTGTGAAAAAAAACTGTGCATTATTTTGAGCAATACCTCGTGCAATGTCTTGTAAAATATCATGTGCAATATCCTATAACAGTCTCGTGCAATATCTTGTAACAGACTAGTGCACAATGTTTTTACAAGCCTTGTGCAATGTCTTGTGTACAATGTCTTGTAACAGTCTTGTGCACAATGTTTATACAAGCCTCGTGCAATGTCTTGTGTGCAATGTCTTGTAACAGTCTCGTGCAATGTCTTGTGCACAATGTCTTGTAACAGTGTCGTGCACAATGTTTTACAAGCCTCGTGCAATGTATTGTAAGATCCTGTGCAATGTTTTATACAAGCCTCGTGCAATGCCTCGTGCAATGTCTTGTGCACAATGTCTTGTAACAGTCTTGTGACACCGTCGCACCCAACATCCGTCTTACTCCGAACAACGTCGGTCATTTCATACCAACCTCACAAGACAGACGATCAAGTTAAGGTGACACGCGAGTTTAGTTTCCCGTAGTTGGCAACGTTGCGTAGCCCGGAATCAGCCGGCGACGGTAACTCGTTTCCGGGCAAATCACGACTCTCGCCCTCAACTCTCACTGTCAGGCGGACGATAAGCTCGCTGGTGAAATTACCACTCGACTGGCAGCGCTATCTGAAGATCCTAGCTTAGATAGCACGTTGCCGCTTGTATCATGCACTTCAAAGCGTTTCGCGGTTTGAAATGTAATGATTGGATGAGCGCAGCGAGTGATTAGAAGACTCGAATGCAATACAATGGGGAAAAAGTCGTTTTTAGTATGTTTAATCTCACGTATCCGGACAAACGGATTTTCCTATCTTGATGACCTTTTTTGGACATTTTCGAAAATTGTATTTTTAATTCATTGTCTGTCATATTTGAAAATGCAGTCGGAAAATTATTTCACATAAAAGTTTACAAATTCTACTTTTCCCCCGATTTTAAACATTTCCTCGCCTCTTTGCTTATTCTTTTTCCGACTTTCTAGAAACCTTCAAAATCTGAAAAGTTTTTAAAAATTAAAATCAAATTTATACTTCTTATTGAAATCGCACTATAACGTATGGTTTTTAGCAGTGTTCCCGATTTCGTTGGTAAGGTAACTAGGAAAACGCTTAAGTCCCGCCGCGTTGTTGGATGAGCGTAATTGGTGCATTGAGTACCATGTGTTATGCGGATTTTCTGTTGTTCTGTGGAAAAATCATTACTAATTTGAAGATTTTTTAAAATTAAATTATATTAATAAAAAATGAACTTAAGTTCTTAATTTTTTTAATCCTAATTTAAAAAAAATTAAAAAATCGTAAAATTGCGATTTTCATAAGAAATAATAATTCGATTGCGCTCAAATTTCCCACGAATATATTAATTTATAAAATTGAGGTTCTGTGAAAAATCATTACAATAGGATAAAGCATGTAGGTGTTACAAGTCAAAGAATTGTTTTAAAAAAGAAAAAAACCCGTAAAATTTCGATTTTCATTAGAAATAATTTTTCGATTACGCTCAAATTTCAAAACGAATATTTTAATTCATAAAATTAAGGTTCTGTGAAAAAAATCATTACAATCGGATAAAGCATGTAAGTGTTATAAGTCGAAGAAATCTTTTAAAAGTTGGAAAAACCGTTAAAATTGCCTTTTTATAAGAAAAAAATTCCCGATTGCGCTCAAAAACGTGACAGTTCTAAGTTCAGAGATTTCAAAGACCTCCATAAAATTTCATCGCAATCGGAGTGTCGGTTTAGCCGGAATCGTGTTAACAAACACACATAAATACAAAAAAAAAAAAAATCCTGATTTTGTTCTCCAGTGTAGTGAAATGGAATCTTCGCTTCGCTCGCTACGCTCTCTACGCTCATCCAATTAACTAATCTACTACTAGGAAAACGCTTAAGTCCCGCCGCGTTGTTGGATGAGCGTAATTGGTGCATTGAGCTGCCATGTGTTACGCGGATTTTCTGTTGTTCTGTGAAAAAATCATTACTTAGTCGAAGATTTTTTTTTAAATTAAATTAAATTAAATTAAATAAAAAAATAACTTAATTTTATTAATTAATCGTAATTTTTAACAAAGAAAAAAATCGTAAAATTGCAATTTTCATAAGAAATAAATATTCGATTGCGCTCAAATTTATCACGAATATATTAATTCATGAAATTAAGGTTCTGTGAAAAATAATTACAATAGGATAAAGCATGTAGGTGTAATAAGTCAAAGAATTGTTTTAAAAAAGAAAAAACCCGTAAAATTTCGATTTTCATGAGAAATAATTTTTCGATTACGCTCAAATTTCGCACGAATATCTTAATTCATTAAATTAAGGTTCTGTGAAAAAATCATTACAATCGGTTAAAGCATGTAGGTGTTATAAGTCGAAGAAAGTTTTTAAAAATCGAAAAAAATCGTAAAATTGGGTTTTTTATGAGAAAAAATTTTCCGATTGCGCTCAAAAACGTGGCAGTTCTAAGTTCAGAGATTTCGAAGGCCTCCATGAAATTTCATCGCAATCGGAGTCTCGGTTTAGCCGGAATCGTGTTAACAGACACACAAAAATACAGAAAGAAAGAAAGAAAAAAAAAAAAAAAACATTCCGGATTTTTTTTCTCCAGTGTAGTGAAATGGAATCTTCGCTTCGCTCGCTACGCTCATCCAAAAACGCTTCGACGTGGAAACTTTGATCATGGGTCGTCCAAAACGGTTTGATCTAAAATGTTTTTTGAAAACTTTTAATCCATGTTATTAGTTCAAATAGTTTTGAAAGAAAGTTGAACTTCTATGAGCCAGATTGTAGATTGTGATGCAGCCATGTTGTTTTCAAACCACTTGAATGGATTTGAGTCGTTTGCTACACGGTTTAACCTCAAACCGTTTAATTTCTAATGGTAAGGACTAAAAGGGTGTTAAGTGCTTGTTAAACGTCGAACATGTTAGCGAGGCAGTGACGCCTGTGAGAACACAGCATACGTGGTCGCTGATTAGCAATGTATTTGTAGAATCCTTTATATCCACTGAGGTGTTTGAATGACTGAACCGTATCATAATATACAGCTTATATCAAACAACCATACAGGATGTTAAGTCTGGGGCAAAAGCCAACATATTTTCCCGTCTCTATAAGAAGTGATTTTAATATCAGAGCATTACATCCTTTATTTTTTCTGATGAGGGATAGATCATGTTACGGGGTACAATATCTTTATCTTTTATAGAGGTTGTTGGGGGGAGTTTATTGTCTTGGGTACTTTTTCCTGTAACTAGAATAATTTACTAACCTTGGATTTTAAAGACTTTGGCTTTATGTGTCAGTGTCTTAGGGGGTGATTGGGAAATGAACTACTAGTATTTTTCCATATTTTTAGTCTGCTCATTGTGTATTGTAAACGATATTTTAAGCTACAGTAAATTGATATTTCTGTGTGTCATGGCAACAGCTTTGCCTGAATGAATTAATAAATAATCTGATTTACTCTCTTTGGCTCATTGTGATATTAATGATTAATTTATGTTTACTTATTTAAAGGGTCTATACTTTTCTGCGGTCTGATGTATCGTTTTTCAAGTGATCTAAGAACTCAGTTGAAGACATCAGAGAAGGTTTGAAAGAAGGCATTCCTTACTAACTGCCTTGGAAATACCTCCTTGCAAGATCTCAGTGTGCTCTGGTGTCAATAGAGTAGTAGGCTGCGAGATAGAGAGTTCATTCCTTGACTTTGAACTCGACCAAAGACAAATCACACAGGAAAGTCAACTAAACTTTGTTTATTATCTTTTGGAAACCAAACAGAAACATCAAAGACGAGAGAGTCACATGTAACAGTGGTAAGGCATAATATCTAACACATATCAGCCAGCGGTTTAGCCGCTGGCGGTTCCCACTCGAACATCGAAGTTAAGCAACCTCGGGCGTGGACAGGGGGAGAGTGGGTAAACGCTCTGCCCTAAAACACACGTATACCGCTGGTTAGAGCAGATAGAGGGTTCGAGAGCTAGTGTAACGGCTTCGTTCTCCTCGACGTCTGCTCGGCAGTCCGGGTTAGTGGAGGAACCTATATGACTGTCAAGGTTTCACCGTCCTTTAGGATCGAACGAAACGCCGTTGGTCCCCTTGGTACTTTTCGAAAGGAGTAGGCTACGTGCCGGTACCGGGTTTTCCCTCCTCCCTTCTAGTCATCCTTCACCGTCACCCTTCACCACTCATCGTATCGAATAGCTTTATTGCAATAATATGAGACGTTAAGCAATACAAATCATAAGTTGTGACGAACGATTTGCTTTTTGCTGTCTATATGATGAAACCAGGTGGTTTATTATTGTAATCATCTCAATATCATATTATGGAAACATAATTTCCTCTAAAGTGCAATGAAAACTTCGTGGGGTAGAATAGCAAAGTTTAAGGCAGTATCCAAACTGTAGATTTTTATTTTACAGCTAGATTATACACCGTAACATAGACACAAACACGAATATATAGTTGACGATGGACGGGAAGAAATACTCCAACTTAAGATACTTACCTATTCAGCAATCTCTTTACTTACAGCTGTCCGTACATCTGTCATCTGTGGAAAGTAACGAAGGTCTTTCAAATGTTATCTCGAATGTTTGATTAGACTCGGACGATCGCTGAAATGGAGTTTTTAATTTCTGGATTGATTTCCATTTATATCAAACTTCCTCGGTGCTATCTGTGCATATTCTTAATTCTTCAATCTTGGCAATGTGCGTTTTCCCTTGTGGGTTTATTCCGGTTTTGTGTTTCAATGCAGAAGCTTTAGAATTGAGATCCCGGTTCGGGCTTAGGATTTTTAATCGAAATTAACTTTAATCTATCAAATAATATATTGTATAACTATTCTTCAAAGTAAACTTTATGGCCGTCTTATCAAGGAGACCATTATTTCTTATTTTTAATTCACGTAACCTTTCTTGATAAAGTACATAGTCACATTTTATAGAGCAATGAAAATAATGCAAAAATTATCGACATAAAAGATGAAATTGATGGAAAACATTTCTAAAAGATAGGAGTCAAGCTTGTGATCAACAATATGGTCTTCGATAAAATGTTTTTTTAACGCTTTGGTCGTACACGTATTTTATTTTATTCCTGCCAAGACGCCCGCCCGGTCGCTGTGTTACCGCTGTAAAGCTAAACACTGATGTGAACATTGTATTTGCTCCGGGAGTAATGATCGTTAGTTTTATCTTCTGGAAGTCCGGACATGTTTGTCAGATAAAACCCTCGCGCTCGAACCGCCCGGTTTAGCCTACAAAGTGTTTCTGTCCTAGACGCAGCTGTCGACCAGGATTTCATGACTTTCACTTCAGACCGTCTTAGAAGAGTGCGAGTATTGTGAACTGGTAGAGGTGTTGCTCTTACTTCTGCCTCTGTCTCTTTTATGCGGTTATTCATAACTAACTCAACATCCCTGCTGTTGTGTTCAGTTGATAATTGTGCTATTTAGATTTTGATGTCCTATTATTAGAGAAACATTTTCAAGAGTCATTTTATAGCGTTTTGAAGCATCTATTTTTTGGCCACTCAAAAACTTGTGTATGAAGTTTTTCACATTTTATTTCGAAATTATGTCATCAAGGTTGAATTAATATCACCTGGTTAATAATGTGTACACACAAATTATATGGACAATGTGTAAAATATAATAAAACAGGGCTGAAACAATAGTTTTAATAAAAAAGTAGCGCTTTGTTACATTTATTCACAAACCCCTATTTTCACATTGTAACTGAAGCATGGTCTATATGTAGACATATAAATCTTTTATACTTGCTCCAACGAAAGAATGCAGATGCTTGGTAGTGGTAGAAGTAAAATGAATGCGCGGTAAATGAAATGTCGCAATTGTGTATGAAAGACAAATGTCTTTTACCAACGCAAGCAAAAATTATCTGTGCTAGATCACAGAGTTCCTCCGTGTGCAAGATCCACGCTGAACTAGCGTGAATAGAATTGATAAAGTTGTTATGTTGGGAAAACAATTTCGAGCCACCTGCATTCTTTCGTTGGGACCACTTTACAACACCGCACTACAATAGTACCCAGACCAAGATTCGAACTTTGTTTAAATGGCAGACCGCCCACATACCGATCAAAGTTGTAACGAGGACATTTTTGTTTATTTTTCTAGTCTTAAAGGGGGTATTTAACCGCTTAACTCAAAAAATATATTTCATTCAGGCTAACTACTAATGAATTTAGCAATTTACAGAAAAATTATTGGGGCCATCATGACCTCCCAAAAAAACTGTCAAACATGACATTTTTCGAGCTAGGTCCCTCGGCAAAAATCTCCGATAAGAAAAAAACATGGGGACGATATTTATGCCCCGTGACTTTGGAGGTTTTTTGATCCAAAAAATATGGCCCTTATTGACGTACTCGACAGCCTTTTCTGTAAATTCTCTATATTTTGTTTTGTAATTTGGGCAAATAGTTTGGTCAAAATATGCTGTTACCAAGATGGGGTTTTGATTTTGGAATGAAAATTTTTTGCGTGTTTGAGGTATATTTGGGCACAGTTTCAAGACACGATGTTAAAAAGGGGCTTTTTAGATTGTACTATGCTCTACTATCTATGTGGACCAAAAAGAGCAGGTTAAAGCCAATTTGGAATTTTCTAAACACCAATTTTTGCCAATTTCTGGATCAAAAATTAAAAAATTCGCGTTAAATCACATTTTACAAGATATAATTTTTTTAACGGTAATTTTAGTGTAATAATGTGCTATAGATTACGCGGTAAAAAAAAATTTTTGGGGGGTTTTTTTAGCCCCTTTTTTAAATAAGTGTTTTTTTGTAATAATTTTAATGTATTGGAACAATGGTTAAGGCTGCACAGGAGTAGCTATAATATCGGCGCGATGCAGTGTCCCCGCATTTCATTTTGGAACTCGGCCCCACAATTGTCATATCGGCATAATTTTTTTTTAAATCTTTTCACGAAAAAATTTACAAGAACTTGTGTGATGTCGATTTTCGAAATTGTATATAAAATGGGCTTATAAAAATTGCGAACTTGGACAATATTTTGAAAATTTCCCTTCACTTTAGAGCTTTATAAAAAAATTAAAAAACTTTTTAGGGAAAAATGTACATCACACAAGTCCTAATTTCAACATTTATCTTCAAAAAAATTTTTTTTTTACCAAAAATCGTGTGAGTAGTTACCGCTAAACTACTAAACTACGAATGGCATGTTTTGCCGCTATTTTAGGCCTTTTCAGCCCCAGCAAGTGGCGCACTCTGGCGATACGACTTTTTGATTGACAGGATGGTTTTATTTATGTTCGAAATAACAATTTTCATTGGCCACAGAGTAAAATTTGTTCAGCTAATGCAGACGCCACTTAATGCATAATCATGTTTTACTGTTTGCTATGAACACGGCAAACAGTAAGACATTAGTTTATTTGTGTAAGCTGTTAAGCTTGATCAACCCATTTTATTTTTCACGCTGAGCCCAATAAAAAACGTACACAGCATAATCATAATCGTACATACGATATAAATTCGATGGAAAATGCAAAATTATAGTATGACCTGAAAATGGTCATCAGTTCATATTAGGATTACGCCTCGCACATGATGTGAAAACATATTTACTTTATAGCATGTAACGGAACGCAATCTTTGTTAGCCTAGTATATGATACGTGTCAATTATAACAGAAAAAGAATTAAATTTAAAAATTATTTCGTTTTGGAGTCAAACCCGGTTCATTCGGTTCTATCCGCGCGTTTTCTTTTTGCGCGAGCGGGAGTATCCACGTCACAAAGTACTCGACTAAATTGCGCAAGGCCATTTAAAATGGAAAGTAAAATAGTGTTCCAGTTTGGAGTCGTTCTGTTTTTAATTTCCCACGATTTGTCAATACGAAATATCTTAAATATATTGCATTAAAATTGTCTCCACGGGGAATAGAACCCCGGGCCGGTATCCCGCTGTCCGGCCGGTCGGGCGGATGCTCTTACCAAATGAGCTTTGGGAGACGGCGTCATGAATTCAGCCCTATTTGGTAATTATATTTTATTATTGGGTGTGATAGTAAGTGTCGATATAATCAAATACAATGGTGAACATTGTGGGCACTACACCCAAAAAAATCAGAACGTTAAAGGTATATTCACGTGAAAAAATCTAAGCCGATCATTGTACAAACTGTATTCGCATGGGCATATCCTCATTACACATGAAAGATATCATCTTGGTTTTGTTTTGTGCCTTTCAAGAACGACGTGGTAACGCAATAAATTAGTCCACAGCTGTCCCCACCCCCCCTCCAGCACAAGCATTTCTCTTGCAATAGTAAGATATTATTCTCAGGCCATGCATCGTGTGTAAAGCTGGGCTCCGACAATGTATGCCTGACAAGTATTTACTTTTTTTACTTTGTTATCCAAAATCACGCATCATTTTTTATTTGTGAATATTGTTTATTGTGCCATGCAAGTACCTAACCAACATACGATGACATAAATAGCGGATCGACGACCATTCTGTAGATTTGCCACGTCATCGTCATTAGAAAATTTATTAAGATTACTTTATCAACTTCAATGATAATTTGGTCTTTCAAACTTGCTCTATCTTAGCTAGTAGCTTTGCCTGGACAGGTTTTTGAGAATTATATTTTGGGTGTTGAATGACCTGAGTTACCTGATGGCGGAAAAGGGTTCCCATATAATTTCCGAAGAAAGTTTTTAAACGGTTACTAGTTACTACGATGAATCTTCTGACTATAAAACGAGAATAAATTAGTGTGCAGTAAAGAAAGTAGTACAATAAAGAGATATATACCGATCTGGAACAAACAGACAGACAATGTAAAAATATTGAAAAAAAATCGGCTACACAGTTGTTTATATAATATAAAATATTATATGTGCGTAATGGTGTCTTCCCGCAGTTCAGCTGGAACTTACCTAGGCAACAATTGTCATATCTGTATAAAATCAGGAAAAATCTGAAAAGAATAAAATTAAGCTATTTAAACTTTATAAAAATATGATACATACAAAGGAAAATGTTGAAAATAAACATACGCTTGCGAAAACTAAAAAAATAGTACACCTTTTTAAAATTAAATACGCAAATTTCACAAGTATTTAAAATGTCGTGACTTGTGTGCGTGATTGAGAATTGGAACATTAATAATTGTAGCTTGGGTTAGATTAATATTTTGTCAGCTTGCATTTCATCCATAGTATCTTGATGTAGACCTCCCATATTTGTATTGACTATGAAATAGCAACTAGTGCAAATGAATAAAGAACACTAGTGGTGTATCCAAAAATGTCCAAGGGGGGGGGGGGGGGGGGGGGTTGTCAATATGCCAAACAGGAACGGGGTCTGGTGCGAAGCCCCAGCCGCCGGAGGCCTTTTCGAATTTTTTCTCGTATTTGACATTTTCAACGCCTCTAAACACGTTGTAAGTCAACATCCTAAAGTGCTATGCGAATCATAAAATTTCTTATTGTGCAAAGTCTGACTTTGTAAGTAATTGTAATTACCTATGTAAATATCATAGTTAGGTTGCTCCCTCCTTATATTTTTCTTCAATCGATTACACTCGTTTTTGTTTTTTTTGGGGGGGGCATGGGGGGGGGGCTTCAACCCCATAACCCCCCCCCGCCCCCTTGGATACGCCACTGAAAAACACTACTACTATACTACCCACTACAAAAAAAAAAAAAAATTTCAAAAACATGTGTTATGAGGTATGCCCTAACGGGTGTACGCGCCCTTTCTCCAAATAATAAACAATCTGTTGCAACTTAAAACTGAGCAATCCCATTTAAATTTTTCGGTGATAATATCACACAATATTCGATATTATAAACCGTATTATACCTTTTTAGTGCAAGGGCCACTGAATCACTAGCTGATTTGGGGAAGGGGAGGTAAATGATCACTTAGGATTGATTTTTTTACATGTGTGGGATCAGTAAAAAAAAAGTATACAATTATTTGATATCTAATTTGATTTTTAATGAATGCTTGGGCTCAAATTTTGGGGTCTTGAGTGGGGTGGTCGTTTTACATGGCCACACATTCATTTGTTTTTAGTACCAAAATAATTTCTGGAGAAAAATTTGGGGAAAAAGGGATGATAGTAAGCATATCGACAATCCGACAATTTCAATTGGCCAGCGATTTTGGCCGAACGGGTTGAACCTTCAACACAACTAATACTAACACTTCTGAAACTAAAATGTTTTGCTTTGACCTTGATCCCTTTTCACAACAACATCGCCCCCTCCCCCCCCCCACACACACAATCGCATGCAATGTCTGGTCTTTGTCGGCGAAAGTGAACAGCACACACTGGACGCAAGCAAGAAAACGCGTGTGACACACTCACTCACACATAGGTCCACCCGCTATCTGTCACATTGGGTTGGTTGGGTAAGAGTGAGACATTATCTCTATCATAAACCCTACATTTCAGAGTCTCAAAAAACCCAAAATAAATATTAGAGAATCGTTCTCGATAAACTAAAAGAGAGCGGTGAGCATCCCATCAAAGCGACTATATAGCCTATCATATTAAAACCCAATTAGTAGTTAAAACACTGTTTTCAATTGTATTTATCACAAGTTTTTCTGTATTGGTTTCTAACATACGTAAAAGTATGAACTCTTTTGGGCGTGTGGTTAGAGTCTCTGCTTCCAATGCAGAGGTCCAGGTTCGATTTTTCCCCTGTAGGGAGATTTATTTAGAGTTCTGATGTGGATTCGAGTCCATCAGTTCTTAGGAATGTTGTAAACGGTGACGTTGGCTTGGAGTCTCCCAGCATCGATGCACATAATAAAGGTTATAACACCGGTAATGAAGCAGTATAAGACTGATGTGCTGCGTGCTGCGTGACTGTGAAGTACCTAAACATTTTGTCTTTATACCTACTTACATATAATCAGTTGGCGTAACTACGGAGGCGAATTTGGTCAGAGGGGGCGAGGGGAGCGCAACTTTTATTTGAAAATTTAATTATTTTCTTATATATTATATAATGTTGATACATTTTTCTTATTTTGCAATTTTTTTTATATATTTTTTAAGGTTTTTGTAAAACAAAAATTTTCAAAATACTCCTATCACACTTAGAATCGAAATTTTTGCCGGGGGTGTGCCTTCGCACCCGTATCAACTGGGGCCAACCCCCCCCAGACCCCCCATTGTTTCCCAAACGTGCTCGTTACCCAGGAAAGAGCGTATACCCATAAATTATTTTTGGATATACACTATCACTGTACCAGTGTAACCTACATATCCCTTTCACTAGTTGTGCTGACCATTGATCTTTGGAGGAAAAAACAATGTTCGCTCCGCGAAAAATAAGGGCAAATTTTCGCCAATGTATGTAATTACTGACAAGTGTTTTGGGTCAATGGCTTGACTGATTCGGGAGGTCTCGGGGTTTTGAAACCCGTCACAACCTGTCCTGATTATTATTACTGTAGTACTGATTATTATTGTAGTATCGTAAAGCTAGCATATTATAATAATGCAGTGATAGCAATAATAGCTATAAACTTGTGTCCTGACCTGGGATCTTACCCGGGTCTAGGTATAGCAGTTGAGTGGTGTGTATCCTGTGACCAGATTGTTCTGGACTTGAACCAAAGTCGCGTCACATTTTACTGACAATAATTTTTATGTTGATGTCTAGCCTGTATTCAGAATAATAAAACATTATACTTATTTCAAATGTTGCGTAAAGTTCTTTATTTGCAATCCCTCATTCCATAGAATAATGATCATTGCATAGAACAAAAAATAAACATTAATTGAATTATTTTGGTTTTCCTCTCTTATGTGATGGGTTCGTAACACTCAATACAAAATGTGAGAATGTAAACACTTCTTTATACTTGACGGACGACACGTCTTTACGCCGCTCGTGAAAGGTGATATTTGATCTCAGTGCGACCTTGGGCAATGTGTGAGCGCATCTCGCGTCCTCTCCAACCTTTCTGCAGTACAAACAGATCCCACTGCCTCGTCGTAAATATACGGCTCGCTATTGGGAGGGACAAATTAAAAAATATTTTGAGCGGAACTTCTGAGGCCCTCCTCCAACACGCCCTCTCCGCAATCCCCTCACCCATGTCCGTTTCATCCCCAAGATTATGCTTAACGCCTGTGACCCCTTAAAGAAGGTGAAAGCTTGGTTAACCTATAATGAAAATTAATTTGAATCTAAGCTTACGTTATGTACAAATTTAATAAAAAAATATACAATTTACAAGTATCTGTTTAACTAGCATAGTTGTAATTATTAACATTAAAAATGATAATAATTCATCGATTACAACTAGCTTAACGAAGTTACCCCCTGGTACTATAATAACGACAACATAAATAATAATTCGTATATTATATAATTATATATTATCTTGATTGGCAAAGATTAATAACGATAGTTTCGCAGCACAAGTTAAACCCGGCACCTCCACCAAAAACGCGATTTTTCACAATTTGTCTTAAATCGTCCTTGATAATATTTACGGACTCCACCTCAACATTCCGCCTCGAATATGTGTGCAGAACTTTGCACTTATTTTGCAATAAAGTTCTGAATTTTGCACCGAATGCTTTCGTAGATACGGGTATTTAAATTCGGCGGGGCTATGTTTTATTAACAGAAAGGATTGTATATTGTATTAAAATGTGGGTCAGAATGCACGTAGCATAATACCGGAATGATTCGAATTTGTTCCCGGGTTATTCATGATTTGATTTGATATTATGTGTAAATAGTTTGTTAGACTTGACCTGGTAATAAAAGAAACATAAATAATTGTGTTTTTCCTGAATGATAGAGCTAAACTCTGACAAAACTAAACTTTACATCTAGGTATCACCGAAGGGGCCCTATGCCCTCTCTGATTCCTCTTCAACCCATGTTAAGTGTACTTTGGGTACTTTGTAGTTTTGATTTGTTGAAATAAATAAAAATAATTACCAACAGCCAAAAACGTTATATTTTGTTTTGTTGATGAAGCAATATTCGAATGTGTTACTTATTAATTTTCACATGATTACTAGGCCTAATTTATAATTTGAATTGGAATAAACTATTTCTATTTGTAATATACATTTCAAATGAATATGTTGATATAAAGAGCGGAGTACAATCTTGAGTAAGGTATTTTTGTTTGAGTAGAATCTTCTAATTTTCTCTAATTTTTTATTTTTCTTTCTTTTGTATGTAATATTTTTTTGCGCAACTTGATATTTTGTGAATAATGATTTAATAAAATGATAAAATGTTAGCAAAAATAGTTGTCTTACTATCCATTGTTGTTGAAATATTACAATTTCAAATTTTTGAACAAAAGTCCATTGTTTTGTCTGTATTCATGTGATAAGTTTTATTTAGTTGTCCTCCTTTGTAAATCAGTTTTTATAACTGAATAGGATAGACGTTAAATTCAGTGTGTGTCTCGGAGAGAGCGAGTCTGCGGAGTGGTATGAACGCATGCGTAGATGACTTCATCGTCAAACGATTGAACCAGCTTTTCAAGCCAGAGAAATATTTCGTCATCGTTTTACAAAGCGATCCAATAAAATATCAGTTGAGCCGAAGTGATTTTTCAAAACGGGCTCGCGAGTCTCGGGCGCAACGACGCGGAAACATCACAGCAGTGAATTCAAACGACGCGCGCTCGATACAGGCGGAATCTAATAAGGGAGTTGACTTGGTCCCTCTCTGAGGTGATGCGAACTAGGTTGGTCAGTTCCATCAGCCTTGTTGGGAAAACTCGGCAAAAGTGACCCGGCCCTGCAAGAATAAGTGCATTTATTGAATATTACAAAAGATGATTGCCAGAATTGTTTTCGGTTCCGGGAGATTAATTCTCATAATCTTAATTCTGGAACCGGCACTCCACAAAATTAAAAAGATCTCTCTGCCCGATTAAAAACCGCTAGATTAAAACCGAATTATTATAATTTTCCATTGAGATTCTTAAACTTGCATGCCTAAAAAAATATCCTCGTAAATTTAATACTGATGAACATGGGCTTCATCGTAATTTTTTTACTGTTTAGAATGAGATACTATTTTTTTTGCCCACTCTATCCCACAACAATAAGTTTTCTTACACGCAAAACTTTGAAGATGCTAACTTTTACTTTTAAATTTGAGGTATAACTAATCCAACTAATAATCCAAAAAAAACCCATAATCCAAGTAAATGTCATGCATTACATACAAAATGTATTGTTGTTTGAGAACATAAATTATAAGATTCTAGGGGGTCTTACATCGCTTTTAACGTGTAGGCTATATCGATTGATTAAATTGCAAGGAAAATAATAATTATACTGGTATATGGTTAACCATAACGATAAATTGTAATTTAGAATCCAAAACCCAAGTTGGCTCGTTGTCTTGGGGGTTAGGTATCTGCTACCAATGCAGAAGGTTTAGGGTTCAAACCCCGCCTAATAAGGAAGTTTTTTAACGTCTGATTCGACTTAAGTCCATCAGGTCTTGTATTAGGAGTTTGTAAACGGTGACTTTGGAGCATCCTAGCATCGAGGCACATAAAAATTCAGAGTTGTTCTGAATGGGCCCTTTGTTATTCGGGCTTTGATCCGCGGGTGTCGTACTGTCCATACCACTGATTGCATATTCCTATTAACCAAATATTTGGTTGGTTATCATCACTCGTCAATTGCGTCGGGCCTGGCCCCGACGCCCCCACAAAAATCCCCATAAAATTAAAGTTATAAAACCTGAGTGGGTAGACTCTAAATACAATTTTTTTTTATTTAAATCTACCTTCTTACCGATCTAAAAAAAATACGTAGTTAAACATGATATCCCCATTATATCAGACAGGGACCTGATAAAATGTCCCGAAGGTGTAATTGAATTAGGGACGTGTGTTTTTGAATCCAGCATTATTATTGGAACTTTTAAATTTTCTTTAGTTACCTGAATTCATTATATCTCTACTTGGTACAACACCTGTCCCTGTAACCATGTTTGGACCATCCAAAACCCAATTGTATGTTTTAATTTAAAGTTATTTCGAAGTGAGTGATACAGGTTGGAACTACTTTGTACCAACAACAATGGCAAGGAAATCACTAAGCCCAGTGAATACTGAAACACGCAGCGCAACATTCCGCTATTGGTTTTTGCAAATAAGGGTTTGGGTCTTTGTTGAAAAAAAATCTGTCTATCTCTTCTCGCCGCTCGGTTCGATGTTTGTTTGTAAGGGAGGGTTTAGAACACACCCCTCCCACCCTTCCCTCACCCCCCCTCTGCGCACGAAGAAGTAGATTCCTGAACTTGTAAAGAAATTCACGTCGATCCGCGGATTTCTCCCTTCCCCTCCCCCCCCCTCGACCCACCCCTCAAGCCATTCCACTGCCCCCCTCACAAATATCAAACTCCATCAATCATCAATCAACATCGTGACCAGGGTACCACGCACCAGAGTTGTAAAGTAACTGAGTAAAAGTAATTGAGTACCTAGAAGTTAATTAGTTATTTTTTGAGTAATTACTTTTATTTTATGCAACTGTAACTGTAACTGTTTTACTTTTATAAGTAATTATTATACTCAGTTTTCAACAATAAAATAAAAATAATGCAAATTTCTATTTTATTACTTTAACAATTACTTTCTAAACTATGCTCATACAGTACAGAAAGTAAATAACGTCTCAAACTCAAATAATAAAAAAAAAAACAAATTCAGCTTTTTTATTTTTTGTGTGGGTGGTATGATAAAACGAGTTTTTTCCGCTGACTCCACTTAAGCCGCGAGCTGAACCAGCGGTTTGTCGCGTTCGAACCGGCCAGATAGAAAAAACTCCTATTTTCACAGGTTTGAAGAGCAAACTTACCAATCACATTTACACGCTTAGAATAAGTTTGGTACTATGCTTAGCTTTTTGAGCGAGCTATCTCAGCTCACACGTTCAAACCAACTGTTCAAACGCAGTGTACAACGGGATTTGCATGGCAACAAAAAAATTAATATAACTGCAAACGAAATATTCTAAAAAGTCCGTCATAGAAAATTCCCAGGAATTCTATTAGAAAGTGTCTGCAGAATATTTTATATGGAATAAAAAACCTTCAAAAGTTTAAACAGTAGATCGCACTGATTTTAGTATGATTCATTCATGAGGCCCGTAACGTTGTTGAAGATTGACAAATTGTCTAGTGAAAGCCAATGTCAAAAGAGAAAACAGGAAAATTCTGTTGATGATAACAAGAAACAGTTTCACTTGTCCTTATTGCAACTAAAATTTTATTTTCTGTTCGTCATACTATCAGTAATTGCATTTTTAAGAAATTTAATGATGTAACTAAAAAGTAATTCAATTACCTTATGACGTAACTGTAACTTTGGTAATAAGTAACAATAACTGAATTACTTTCACAAGAAACAGCATCTGTAATTGAATTATTACTTTAACAAGTAAGTAACAGTAACTTAAATTGAATTACTTTCACAACTAAGTAACTATAGCTGTACTCAATTACTTTGGTAATAAAGTAACTGTGACTGTAATTGAATTACTTTAACAAGCAAATAACTGTGACTGTAATTGAATTACTTTACAAAATAAACTTTACAGCATGCCCCGCACCTTGCACCTCGCACCACTTTAGATAGAAAGATTTATTGTTATAAAATCGAGTGCCCAAGAGTCTCATCCCCCGATATCGAGATGGCCTGACCGGGCAGGAATCCACGGCCATTCTGTGAAATGCGAGAATTTAAACGTAGCATTTAGACCCAAAGCTTTTCAAAATTTTAAGACAGTTTATTTTTCACAAAAAATATTGGCCTTTATGTAGCTACAAGCTTTTTATCTAATATTACAATGTTTGAGCACTTGAGTATTCAAATTAGTGTAAAAATTAGGTATGTTATGCGCCGAAGTTTACAAGTATAATGAGTTGAATTTTATTTTCAAGGTGACTAATTTTTTTATATTTTGTAACTTAAAAATACATTGACAAAGTTAAATGTTTTATGATAACTTAATTTCTAAAACCCCGAAAAATAAAATGGTTGACCTTTCATCTAAATTTTAGAAGGTCATATTGAAATATACAACTTTCCGATTTAGAGTGCGATGTTCAAGTCCAAGTCCTCTACTTGAAAAAAAAAATACTGTGTTTTACAGGATTGCACTGCATTTGGGCAATTCATTTACCCTCAACATAAAACAATAAATTCTATTTTTAAAGTTGCAATGCCAAGTCAGAACAAGGAGGGAAAAAAGCCCGAAAGTTTCCCGGACCGACGTCAATATTACGCAGTCAGTCAAGCCGTGTAATAAAACTTTAATTGCCGCTCTGCTCTAGTTAATCAAGTTGCACAATTTGAAGCAAAACCATTCCAAGTTGACTTATGAGCGGCAGTCAAAAAAATATGGCGCGAAAAATCACAGTTCATTAATTGGAATCGTAAAAGGCAACGATAAGTGGGAATGTTCCCCTATGATACTCCGTAATGAAGAGACGGAGAGCTCATTTATTGGCAGTCGTTAGTTGTGTGTGGGGCTCATTTCATTCTAGGATGTGCTCCTCACTATCTATGTGTATGTAGGTCGGATACGCCGGTACGAAGCAATGAAGAAATGATGGAAGTAAGGACTTAGTTAAACGGGAGATTGGTAATAAAATAAAACAACCACTGAACAAAACACAACTTTAAGGGGCTATTACCGCCAACATTTTTTTTACACATAATCTATAGCATAATACTGTACCAAAATGACTGTTAGCAAGTTTTAAACTTGTAACTGTGAGATTTCACGAATTTTTTAGTTTACTGACCCTTGAAATTTCCGAAAATTGGCGTTTTGGAGAATTTTTGAAATTGGTATTGACTTTCTTATTTTTTGTTCAACATTGATACTAGACTATCATACCAATCTAAAATGACCCTTTATAATATCGTGTCTTGAAACTGTGCACAAATATACTTTGAAACATACAAAATTACACCCTTCTTAAAAATTAGCCCTATTTACGGTGGACCTAAAAAAAATTTTGTTACTATAATAATGCTGTTATAATGAAATATATTTTTTTATTCTAGCGGGGGAATACCCCTTTTAAAACCACATTACTATTTCAAATATTTACTTGTTTCATGTTATGTCTGCATTTTTGTAATTAGATTTATTTAGTTGTCCTCCTTGTTAATCAGTTTTATAACCGAGTAGGATAGACGATTAATAAATAATAAAATAATAATAAATAAAATAAAACAAAAACCAAAAAGTTTAAAAAATGAATTGATTTTATTAAATTTTATCTTTATTTAAGATATCCTATTAGGTTAAAACTGACTTAGAAAATAAAGACAATAATATATTCTAACGTGATTGGTGCACGAGGGTTAACCCGGAGAAAAAAACCATATTTTCATACCCGTCATCCCCCTCCCCACCCCTCCCCTCAACCCCCCCAAAGTATTTGTTTGTAAGTCGAACATTGGCACCAGACAAGTTATGTTTTCTAATGAAAACCTTGAATAAATCTCCAGAACTCGAAACTTTTCTGTTTTGTTGTCTTGTTTTTCCGAACTTTCACTGCGTCGAGAACAAAATGGCTGCACAATCGAGCGCGACATGACATTGTATCTATCTGTCTAGTTTCTACACAGTAACTCGCAGGAAACAGCCCGGTCGACAATAATCACCTACATTGGACCTTGGAGTGTATATCACAGATGTGAGTCACCTGCGTGTGCGTGTGTTTGTGTTTGTGTTTGTGCTTCTGCTTGTGCTTGTGTTTGTGCTTGTGCTTGTGCTTGTGCTTGTGCTTGTGCTTGTGCTTGTGCTTGTGCTTGTGCTTGTGCTTGCTGCTTGTGCAGGTGCTTGTGCTTGTGCTTTGCTTGTGCTTGTTTCTTGTGCTTGTGCTTTTGCTTTTGCTTGTGCTTGTGCTTGTGCGTGTGCGTGTGCGTGTGCGTGTGCGTGTGCGTGGCAAAGGGTGAAGGATGACCAGATCGCACGGTACAAAACCCTCTAACCGAAATGAAAAGTGTTTTATTGATTTGTGGCAACCTCAACTAGGTCATCTATCTTGATTTGAAATGTCTGCCATCCAACTTGCGTAAGGTCAGAAGCAAAGTTTTGTTCCCGGGCCTCATTGTTGGGCGATTTGTCAAGCTAACGGGGCAACCCACGCAGGCCGAGATCGGCCACTAATAAATCCCAGTCGCCGAGCGATTCTTTCGTTGGGCAACCGATAGAAGTAGCTCTAGTCTACGCACAAGACTCTGATTCGGGATGTCGCGGATTCAACCCAGTCACCGATAATCCTGATATGTGTTTTCACCGAGATTTTCAGCCCGTGCATTCCCGGATTCAGATGTTAAAAATTTATTGTCTAGGTAGCTTAGGAGTATAGCACCCGACCGGCACTTGGAAGAACCGGGTTTGAAACCTGGCTGAGACGGGTTTTGTTATTTCTGAATTGATTTCCTTCTAGATTACACCAGCGTGAGTGTTTCCCGATCAATGCAATTGAGATATTCCCTTCACAATTGTTCAAACACCCTGAAGAGGGTCACACGGGGTATAACACTGAAGCTTGTATCCTCAGATTGGGATACGATTTAGTTGAGATTGTCCTTCGACAAGAATGTTACATCATGTTCTTGATAACACTGGTCAGCGCCAGGAAAGTGTGATGTTCAAGTACCCAGCACCTCAACATTATAATGCATGCAAGCTTGTAGCTATTTTGTGTACTCTCTTTTCCTTGCATGTCAATATAAACTCATCAATGATAATAATATATAAATCTTTATTATCAGGGTCACAATAATAATTTTTATAGTTACTATCACCATCTTTATCGGTGATAATGGTGTGGTGTCAATAAATAAGTTAATCCAAACCATATCATGACTTCAACCCAGGTCTCTTGCTTGCCTGCATAGTGTGCTGGACATGTATAAACAAGACGTTCTTTCTGCAGTCCACGATATTATCTTAGCACTAAAGACTATAGTGCATACTAGCGCTAAAGACTAGTGCATACTAGCGCTAACTAGTGCATACAAGCCAAAACTAG
The DNA here is from genome assembly GCA_024449915.1 of Sweltsa coloradensis. NCBI lineage: Eukaryota > Metazoa > Arthropoda > Insecta > Plecoptera > Chloroperlidae > Sweltsa > Sweltsa coloradensis. The sequence goes on from JAMZAV010000446.1 coordinate 329,473, forward strand.
TACATCTAGCCCTAGTAGTACACACTTGCGCTAAAAACTAGTGCACACTATCGCAAAAACTAGTGCATACTATTGCTAGATACTAGTGCATACTATCGCTAAAACTAGTGCATATTATTGCTAAATTCTAGTGCATGCCCTAGTAGTACATACATGCGCTAAAACTAGTGTATACTATCGCTAAAAACTAGTGCATACTAGTGCGCTTCACTTGTGCTCCTCATAGAGTATGTAAGTCAGATGAGACCCACATACAATACCTGGAAACACATGAAGAATTTATCATAGCTTACAGGATTATTTTAGACCAGAGAAATTAGCTTAGCGTATTTTTAATCATTTAAATTGAAAAAAAAGTGCAATGAATTAAAGTTTCTAAAGTAGCGCGAGCTCTATTGTATAAGCGTGAAAGTTACTAGATTTCTCGTTTCTGCTCGCCACGCCATCTTGAAGTACTCATTACTCGGAAATGGCAAATCTTTGAAGAGTTCCCTAACAAAGAGAGATAATTGGATGCTAGTGTGAAGTGGGCGTGTCTGAAGCAGCGTGCGTGTACCAGCCCTAATGATATTCACGAGGGCCGGATGCGACAAGTACCACGTATATCGCGATGTGATCAGGCCGTTGTGAGTCTAGTTGGGTAGGCCCCATCCCACATGCGCCCACATTGTGAGGGGGAACCTTGTGCATATATCGCATATCTAGAGTTGGCCAAGGGGAGCACACTCGCGAATCAGATAATGGTTGTGTTTCTTTCAAGAGAGGCCTATAAGTGCATGGGTTTAATGCAGGGAGAGGATTTATAGGATGGTTTGCTATCTTGAGATGTCTCAGACAATGGTTTTGTCAGGAAGTCGTAATTAAATTTCAGGCTCTATCGACGACTAAGACTAAAATAAAGGGTGTACGAAGATCCTTGGTGGAGCAATTACATAAACATTTATTTAACACGTATTCTATAACATAATACTAATGTTCAGTGACCAATTTATGTTTATGGCCATTGAGAGTTGTGGAAATTGGGTTTTGGGTGAAATACTTTTCTTTTTTATTGCTTACATTTTGTTTCACATGGATACTAGTAACGAAAGCATATTACCAATCGGCATTAACCAGTTACATATATCTATCTTGAAACTTAGTACCAAATATACACTCTAACATGCAAAACTAAATTCCACCTCTTATTGGCAATATGCGTCTTGAATGAATAAAGCGAGTGTCTTAATATGTGAAATTGTATGTGAAATATAAAATGTAATAATATAAAATAAAAATGGACGGGTAGGGCCTACCAATTAATATTTTTTTCTTACATTGTTATAAAAATATTCATACAAGGTCATAGGCATTAAGAATATCGCAATGTTATTTCTAAGATGCGATTTACGCCATTTTGCTCGAAAATTACCAAGTTCTAATATATTCTCCGGGTCACTTTGAACTTTTCTCACACCCATTAAAACCTTATTGCCTTTGTGAAATACATTTTTTCCTCGCGGACAAAGACGACCACGACGTGGGGGAACCCCTGCCCTCCCCACATGCTTGTGGCTGGTTCTGACCAGCACAGACCTGTCCACCCCGTGACCCCCCGAGTCTCCCCTTACGTTCCTCCCCTTGGAAAGAAATATACATGGTGGCAATCCACACTTAAAGATTTTTTTAAAGATTTCTATACACTTGACATAGACACTGATAACTCTTCTATTGAGTGCCCTAAAACAACATTTACTAACTAACTATTTCTTTCCATTAGCAGGTGAACATCTATTTAATGAAACTGTGGAATTTGCCATCCAGAAAGCTTTAGCACAACATGGTACACGCCTTTGAAAATATTCACACAATAAAGTATGTCTTTTGTGCATATTAAGTGGGAAATAACATTTGATCCAGTTGAAATTTCGGGTCAAGTGTGTGGGGGCCGACGCGATTGTCAAAAAAGGCACAATATTATTTTCGTGTAACAAATAACATTTTTAGAAAATGGTGGAGGTGCCGGTCCAGACAATTATAATTTTTAGATTGTCAACAATATGCCATGTAATAAAAATACAGACAGAAAATGAATTGAGAAAAATCATAATGTAAGATTCTATAGAAATTAAATTTAATATTCATCACCGTACGCAGAATTATAATGCTCATTTCTTTCCCGAACCAACCCGACCCGACCCAAAAACCCGAAGTAGTTTAGACTGTCATAACCTCTACTTATACAGTTCTTCTTTAGATATTCGAACACTGTATTTGTAATGTTAGTAAAATTTGTATGAAACCAGTCTAAAAGCGCAAACGTATTCAATTTAATTTATTTCTCACTGAAGAGTCCTTCATTTAAACTGATAGTGGACAGCCATTTTGAAAATAACGAATCTTACGAACCCCAACAGCAAAAAATGATGTGTCCTCTTTGTGTTAGCACGAACAAAAATGAGCGCTTTGTGAATTTCCCACGCTACTACACTGATATTACTTACACTGATATTGTATTTAATTATTTAAATAACAGAAATAACAGAGAGAATAACAGACAGAGATTAACAGATTAAAGTCTCGTTCGGGAATATTTATAAAAGAAATACTATTATTAAAAGTAGCTTATAAATAATACATTTTTGAATACAGTTAGTTCAGTAAGATTATAATCTAACGTTAATCTGATAAGTATAATCCATGAAAACGGCATCTAAAAATCAGGTTCACTAATTTGACAGCAAAATATGAAATATTAACAATTATATGATTAAATAAACGGTAATAACATAATCCGATAAAAAGAAGAAATATTTCATACCATGGAGTTGTTGGTTTTTGAGATTAAACATATTTAATTAGGCAAACTGTTATGTCTTAGTATGGTGGAAACAATGATTAAAAAAAATAAAACAATTTAATTTAAATGAAGATCGAATTAAAATCGTCAAATTATTGTTTTTACTTATTGGGTACAGATGTCAAAACATCAACAACCGAGTAATCTAGTATAATATGCATCTGATTGTGAACATGTCCACCCGACCGCCCACCCGTCTGACAATCAGTAAAAACAATGATTTGTCATGTGGTAATCGCGTCCAAATTGCTTATCAGTGCAACAAGTAACGCACGGCGTACAATCTGTGTGGTGACGTCAAGTCACATCACTGCATAGGCTGTGTTTGTTCGATTAGCGGGTACTCTACGCTCGGGGGCAGCACCGAGCCCCACTCACAAACAAGAGAGACAGAGAAAGAAAACCAGGGAATCAATCAACGGGAGTAATTACGTTTTACGCTTGGACGTCGTTCAATTAAAATGGGAATTGATTTTTGTTGTCACGAGAAAAGAGTTTGTTTGAAATTAGAATTCAAACGAATCATTTTGTGACGGTTTAAAACATTAACGGAACAGATTGATTTTTATAAAAAGGGTCATTTTTTCAGTACAGAAAAACACAGTTTCAAATTCTGAATCAGTTTTTTTCCTTCATATTTTGAAATGGATTTTGTTTTGTCAAACAATATTATTTTACTGAATGAGTGTGATGGCTTTCTAGCAATGATTCAAATATTGAAACTTGTTATGTATCTCTTTAAATTTTCGTTTTTACTGCTGAATGTTAAGATAATAATTAAACTTTGATTTACTTAACCCCACTCCACAATATTTAGAAGAGAGAGAGAGAATGTTTATTTTTTCAAACCACAATTCTATTGTTTAGATATAATTGCTACCTGGACACAGAAAAATAAACATTTATAGTTTAACCATGAAGTTTAAATAGTACATGTTTTAACAACCTAAAAAAACAGGGTTTAACCAAATACCAAAAAACATATTGACATAATTTCCCCCATATAATGACATCTAGTGTATATATTTGTTGCCTAGGTTATTTTAAACCGATGGCAAAAATCGAAAATCTTAGGCATTGATCCTACTAAAAATGACTGAAAAAGTCTTGTATTGAATTTGCATTGAATTGTCAACAGACAAAAACAACCTTATAGCCCCACTCTTTTGGTCAAAATCAGCCCAAATGTCACGAAATTATCGCACTAAAAATCGAAAAAAATCGTAAAAGTACGATACTCATGAGAAATATTTCTTCGATTGTACCCAAAAACGTGACAGGTCTAAGTTCAGAGATTTCGAAAGTCCCCTCCAATTTTCATCAAGATCGCATATGCCGTTTGCCCGGTAGAGAGCGAACAGACAAAAATACAAAAAAAACGCGCTAATTTTTTTCGGGGGTCAGTGACATTGAAGTCTTCGCTTCGCTCATCAAATAACAATCTGCTGATGCTGATGCTGCCAACATACTCTGAAAAACAAAACAATTGACATGAACGAGTTATGTTACTTTTTAAAGTAAGCTCGAATTATTGTGCTGTGTCCTTATTACAACGAATTTTATTCCTACTACTTTTGAAAACGAAAATAATTTAGTTTTGGTGGAGGTGCCGGGTTCGAAAAGAAAGTTGTAATACGTTTATTTAGTGGATGTGATCAAAAAGGAGGAGGAATACTTATCGGTATGAAATAAAATCCACAAAACAAAACTTAATATCACACGGATATCGAGCCCCGGTCTCTCCCCCTTAAGCCAACATTAGACGGTTCAATGGTCCGTTCAAGTTTCCTTGAATTCAAGGACAAAACAAACTTAAAATGAAAGATGTATTGTTGTATTTTATTATCTTTGCATATTTTGATTCTGTTTTGTTCTTGAATGCAAGAAAACTTTTTTAAATTTCTGAATAGTAAAGGACCTATAATGGTTTTTATATAGTTTCTGATTATCTTCTTTTGTTTAGATTTATTCCATTTACATATTGTTTTTTAAATCAAATTTAATTAACTACAGTAACACCATTTTAAATATGTTTAAGGGTTAAACGCACAATTCTGTTTTAAAAGGGATATGCTCGTTGGGATATTCTCATGATTTTAATTTTGTACCAATATTCAATCATTGAATAATATAATACAAATAATTAAATAATACCTTGATCGAATTATCAAATCCACCCACGGGACTATTTTTCCACCAGAAAACTTGTAAAACGAACATCGATGTTTTTCGATATCTTGTAGCGTTACCTTTAAAATGTTAGGAATTACTACCCTTATGAAAACATGATGCGTAGAAAAAGATTTTCTCAGCGGCGTTTAACACGATATATTGCAACGCCTGCGTGGAACAAAAGCAGTTACCCACTGTGATAGGCGAGTTTTGTGGAGATATATTGTAACAAGCTCGATTATCAGAAGTATATGTAAGAATATTCATTACGAATAAGTAAAACCGTGAACGCGAGTTAATATGGTAGACAACACAATAACAGAATTTTATATTTATCAAATATTGTGAAATTAACCTTTGCCCTTCAAAGAGTATTAAATGGAAAATTGTTTTAAAAATAAAATTTTTAAACAACGTACACCCCAGGGAATTTCGTTTGTTACAGAACACTGAAAGAATATTTTGAGCCAGTTTTACGAATATTTATTTATAAATTATTATAAAAATTATTATTATTATATTCTAACTAACTAGCCTCAAACCGAATGATTGCTGATTGTATTTCAAATATTATGTAGATATGTCAATGCAAGTTGCTGTCATTTATCATCTGCAATGGTCATTTGCATAGTTATTTTCTGAACAACTAATTATCATGCAGTTTGTAATTCGAAATGTATTTTTGACTAGTGTGTACTGGATGAAGCGAGAAAATATACTTAAACGTATTTAATACTTAGTCGAGATGTTTGAATGTTAGGAAGAATTACACCTGGTATTGCAAAGGTTTAGTACAATACTTACGGATCACCAATCGTTTTTCTTACACCGAAAACGTTCACTTTATGTTCTATTATAGACAATGTCCTTTGTTAAGTATTTCAACTCAAGTATTGTATACGAAGACTATCAATAGACGATGTCCATTGCTGCTGCCTTGTACTAGAATAGCTAGCTGGAACGCGTCCGTCACTAAGACTTGTGCTACTACCTGGGTCCTGTGCTACTAGCTAGCACGTTTATGTCCCAAGTCTTGCACTAGACTATGTTCCAGGTCTAGCATCCTGGACCTAGGTCTTGAACCACTAGCAACCTGGACCTAGGTCTTGTACCACTAGCAACCTGGACCTAGGTCTTGTACCACTAGCAACCTGGACCTAGGTCTTGTACCACTAGCAACCTGGACCTAGGTCTTGTACCACTAGCAACCTGGACCTAGGTCTTGTACCACTAGCAACCTGGACCTAGGTCTTGTATCACTAGCAACCTGGACCTAGGCTTTGTATCACTAGCTAGTTAGACCACGTTCTTGGGGCTGGGTCCTGCCCAAGTAAAGTGAAGCCCACGCTACCTGAGGGCGGGCGGGTAGCGCCCCGTGGGGTTCAAAGGGGTTGATGGGCGCCGGGCGTAGGATCAATACGGGGGCCCCGCTCGGGGATGGAACCAACAACCCACGGACACCAGCACACACCCCAAAATATTGCAGGGTGGCCTTTCAGCGCTTGAAATTTGCCCGCTTGCTTCACTGTTAAATAGTTTGTTAAGATTTTGAAAGATTCTCATTTTGATACGGTAAAGATGTTGAGAGGTAAGTTTTGACTGGGTTTGAGTATTGATTTACATCGTTTTAACCCCCTACGACCCAATTCGTGTTAGAACCGTTTATATCACAGTTTCGCCCTGAAATTTTAATAAAATAATATTCATGAACAAGTACAATTTTGACTATAATAAACTATGTTTGTAGTGAGATCTATAATTAATAATAGTGATTTAAGTTAAAGACTTGGATTTGAGTCCAGGTTGGGCGGAAATTTATACCTTTTTTTGTATATTTCAAGAATTTTCAAGAAGAAATCTCGTTTTAAATCATGATACAAATCCTTACGATTAATTTTAACTCTTTATAGGGCAGTGGTTTCCATATTATCTACCACCACTTTTCAAAATCTACACAATTAAATCTGCCAGTTTTTAATACTTTCAACCCGGCCAAAAAGCTGTTTTGTTTGTTCTGATTTGGTAGAATTATGTATCCTTTCTAAATTATAATGATAAGAAAGATTTTGTAATGGTTAAAAAATCGAATTGTTATTAAAATCACAAAAATACACAAATTTTTCGGGATGTCCCCTTATTTTTTTGGCTGTAGTAGATTCAATTTGAACATGTAACAAAAATATTGAAAATTGCAACAAAAAACATGTTTGAAAATAGACTTAATTTTGTTTTCAACTTTGACATCAATTTGGAATTCAAAATGAGCATGTTTTGCCCTTAAAGATGAAGGAAACAATCTAAAAAATTCTATATTCTTTTTAAAAAAATCACGAAATGCAAATTGTTAAGGTAAAAAAGCAAAATTTTGGATCCCAACATTTTTCCCTATAAAGGGTTTTATACAGCAAAAAAGTTTATTTCGGCTCACGGTAACAACCTAGCATGACCTCTGATTGACATGAGCTCCTTTGTTGACATCGCTCGTCAAAAGGGTAAAACATATTGGTATTTGGTGACATAAGGGGTCGAGTGGGGCATCTTTATAGAACGGAAAAATCTTCCTTTATACTTGGCACCTCCACCAAGGATTGAACGCTGGAACAAATGTTTGATAATAACGAAAATTTAGCTTCGCTCTCCTGTTTTGGAACTCCTGTACCCTTGCTTGTACATCATATTACTATAGTTTTTTAAGCACACCGTTAAAAAGAATATTATTTGTCCTATACACTGTTCTTAGATATATTTAATGGTGGTATTATCAACTCTTTTCAAGAACCTTTCACAAAGTAACATGGTCGTTTTGTTATTTTATATAAATATATATTTTTAAATACGTTGTTCAACATTTAGTTCGAGAAAGGGGGAAGGCTCACGAAAAGATTTGAAATATTGACAGTTTTTTATATTTAAGAATTCAATTTTTTTTCTTTTTATGGTCAAATTAAAATTCTACTAGTTTCTTCACGAAAGTCTTGTTATAAACTTCAGTAAAACATTAATTTGAAAGCTAGATACAAAACGCCATGAAACACCAACAGTTCCTAAGCCCCCCGGGCATGTAGAGTTGTAGACATGCGGTGTCAGACGCAAGGTTTGACTGTTGGCTGGATGCTTACAGAGTGGTTTCTCTGCCGTCACCAAAGACAACTTAAAGCCTTCGTCCACACAAAAAACTTTGACTTTGATTAAAACAGATCCACACAAAGAAAACGTCACTTGAGGGGCCATTTAAGAATCATTAGAGGCCGTTGACTCTGCCTTTATAATGTCTGACACAAAGTAAACAGATACGAGTGTGATATAAGCCGGTTACGAGGCGAAACGTCAGCTGTAATCACACGCACGAGCAGCCTGGCCAACCCGATAGCACTAAAACTAAAACAAACAGAAAGAACCTCTGCTGCTTGTTATAACACACGGGTGGTCGGGGCTGGGGGAGAATACTGATGTCCGGTCAACAGAAGAGAAACCTAACAGTGTGGAGACCGACAGATGAACACTAACTCTGAGGGACAAAGTCCTGGGTTCGAGACCCAGGATATTCCATGAAGCTCGGAACGTTGAGTGTTAACTACAACTAGGTTTATTGGGGAGGCCTCTACTTGGTAGATGAGAACTTTTTTATTCATTAGATCTCTCTCAATTCTTGTGGACATCTCCTAAGAGTCAAATATACCTATTTGAAACTTTGTTTTGAACTTTTCATGCTTCCAGTTGACATCAGATTGAAATGAAATTTTGGGTTATCGTCAAGCAAGAATGGTCACTCTTCTACAGTAGAATATCACTAAACATTATTAGGTGGAAGTCAATGACATGTTGGATATTATTGAGTGAGGGCAAGGGGTAAGTTTCTCACGTCACCGGCCAGAGCTCGCGTCTACTTTTGGGGAGTAAATTACTCCTGTACTAGCTGATGTTTTAGAGAGAAGAGTTATGTGTTTTGAGTTAACCTCATGTTCGTCAATTCAGTCTCCGCTTGAAACAAGAAACTAGGACATGGTTTAAACTGCCTGTTAAATAATGCTAGTATAACGATGTTGCAAGGTTAATAATATAGATCTTTCCGTTTCTTACCGCACAACTGTGGCTTCGTTAGAACATTATACGTGAATGTTGCACAGAAACATGGCTACCACGACTTGAACATGCAAGGATAGCCATCACCTCTGGACTTACAGCTTCATAAACATAAAATACTCACATTCTATGGTATTTATATCATGCAAACTGTTATAACATCAACTTACATTAAACCACAACATTTACAACCATAAACTAGACAGATGGAAAATATTCACTCACAATATCACGAAACTAAATGTATTCAACTCACTTTATTAAACAATAACTCAAAATATAATAAACTATCAAAATAACTAATTTGTATTAAAAAAAAAAATTTGTATTAAAAAAAACTTTTTACTCGATTGATGAATTTCAACAGAATATATTATTTGTGTCCTACATAAAATACTAATAATTGAATTTTGTATCAAATCTTGTGATAAAGGTTATTAAATAACAAAATTGTATATTATGTTTGTTTAAAGTTTAAACAAATATAATATGTATTTAAATTTTAAATAGAAAAATACACTGTATTTATCTTAGTTATTTGCATTATTGTATAATTTATTTTCAGTTTAAATCGTAGTATTATTGTAAGTAATAATACTAATTTTTTAAATGGTTGAAAAAGCCTACTTTATAACAGCCGTATACAAAGGCCTAAATGTGTTCATTTTGTCATATTTTAATGGAAATAAAAACTTCTATCTATTTATCTATCCATCTATCGCTTACTCCAAACTTTTGTTTTAATTAGGAATATAATAATTTATTGTTTTCATTAGTGAACATCGAAAGCTTCTATTTTGGAGTCTGAAGAGAAAACTGACGCCTCGAATCACAAAATAATCAAGAAGATTATTAAATACAAATTTTAAAAATGAAACATTTTGAATTAAGCTTGTCACGTTTCTGTGATATTTCTATGTTATCCAGTTTTACTGAACACATTTCCTTGCCTACAGCTTCGCTACCTTAAACCTTGTGCTACTAAAAATCGACTTTGCAATATGCTTATTATTTATATATATATTTTTTAAATCACAAATCACAAATCACAAACCACAAAAACATATTTATTTACAATATTACGAGAGAAGCTAACTATCTGGAATTTTCCTAATGTTTCTGGAGATTTTATTCAATTACTGTTATAAGCCTTTGAAAAAAAAAAATAAAATTTAAATTCGTATTTGGGGGGTCTACCCCTCAGTGGAAACTGTTTTTTGTGAGGGAATTAAATTTAAATACCATTTATAACCGTAAAATATGGTATGGACAACTTTTTTTTTTTTAAAATAACAAAACACGTAAAAAATTTTTGGGTTTTACCAAGAACAAGCCAAAAAAAATTAGTTTTAGAAAATAAAGTTGTAAAATAAGGCAATTTATGAGTCTACGGCTACCGTTTTCATAAACTTTACATGCTACGACAACAATATAGACACACATTATAAATGTAGCATCTTGTGTTTTAAAGCAGTAAACGGATGTGCATTCTATTATGACTTAAAAAGGTTAGAGTCAAAATAGAAAATGTTTATTCGTGTTTCATCTTGACTGGTGCGAAATATGATTTCGAAGATGAATTTCATTGATTTTTACTCGACTTAATTATATAATTACGAATACTTTAGAAAGACATCAATAGAGACGGGGAAAATTAGTTTTCCTCAGAATGTTCTCTGCGGGTCTCAATTTCAGCGGGGATTTTGAACGGATTCGACTAGAAAAAAAAACTCCTTTATGAGTCACTTTTCTTTTGTTGAACATTTGACAATCAGGGATTCAAAATCTTTAGAAGTAGCCCGGTATCTCCGTAAAGCTCCGACTTTGTTGCTAGTGCGCACGTCTTCTGCGCCGGCAGTGGCCGGGGGGGTGGGAGAAGGGCTTTTCCGTCTGTAAAGGTTTGAGTCGGTAGTAACCGCGGCTTTCCTTGTTAACCTTTCTCTATAACAGCAGTAACGAAACTTCAAGACAAAAAATTTTCATAATGGTCTTTCTTTAAATCAAACGAGATTTTAACGTTTAAAAAGTCATTTTTACACCGAAACATAAATAAAAAATAAAAAAATTTGTTTTTAAGTCTCCCCACTCAGTTTTATAACTGTTTTCAGTGGGGGACAGTAAATAAAAAGCGACCAACCCAAACCCCTGAGGCCCCGACATCCATTCTGAATATTTTGACTGGGGGTGTGTAATCCTGAATTTTTGAGTTCGGTTGGTCCGAATACTTCGCTAAAAAAAAAAAATCACTATTACTTTTTGACTTTTTTTTACCCTATGTACAGTTTTAAATTTTATTTTTAATTTTGGTTTATGTGGCCCCAAAAAAGAAGACAGGTAACATTATTGATAAGCTTGATCCTCCTCTAAAATCTTAAAAATTAAATAAATGTACCCCATGCAAACTTTGAAAAAAATTTATAGTTAATATTGTTTTTATTTGTGCCAAAAAAGATAAAAATTTCCTAAAAGGGATACAAATTTGTATCAAAAGAAGTGAGGTTACTTTTAAGGGCTAATCAGGGGTTGGTTGGTATCCCCAAAATAGATAACGTTTTTAGTTTTTCCTCGCGCGCGACCCGGCACCTCCACCAAAAATATACATTTTTTTAAACGTTTTTAAGAAAGCAAATACTTGAGTTGTGTTAACCCCCAAATACCCGACTCGACTAAAAGTTTCGGGACTCTCACACCATTTTATTTTCCCTTTCATAATCTGGGTGCCCCTTGGGCGCGCAGACAATGGGGGGCCCAACGAGTAGAAAATCCCTCGAAAAATCTAATTGAGAACTTAAACTTGAGTCTCCCATATTTTACGCCAGCGTTTTGAAACTCGGACAAAAAAATGTAATCAAAAACGGGGAAACCGGGGCCCTATCTACAAAACGTGGGACGAAAACAACTTTTAAAAAAATAACGCTTGTGAAACTAGGCAAACGACAAGAAACTTTTAAATAGAACCTCAGGGTGACATTTAAGTCACGGGCACGCGAAAAGTAAAGACTACCGCTATGAATGGACATAAACTTTTTTTTAATTTGTCGACTTCGATCGAAACTGTCGTTCGATTTGGGTATAAACATTAAAGATTTTCCCCCAATATTTTTTTTCCCCCCAAAAGGGGGGCTTTTGAAAGCGGTCTGTAAAAAACCCGTTACCAAAAGCCATCTCTCTATGACCACAATACACTGAACACACGGTGAAAGTCCGTGTGTCTCCCTCTATTCCCAACAGCAACTCAACAAGACCACGTGAATCCCTAATTGAAGAAAATACTCACGTGTCGAGTGACCTTGATCAAATTAAATGGCCGCGCAATTCGTCGCTTAATTACGTCCAACCCCGTCCCTTAAGTGGAGATCCATGTCGGGGCATAAAGCGCTCTGTTGTCAAGCATGTCGTAGCGTAAAGCGCTCTGTTGTCAAGCATGTCGTAGCGTAAAGCGCTTGTTTTTAAAGGGGGACGTCGGGTTTTTCGCCGTTAGCGTTAAACACTAACCGAGGGTACACCTGCTGACGAAGATGTCGTAGCGTAAAAACGCTTGTTGCAACATGTCGTCGTTAAAAGCGCTCTGTTTCAAGCATGTCGTAGGGAAAACGCTCTGTTTTCAAGGGACGTCGGTTTCGCCGTAAGCGTTAAAAACAAACCCAGGGACACCCTGCGAAGAAATGTCGTAGCGTAAAGCGCTCTGTTGTCAAGGGCACGCGGTTGCGCCGGATAGCGTGAAAAACTGACCGAGGGTAACCTGGGACGAAGATGTTTGGAGCGTAAACGCTCTGTTGTCAAGCATGTGTAGCGAAAGCGTCTTTGTCAAGGGCACGTCGGGTTCGCCGATAGCGTTAAACACTAAAAGAGGGGAACCCTGCGACGAAGAGTCGTGGTAAAACGTCTGTTGCAAGCATGTCGTAGCGAAAGCGCTTGTTGCAAGCAGTGTACGTTTTAAAACGCTCTGTTTTCAAGCATGTCGTAGCGTAAAGCGCTTGTTTTAAAGGGCACGTCGGTTTTCGCCGTATAGCGTTAAAATAACCGAGGGTACACCTCTACGAAGATGTCGAGGTAAAGCGCTTGTTTTCAAGCATGTCTAGCGTAAAGCGCTCGTTGCAAGCATGTCGTAGCGTAAAAACGCTCGTTGTCAAGGGCACGTCGGTTGCGCCGATAGCGTTTAAACACAACCGAGGGTACACCCGCTGACGAAGATGTCTAGCGTAAAGCGCTCTGTTGTCAAGCATGGCGTAGCGTAAAGCGCTCTTTTGTCAAGATTTCGTAGCGTAAGCGCTCTGTTGTTTAAGGGCACGCGGTTTCGCCGTATAGCGTTCAACACTGACCGAGGGTACACCTGCTGACGAAGATGTTGGAGCGTAAAGCGCTCTGTTTTCAAGCATTTTCGTAGGTAAACGCTCTGTTGTCAAGCATGGTCGTAGGAAAGCGCTCTGTTGTCAAGCTGGTAGCGTAAAACGCTTGTTGTAAGGGCACGTGGTTGCCCGTATAGCGTTAAACACTGACCCAGGGTACACCCGCTGACGAAGATGTCAGTAGCGTAAAAACGCTTGTTTTAAGGGCACTCGGTTGCGCCGTATAGCGTTAAACCGCCGGGGGTACACCCTTTACGAAGATGTTGGAGCGAAAGCGCTCTGTTGTCAAGCATGTCGTAGCGTAAAGCGCTCTGTTGTCAAGGGCACGTCGGTTGCGCCGTAACGTTAAAAACTAACCCAGGGGCACCTGCTGACAAAATGTTAGAGCGTAAAAACCCTCGTTGTCAAGCATGTGAGCGTAAAGGCCCCTGTTGTCAAGAAAGTCGTAGCGTTAAGCGCTCTGTGTCAAGGGCACTCGGTTGCGCCGTAAAAGCGTTAAACACGACCGAGGGTACACGCGACGAAAATGTTTGGGGCGTAAAGCGCTCTGTTGTCAGCATGTCGTAGGTAAAGCGCCTTTTTGTCAAGCATGTGGTAGCGTAAAGCGCTTTTGTCAAGGCACCTTTTTGGCCCATACGTAAAAATGACGAGGGTACACCCCGACGAAGATGTTGGGGCGTAAGGCGCTTTTTTTTCAAGCATGTTAGCGAAAGCGCTCTTTGTCAAGAAGGGCGTAGGAAAGCGCTCTGGTCAAGCATTGGTAGCGTAAAACCTCTTTTTTGTCAAGGGCACTCGGTTGCGCCGTTTTTTACGTTAAACACTGACCGAGGGTACACCTGCTGACGAAGATGTTAGAGCGTAAGGCGTTGGTGGGCAACATGTCGTAGCGTAAAGCGCTCTGTTTCAAACAGTCGTAGCGTAAAGCGCTCTGTTGTCAAGCATGTCGGTAGCGTAAAGCGCTCTGTTGTCAAGGGGACGTCGGTTGCGCCGTATAGCGTTAAAAACATTTTCCGAGTTTTTTTTTCACCCGCTGGAATTGGGTTTAGCGTAAGGCGCTTGTTGTAAGATGCGAGCGTAAAACGCTCTGTTGTCAAGATTCGTAGCGTAAGGCTCTGTTTCAAGCATTCGTAGCGAAAGCGTCGTTGTCAAGGGGGACGTCGGTTTTGGGGCCCTATAGCGTTAAACACTGACCCAGGGTACACCTGCTGACGAAGATTTGGAGCGTAAAGCGCCTGTTTGTCAAGCATGTCGTAGCGTAAAGCGCTCTGTTGTCAAGGGCACGTCGGTTGCGCCGTATAGCGTTAAACACTGACCGAGGGTACACCTGCTGACGAAGATGTCGAGGCATGAAAGTTTTTCTTCGGTTTTTGTTCGATGGGTTTCAGCATTTCCCATGCTTACAATTCTAAGAATCCATATGATTTAACACATGTCTTCGCATTTGGTGGAGGTGCCGGGTAGCGGGTATCATCCTCTTGTTGAATAAGCGACGACTTCATTGGGTCAAAAATATATTTCGTTCAGGCTAACTAGTTAAGAACTAACTTGGTAACAAAAACATATTGGATCCACCATGTTCAGAAAAAATTGACAAACTAGGTAATTTTCTAGCTAGGTCTCATCGGCAAAAATCGTCCATAAGAAAAAACATGCGGACGATCTTAAGGCCAGTGACATTGGAGGATTATTGTTGCCAAAAATTTGTTCCTTATTGACGTGACCTTATTTTCTAAAAATCTTCGAAATTTGTTTTTGTTATTTGCGCAAGTGGTCTGGTCAAAATAGTTATGTTGATTTCTAGCTATGAATGATTGATGGGATGTGATGTCGGATGCATATTTTTACGTGTTTCAGGATAAAAAAGATATAATCAATTCGTGTAAAACCACAGTTGCAAGCTTCAGTTAAATTTTCGAACGGTCATGTATGTGTTGTATTATGCTATAAATTATGTGGCATTTTGAGGTTATATCCACTTTAAACAAGAATCCGTTCGATTTAACACGCGTTTTCTCATTTGATAGAGGTGCCGGGTTTAGAGTATGTGTAGAGTATAATATTCACTTCTCCTGTTGAATAATCGCCGAATTTATTGAGATATTTCTGGTTTTATTTTTTACTTACATCAGATGAAGCTGTGTGCATTCTTCCTTTCAAACCTATATGCTTGTAAAGGCTTTCATTAGGCTGTAACCTACTTCACATTGTACCTAAAATCGTTGTGTAACGGTCACTCATCTTCTATTTCGTTCACATTTCAATTCTTTTTTATCTATTATATCGATTCTTTATTTGGATCACTTTAATTGACTTCACTTTAAATAATTTTGTTAATATACATTTTGAATTTGTTATCGATATTGTTGTCTTTATTTACATTGTTAAACTACGGTTCATTATTTTTTCTTAATTTATTTAATTATTTTTATTCAGTTGTTCTCTGTAAAAAAAATTACTCTAAGCTAGATGTTAGGTAAATAAATAAATGAAAAAATAGAGTAAAATACCAATAGCATTTAAAATGCATATTATTAAGCTATATCTGGAACATATTTCAGCGCCATGTGGGTGACACAAAAGGGTACATAACAGTACACTAATTGATCATTGAAAATCAGTTATATAACTGAAAGGGTAGACTCTAAATACAGTTTATTTATTTATTTATTACTGGAAAAAATAGTTAAACATTAAAAATCACAACGCTAAAAATTTAGTTGTGTAATAAAGTTTTAACCATCATGTTACTAATCCAATTATCCAGTAACTTTATTCATACGGACATTAGCTTGAAATTTCTGCAGACGACGTATTATAAAAGTGAGGAGGATTACATTTACAATAATATAATTCTTGTGTGATTCGGATACGGAAACGCTTTTACTCGCTCAGGATCCGCGTTTCAACCCTTGTTCTGCTTAGGATATAACTGAAGATAACGGTTCTGGATATTACTCTCATAAACAGCAACGTTTGGTAAACCGTGGAGAACAACTGAACCTAAACGAACCTGGCCACAGAAAAGATACGGTAATGTACAATCTAGTTTCCTTGTGCGTTCGTCGGGTGGAAACTGAACAAAGGAAATTACCCTAATGAAAATTAAACGACAGAAGGATTTCTTAACTAAACACCCGAAGACTTATTAGAGTAATTAACTTATAGTGTTCTTAGTTCGCACGAGTAGTAAGGGGGAAATGTTTAATACGGGTTTCCTAGAAAATTATGAAAATTATTTAAGGAAGAATGATTAGTTTGATTTAACTGTGAACAATTTTTTAGTTACGCTCATCCACTAGGTTAATTTATAGGTACAATTTATAAAAGTCAATTATAAATTTATAAACTTTCCCTAATCAATTATTAAATTGGATTTCTTTTCACGAATTTAATGCATTCATATTTTGTTAATTTTTGGTAATAACACATTATAATGAGTAAAGGCCTTTTACTACTTTTAAATGTGCTTGTTTTTTTTACTGTAGTAAAAAACATTTTTAATTAGAGTTTTGTATAAAACTCTTAACTTTCTTGAGCCCCTTCAGCGTTCTTGCAGTTAGTGTAGCTCGTTACTCCACGGGGGTTTGTTGTTGTTTCCAATACAAAAGGTTTCGGGTTCGTTTCTGGGTTCAGACAGAAGTTTTTGTTACTACCTGAATAATAAACTGTAATAATTTGTACAGCCTGATTGATGCATATCCCGTATCCAATATTTAAAAAATAATTAATCCC